>SJYG01000319.1:2543039-2652384 GCA_006410535.1 Litocranius walleri
ATATATATATATATATATATATATATATATATATATATATGTATCCTTTCTTCCCTAAATTCCTCTCCCATCCAGGCTGAATGTGGCCATCATTTAAAATGGGATAGCAGTATATTATTGTCAAGAATGTTTAAAAAAAAAAGTCAGTCAAAATAATGCACCGTTCTGTACAGATCACAAAGCACATTGGAAGGTCTGGTCCACATTGTGACCATTTCAAGCCATGTGCTGGCTTTTCCTCATTGTCTGTTTCACTTTCTTCTTTCCCACCTTTGTTGTTCTTTGTTCAGTTGCTAAGTTGTGTCTAATTCTTTGCGATCCCATGGACAGCATCATGCCAGGCTTTCACTATCTCCTGGAGTTTATTCAAAGTCATGTCCATTGAACAGGTGATGCCATCCAACCATCCTCTGTCACCCTCTTCCTCTCCTGCCCTCAATCTTACCCAGCATCAGGGTCTTTTCCGATGAGTTGGCTCTCCGCATCAGGTGGCCAAAGTAGTGGAGCTCCAGCATCAATCATTCCAGTGAATATTCAGAGTTGATTTCCTTTAGGATTGACTGCTTTGATCTCCTTGTGGTCCAAGGGACTCTCAAGAGTCTTCTCCAGCACCAGAGTTTGAAAGCATCAGTTCTTCAGTGCTCACCCTTCCTCCCACCTCGGTTCCCTGAAATACCTTTGCAAAATGGTTTACCTTCACCCAAGCTCTTGTCTCAGGCACTGCAAAGGTCATCATTTCTGTTATTTTAAAACTGGCTACTATGTAATTTCTGATTAATAAACAGAGCTTTACAGACTCATTGAGTGTAGGTTGTTGTTAACAATTAGAAATTCTTAAGGAAAAATTCTACATAGCCCCAGTCAGAACTACCATGACCGTTTATAAACCAAGCTTTTCCTTTCACCTTTTTTCTGCCTCTGGATTCAGGAAAGGTTTTAGTATATTTTGCTTAATGGATAGGGAGTAGGCAACAACCATGGATAGTATGCGGTATACTTCTTAAGGTCAGGGTGTTGGTAGCAATAAGGTCTCTGATATGTAAAGAAAGTGAAGGCTCTCTGCAGAGACAAACTACCATATCAGAAAGTGAAGGCTCTCTGCAGAGACAAACTACCATCTCTTTCTGCACTGATCCCCTGTTGTGTAATAACTGTAAGGCTACTCATAACAGGTAAGCTCAAGCAAATGTCAGGGTCCTTGAAAGCGAGCTGAAACAACAGACACAAGAAGCATCATATACAAGAAACACCATTTAATGAGCTTGTCATAGCAACTCCTTTCTTTACCCATCCGTTCTTGCTTCTGCCCACCATATTTCCAGTACCTCAGTCTAAGAGTCCTTGAACCAAGAAATAAATCCAGAGTGGAAGAGTAGCATAGAAGAAAAGTGCCAATAATGGTTCAACTTCAAACTCTTCAGTGCATAATAATCCTCTTCTGTAAAATGGGTTTCTTAGACAAACATCTAGTCTAGTTGGTAACTTGTAGTACTAACATTTTCTGTGGTAACTTCAAGGACTGTTTCTCCATAGCTTTTCCACCTCTACTATCTGGAGATGAAAAAGCTAGTCATCTACAACAATAAACGATTTTGCATTCCATCTCACTTCCTTGGTTGCTAAATGAGCTCAGACGGATTCTGTCAGAGAGAGAAAATGCTGAGCCGCCAGATGGTGTAGTGGTCGATTAAGACAATGAACAACTCTGAAAGTCACCTCCAAGCCTTTCTTCACTTCCTGGGAGGGAGAAAGCAAAAGGTTAAACAGGAAAGGTGCCATCCTCAGTGTTCCATTTTCCCCACAGAAAGGCACCAGGTCGCATGTATGAGCACAGATGTGGAGTAGGGGAAAAGAGGCCATTATCTCACCATACAAGGAGCCCCAAATCATAGGATACTCCCATTTTATGGGCCGAGGGGCCAGGAATAACAAGAAAGGATGGGGTAAAAGTGGGAAAGCACAGAGTCAGAGTAAGAAGAATTTCTTAAAGGACCCCTGATACGAAGGTCTTCAGAGAGACCCCTGGGAAGAGTCTCACCAAAAGCACCAAGGGCTCCCTGACCTCAAGAATTATGCTAATACTATCCATGGCTGTTGCCTACTCCCTATCCATTAAACAAAGTCTCTTAAAGCCTTTCCTGAAGGTGTCCAAATGGAGGTTGTTGGGACAAGGATGCATATACACCCAAGAGCATGGTTGGTAAAGGCAGGAGAGGGGCACATATCCTTTCCCCCAACTCCCTGGAGACTGTATACTAAGTAGTGGTAAGAAGAATGCTTTCCCTCGTGAAGCCTGCTAGGTAGACCCTTGGTGATTGCCTGTGGTTGAGTCTCAAAGATCACACAGAAGATTCTGATCTGGACCCAGACTTCTCAGATTCAGCTTAAGTTCTGATCTCTCTCTCTCTTTTTCATTTTCTCTTTAATTTGTTCAGAAGTTATTTTAATACTGCCTTCAGGAATTAATCACCTTCTGGATGTTGCATTGTAAAACTTATTAGAGAGATTCTACCAAGTCTAACCAAGTAAATCTTTGTAAGCAGTGGGGAGGGTAGGTAGGGCTTTTACACAAGATGAAACATGCAATGGAGTATATGAAATGAGAAAGAGATCATTCTATTCTAGACATCAGTTTCTGTCCAGGCAAGAATATTTTCAAGTGCAGTTTGCTTTTTCAATTCAATCATGTATTAGTTTATCAGTTGGATATGAGTAGGTGTCCTGAAGTGGTTCAGATAGTAATCCTTAAGATGTACTAACAAGTATTAATATAATTTAATGTTGAATAAACTAAACCAAGCTGATCCACTCACTGTTTTCAAAAATGCTATATATTAATTTATTTTATACCTTTTCTTTACTTTTGCTATTTTCTCTCATGACCTCAATACTTCTTTCTTCTGTCAAAATTCTTCTTCTTCAAGGCCCAACTTAAATCCATTCCACTTTGAAGCCTCCTCAAAATACTCTTACCACCAATTTCCCTGAAGTGTAGTCCATAATAAATGCTACTATGTGAAAAATCTGTGCATTTTCTCATAAGTTTATCAAAATAACTGAGAGTAATCCTTGAAAACTTGATCTGTAATTATAGACCTCTCTGCATTAGCCAAAAAGTTCAACATTTCAGACTTGAATAACAGGACTGCATATATTTAAAATACTCTGTAATCCAAAGTTTTCAGCACAGCAGATACTCCTCAGATTATTCAAATATAAAGCTTAATTTAGACAATTCCCCTAATTCATTGCCTTGTTCATGCATATTTAGCCTTTATGACTTGAGCTATGAAAACTGATCTGTACCAATGGATTGATATCAGCAAATAATAAGTTCAAATAGAATGCATATATATGTGCACATGAGCCCACAAACTTTGAATGGGAAATAGATTGTTAGTCTTATAATTTACCTACAGAAAGGCATATTTTAAAGAGTGAAAAAATTAAAAGTTACTATAATCAATTCTCATTTTTCATGGTAGTTTCCCCCCTCCCCCCCAATCACTTTACCTACTGAATTAGAGAAGACTGAAGCTTTGCTTCTAGGGGAAATATAGGAGGAGGATCTTATGAGCATACAATTACATTTTCATCAACTAATCAATACATAATGTTCTGTTATGTGCGTTCCTGTTAAAAGGCATCTTATTTAATACGTACTGTTGACTCACGGGCTTTGAACTCATGACCAATACCTCTGTAATATCTGCATGAAACTTATCTAAGATGTCTACTCTCTCTGTTAGGCATCTCACAGTCCTCTTGTGTTTAGGACACGAATAGCACTTCAGCACTACATCTGGGGCCATTTTTTTTTTAATTTTTATTTTATATTGGAGTATAGTTGATTAACAATGACATTCTACTTTCATGTGAACAGCCAAGTAATTTACTTATACATATACTTATATCTGGACTTCCCTGGTGCCTCGCCTGCAACACGGGAGACCTGGATTCAATCCGTGGGTTGGGAAGATCCCCTGGAGGAAGGCATGGCAACCCACTCCAGTATTCTTGCCTGGAGAAGCCCCATGGACAGAAGAGCCTGGCAGACTATAGTCCATAGGGATGCAAAGAGTTGGACACGACTGAGCAACCAAGTACAGCAAACACATACCTACATCTGAGGCTTCCCAGGTGGCGCTAGTGGTAAAGAACTAGCCTGCCAATGCAGGAGACGTAAGAGATGCGAGTTTTATCCTTGGGTTGGGAAGATCCCCTGGAGGAGGGCATGATGATCCACTCCAGTATTCTTGCCTGGAGAATCCCATAGACAAGGAGTCTGATGGGCTACAGTCCATGGGGTCGCAAAGAGCCAGACACAACTGAAGCAACTTAGCACACAGCACACTTACCTATATCTATTATTTTTTCCATTTCTTTTCCATATAGGTAATACAGAAAACTGAGTTGAGTTCCCTATGTTATACAGTAGGTCCTTGTTCATTGTTTTCTATATAGTGTACTTGATATTTATATTCAACAAAGCTTGGAGTAATTTTTAAGCCACAAAATTCTTACCCTAGTTTTCAATAGAAAGCTAAACTGCCTACAATTTAATGGCTCCAGATGTGTGAATTAGCCTGGTCCCTCCACTCTGAGAAGGGTGAGAATGCACCAGTGAAGTAGGGAGACAATTCTGGAACCTAAAAACAAAAATCTATTTTCTACCAAGATGTTTCCATAAGCCAAAGTAAAGTTTGGAGTTAAATGATTCCAAAGAAAGAATTCACCTTATTTTACTACATTTAGATGTACACACCACCCATCAGATGAAGAGCAATGACCTCACAGTCTAGACCAGGTGTTAAAAATGTTTACTGTAAAGGACCAGAAAGTAAATATATTAGGCTTTGTTGCCACATGGTATCTGTTATAATTATTCCACTCTGCCACAGTAGCCCAAAAGTATCCATAGACAAAATGAAAATGGATAGTCATGACTCTGTTCCAATAAAACTGTATGTAGACACAGAAATGTGAATTTCCATATAATTTTTGCATGCCCCCAAATGTTATTTTCTCAACTACTTAAAAATATAAAACTACCTATAAACTTATTTTGGGTTTTTGTTATTCTAACTAAAACAGATGTAGAAGCCAGACGTGGAAAAATTTAGCTTCTAAAATATTTCTCATTAATAACAAAAAAGAATTTATTTTCTAATAGCATATTTAATAATTTTACCTAATGTTTTCTGAATATAATATTTTGAATTTTATGAAAATCCATACATTTGATTATCAGAAAATAATCATGCCATATGTTCTTTTGTTGGCTCATTTTGCAAGAATGAAATGATTCTTCCTTCAGTACAAAATAATATAAACCTTTCTTTTGGTTTACTTGATTCTGTAATGCAAATTATTCCATAATAAGTGCTACCAAACTACTTCCTTATAGCATCCTCAGATTAAAAACAACCAAGCTAATTATTATGCATATAAAAAATTAAAATACAAATTACAAATGTAAAACCATTCTGACAGAAAACCATTCTTCGCTGACAAATTTGGCCCACAAGCTGTCATTTGCCAAACTCTGGTACAGATGTACTGAGTAGAATTCATAGTCTTGCAGTGGTCATAAAAAAGAGCATATCTTCTTCTTTGGCAAATTTGATTGCATTTTGTTATTTACTAGATGGAAACAAAGCATTTGTTAAAATATCTAGTACTAACTTGCAGTGTTTTTCAAGAAAAAGAAATATCAGTACAAAATGAGATTTCATACAAATCAGCTGGGCCACAAGGGAAGCCCAAGAATACTGGAACGGGTAGCCTATCCCTTCTCCAGTGAATCTTCCTGACCCAGGGTCTCCTGCATTGCAGGCAGATTCTTTACTAACTGAGCTATCAGAGAAGTCCCATACAAAACAGAAAAGCTCTCACTGATTTTTTGGAAAGAGAATACCGCTTTTTTATGACAGAGGATACTGTTTTTCTGAAACAGATATTGAAGTTGGGTCAAAAATGTAATCACATAGGACCATCTCCATGTCACCCCAGTGGCCACCTTCAACTCCTAGTCTTCATCTAATTCAGACAGTTTATAATCTCCATTACCACTCTTGGCCAGGGATTAGGGAGTAAGTGCTTAGAAAATAGTGGTTCTGAAAAATTACCATCTATTAGATATGCTTTGTGGTTATCTTCAGTTCAGTTCAGTTCAGTCACTCAGTCCGACTCTTTGTGACCCCATGAATCACAACACGCCAGGCCTCCCTGTCCATCACCAACTCCCAGAGTTCACTCAGACTCACGTCCATCGAGTCAGTGATGCCATCCAGCCATCTCATCCTCGGTCATCCCCTTCTCCTCCTGTGCCCAATCCCTCCCAGCATCAGAGTCTTTTCCAGTGAGTCAACTCTTCTCATGAGGTGGCCAAAGTACTGGAGTTTCAGCTTTAGCATCATTCCCTCCAAAGAAATCCCAGGGCTGATCTCCTTCAGAATGGACTGGTTGGATCTCCTTGCAGTCCAAGGGACTCTCAAGAGTCTTCTTCAACACCACAGTTCAAAAGCATCAATTCTTTGGCGCTCAGCTTTCTTCACAGTCCAACTCTCACATCTATACATGACTATTGGAAAAACCATCCCTTGACTAGATGGACCTTAGTCGGCAAAGTAATATCTCTGCTTTTGAATATGCTATCTAGGTTGGTCATAACTTTTCTTCCAAGGAGTAATTTTAATTTCATGGCTGCAGGTTATCTTAAATCGGTGCAATTTTCTAGGTTTCTCACAGTATTTTCATCTTCAGTCATTTGAAGCTTTCAGGAAAAACTGGAACTGTCACCTGTAAATTCATATTAGCTTCTTAGCAAATATGAAATCTGTCCTCAAAGACACCTGTACCTGCATGCATATCCACCCCCATGCACCCAGGTGGTGACTGGCACCACCTCTATTTAGGCATTTTGAAGCACAAAAGCTCATCACTTGGAATTTTTTCCTCTTCTTTCTGACTTACATAACTTGATCATTTTTTAAAATTTTGTTTTTAGCGGTTTTCAAAAGTATCTATGAAAAGGTTTATTGACTGTGTTTTAAAACTTAGACTGTCCAGCCAGATAAAGTGGACTAGGGGCAGCCTAGGTGCTCTGCGGTATTTGTAATCTTCTAACTTCCTGCCCTTGGTTTTGCTCAATCATTTTCTAAAATTCCCTGGAATCTCTTCCTTGTCTGATTTCGCACCTTTAATTCAGTCCTCATTTGTATTCAAATGACTGCTTCTTTGATTACTTGTGCTCAGAGAAAACTTTCTGGAATGTCCAGGAATTATTTAGATCAGCCAGGTAGCCACTAGCTTCAAGTCCACAAGGAGAGCCAAGTTAGGGAGCGTTCCAACTGGATGAGTAAAATAGTCTAGCTGAAGAATGCTACAGTTCCCAGAATTTCTTATGTGAGATTTTTGGAGCTAAATTCTAGTGAGAATCCCAGGCAGGATAGAATGGATAATCAGATTTGAATCTCCTTTGAGTTAACTCGTGGAGCATCCGATATATTGCAGAAACCCTTGCAACACACTTAGACACCAAGAAGATTTCTCAGATCTTCTATTCCAGTGGTTCTCAACACTGATCGCATGTTAGAATCAACTATGAAGGATTTTTTTTTAATGATTGTATTTATTTATTTATGGATTTATGTTGGCTGCATGCGGGCTTTCTCTGGTAATCGAGAGCTGGGGCTACTTTTCCTTGCTGTGCACGGGCTTCTCACTGTGGTGGTTCCTTTGATCATAGAGCACTGGTGTGAGGGTGCACAGGCTTCAGTAGTTGTGGCTCACAGGCTTAGGTGCCCGATGGCACGTGGGATCTTCATTCCCTGACTGAAAAGCGAGCCATGTTCTCCGCTTTGGCAAGTGGATTCTCAACCACTGGACCAGCAGGGAAATCTAGAATCACCTGGGAAGGCTTTAAAAAAAGAAAGAAAACCCGTTTCCACCTAGGACTAATTAAATTAGACACTCTGGGCATAGCTCCTGGGCATAGAGAGATCTCAAACTTTCCCTGGTGAGTCTAATGAGTCTAGTGTAAAGTCAAGATTGAGGTGCACAAATCTGGATGTCTATTTCATGGAGGAGAAAACAGTCCTGCTGAGCAAGGAGGTTTAAGAGATCTGTCCATATGTTTGATTTCTCTGAATGTTAAGAAGCTGTTTATAGAATAAATCGTAAATTAAACTACCTCCCTGAAAAGCAAAAGCCCAGGATGTCTTAAAAAGCTCCCTGAAATTGACCAGTCAGCTCCATTAATAATAGACGTTCTAGCATGGACACAGTGCTAACCTTAGGACGAGGAGACTCATGTTTGAATCTCTGCCTCTCACTAGTTATCAGAGCCACAGAGCTTCCCTGAGTCTCACTAGTTACCAAGGGAATGGTAATCACATTCAACCTCACTTGGAGTTTAGGTCCAAATTAGATAAGATATACGGAAATGTGCGGTAAATTCTAAAAGTGCTATATAAGAGTAAAGAGTTTAGTTATTCACTTCCCTGGTGGCTCAGCTGGTAAAAGAATCTGCCTGCAATGTGAGAAGCCTGGGTTTGGTCCCTGGGTTGGGAAGATCCCTTGGAGGAGTGCATGGCAACCCACCCCAGTATTCTGGTCAGGAGAATTCCATGGACTGTGTAGTCCATGGGTCGGTCGCAAAGAGTCAGACAAGACAGTGACTGACACTTTCACTTTCCCTCCCTCTGGGAATTTCTTCTCTTCCCTCCCACTGGGTTCACTCATCAGCATGCAAGATCTCAACGTTCACTGAGTATTCTTGCCTTCTCATAAATCAATCATATTATTACACTTTGAAATACAGCTTAGCCTTTTGGAATCACGATTTCTGCAGAGGTAAGGCAAGGCATTGCATGGGGTCCTATTGTCATTCTTTGATTCATTCCAATGCCCTGGATTACTCTAATTTCATTTTGTTGGCACTAAGATGATGTGAACAGAATTCTAAGGACATTCAACCACAGTTTACTCAGCTCCTTATTGATTAGCCTCTCTATATTATATAAAAAGTTTGATAGAGAAAAAAGACACAAACCAATTATTTTTTGGAAAAAAAAATCTATTTTTAACTTAAATGTTTCACATTTAAACTGGTATTATAGTCAAAGTGTCTAAGGCAGAATCAAAGTCTAAACATAGACTTCATATGGTGAAACTCCTTTTTACTCAGCAGAATAGTTTACTTGAATTAGAAAAAATAACTTATAATAGTGGTGTCCTCTGAATACATGATTTGAAAATTTAGAAATTTAAAACAACATCTTTGCAAAAAGTCCTGGCTTCTGTTAGAGTCTGACTCACTAATCATAGTAAAAATAGGTGAAAAAATGGAACTCTTCATGGAAGATGCATTAATGATGGTACACTGAGTCTGTGTGAATGTCTATCCCTAACACCTTCATAATAGATTTTTCCAGGACTTGCAAGGCAATGCCTGTCAACTTTTAAAGTCAGAGCAGTAAACACTACAAATAAAGGAAGCACAAAGTAGAAAATAACATCTTTGAGATCTACAGTGTCCCTGAAAGCTGAGAGTATTCCAAGTACAGAAACGGTAGGGGAACAAGGAGATCAATGAAAGGAAAGGCCTTTGCTTCTGAGCAATTTTTCACTGAAACACTGGGTTCAGTGCCAGCGAAAGGTTGAGTATATTGTGGGGGAGTATTAAATGCTAATTGAAAAATGCTGCTGGCAGTATAACCGGAATATCAGACCCTGATTGTGCCTGCCAAAAAGAACAAGGGAAATTATTGTCAACATTATAATTTCATACTTACTCAGTCCCCATCAGTTCTAAAGAAGAAACCATATAGATTGAATGGAATTGAATATGAGCATGCTTCTGGTGATGTTGGTGATCCAAGGCCACTAAGAGATGTTATTAAAAGCAGGCAATATTGATCCTTCAAACAGTCTTTCCTTTTAATGACAAAAGAAAGCTTATTTAACTACACTGCAAAATAAAACATATAAAGAACATGCATATAGACAGGGAATAACATTGTAAACCAAACTAATACTAAAGAAGATGAATTTGAAGTGCATGTCTGTTGAACACTACTTCCAAAGCACCCTCTTAGAGGCTCCAAAATATACCACTGAGAAAAACAGACTGAGTTCTCACGCTCAGTCGCTCAGTCATGTCTGACTCTTCATAACCCCATGGACTGTAGCCTGCCAGGCTCCTCTGTCCATGCGATTTTTCAGGCAAAAATACTGGAATGGTTGCCTCCTCCTGGGTATGGTCCCAACCCAGGGATTGAACCTATGTCTCCTGAATCGGCAGATGAATACTTTACTACTGAGCCACCTGGGAAGCCCAGATCAGGTTCTACCTAAATTAAACCACACCCTGGATTACTCTAATTTCATTTTGTTGGCACTAAGATGATGTGAACAGAATTCTAAGGACATTCAACCACAGTTTACTCAGCTCCTTATTGATTAGCCTCTCTATATTATATAAAAAGTTTGATAGAGAAAAAAGACACAAACCAATTATTTTTTGGAAAAAAAAATCTATTTTTAACTTAAATGTTTCACATTTAAACTGGTATTATAGTCAAAGTGTCTAAGGCAGAATCAAAGTCTAAACATAGACTTCATATGGTGAAACTCCTTTTTACTCAGCAGAATAGTTTACTTGAATTAGAAAAAATAACTTATAATAGTGGTGTCCTCTGAATACATGATTTGAAAATTTAGAAATTTAAAACAACATCTTTGCAAAAAGTCCTGGCTTCTGTTAGAGTCTGACTCACTAATCATAGTAAAAATAGGTGAAAAAATGGAACTCTTCATGGAAGATGCATTAATGATGGTACACTGAGTCTGTGTGAATGTCTATCCCTAACACCTTCATAATAGATTTTTCCAGGACTTGCAAGGCAATGCCTGTCAACTTTTAAAGTCAGAGCAGTAAACACTACAAATAAAGGAAGCACAAAGTAGAAAATAACATCTTTGAGATCTACAGTGTCCCTGAAAGCTGAGAGTATTCCAAGTACAGAAACGGTAGGGGAACAAGGAGATCAATGAAAGGAAAGGCCTTTGCTTCTGAGCAATTTTTCACTGAAACACTGGGTTCAGTGCCAGCGAAAGGTTGAGTATATTGTGGGGGAGTATTAAATGCTAATTGAAAAATGCTGCTGGCAGTATAACCGGAATATCAGACCCTGATTGTGCCTGCCAAAAAGAACAAGGGAAATTATTGTCAACATTATAATTTCATACTTACTCAGTCCCCATCAGTTCTAAAGAAGAAACCATATAGATTGAATGGAATTGAATATGAGCATGCTTCTGGTGATGTTGGTGATCCAAGGCCACTAAGAGATGTTATTAAAAGCAGGCAATATTGATCCTTCAAACAGTCTTTCCTTTTAATGACAAAAGAAAGCTTATTTAACTACACTGCAAAATAAAACATATAAAGAACATGCATATAGACAGGGAATAACATTGTAAACCAAACTAATACTAAAGAAGATGAATTTGAAGTGCATGTCTGTTGAACACTACTTCCAAAGCACCCTCTTAGAGGCTCCAAAATATACCACTGAGAAAAACAGACTGAGTTCTCACGCTCAGTCGCTCAGTCATGTCTGACTCTTCATAACCCCATGGACTGTAGCCTGCCAGGCTCCTCTGTCCATGCGATTTTTCAGGCAAAAATACTGGAATGGTTGCCTCCTCCTGGGTATGGTCCCAACCCAGGGATTGAACCTATGTCTCCTGAATCGGCAGATGAATACTTTACTACTGAGCCACCTGGGAAGCCCAGATCAGGTTCTACCTAAATTAAACCACTTCACCAGCTGATAAATGTCAAAGGTAGGACTATGGTAACTAACCCAGGGTTCTTCAATCATACTATCTGACAAACACTCTTCCCAAGGTTTACTGCAATGGGATTCGTTTTAAGTCTTTATTTAATTTTCCAAATTTCATTAAACATATTATTTATGTTTCAAAGACAAGATAAAGAAAAGTGAGTGGAGTGGGGCTTGGTTAATTTTCATAGAACAGTGAAAGAGAACTCCATTACTAGGATTTATAAATATTTCTCAAAGCAAATATTACAAATATTCCACAAGTATGAAAGATAATGCAGTGACAGAGTGGAGTCTGGAATGAATGGGATTCACAGGAAGAAAATCTCAAGAACCATTGCTGTAAGACATTCCTCAGCATGTCCCTGCATTGAAACAATGTCTGTTTTATTTCTGAACACCCTGTCATTTGGAAACACAGGCAGCAGAGAGCTCAAGTTAGAAGTCAAGCTCAAATCTTCTGTTATTCAAAATTGCTATCCATTTTGTGGAATTTTACGGTACAAGTATCAAAGGAGAAATTGATGTCATCTTTTGAAAAAGGATCATTACTCTGAAAATAAACAGAAGTTTTCAGTCTTTAAATAAATGTGTCACATTTCCATGAAAGACACTGGTACATGAGTCAATGCCGCAAAGCATATATTAAGATGTATAAGCCAAACCAATGATAATTTCCTCAAGAGTACTATTTTTTCAACACTTTAGAAACTCAAAAATAAGAGCATATGAATGAATGAATGAGCATGCCCTTTCACACACCCTTACTTTAATTGCTTTTTGAAACATATTTTACAAAAAGATATATGTCCTTTATCAGAAAATTTAGTCTCCTGGAACAATAATAGAATTCATGTTTTGATGTAGCTGAGATATTCTGTCCACCCAGTTGTTTGAAGTTAAGTTGATATTTGAAAATAATATATGCTAGTCAACATTCTAGTCAAGACAGAATGTGAAGTTAAACATTTCAAATCATTGAGGGGGAGGAGTCAAGGGAAATAGCTGTGATTTTAGAAAAATCTAGGTTTTGATGCATCAGTTACCTTTAGCACACAAGAGAAAACATTCTAAAAAATATATACAAGAAGAGCAAAATTAACACTTTTATAAACATTTAACCTCTGTCTTATCAGAGCACATAGTATCTCCTTCATTAAATCTGAAACCCATAAGAGGCATCGTCATCATCATCACTTTAGCTAACATTTGTTGAAAGTTACAGTATACATTAGTCTCCATATCAATAATCTTTAAACGTACTATTGAAGTGTTTTTCATCTTTACATCAACCATTTAAGAAAGATACTGATATCTTTCAAGTTTTACAAATGAAGAAAGCAGGTCTCAGAAAATTTAAGTAATAAGCCCAAATTTGCCAGTTAATAAATGATAATACTAAGATCTAAAACAAGACCTGCATGGCCCTGAAACTTAAGGTCTTTCAAAACTGTTATGTTTAGTTTCATCGAGCTAGTTTTTGAGGTCTCACTAGGATGACTGACTAGCCTATTATCTTACCTTATCTATCATACTTCCTAGAATGTTCCTTAATTGATACCCTCTTCATGACTTCTTTATTGATAGGCTGTGCCCCCACTGAAATGGGAATAAAGAAAATAGGAAAGTTGGCTTTGAGAGGTCAAAATCTGGAGTTTTTCCTTCGTATTAAGCTGTGACATTTTGGACTGAACTTCTGTCTCTGGGATAACTGGATTCAAGTCTCTGATTGAGTCTGCCCTTCAACCTGAAAAAAATAAAATAAAATCCATTAATTATTTGTGGAACTTCTAACTACAAAATCTCAATTGTGATATAAAGGTGCTCTTTTTCTTGATCCCCAGAAGCATCATTTTATGCTGTGAGCAGCATATGCTAACAATTCACATCAATAAACTAATCAGGAGATGCCCAGGGTGCCAATCTCAGGACTGCAAGTGACAGATCAAACTAGGCTTTTTGGATCTATTATGCAGCCAAACACCAGGGCATTCTCAAGTTTCCCTCATTTCTAAAAAAAAAAAATTCCAAAATTTACAAAATTGCTAAATTGTAAGCTCCCTGAGGATGAGACTATCTTAAAAAAAAAAAATTCTTCTATCCCTGAATTTAACAGAGTAACAAAGAGTAATAGGACATAATGGAGCTGAAATGTTTCAGTACATTGAATTATACTGATTATACTGTTATGTTAATGTCATGCTTATTTCAGCCCTCTGTGTTTCAGTGTCCCATTTCTAGTTTGCCAAAATAAGAACTTTTAGAACATTGTTTCTCTGAGTGTTAATAGCTGAAAGAAATTTGAAATTTTCCAAAGTGAAATTCTTATAACATGAGTAGTTTTATTTAATTGGGGAGCAAAATATTTTCCATATTCAAGTAGAGTAGGTCTGTGGAGTCCTTGCCTTTTCCTTCTCCAACCTCATTGTCCCCAGGAACCAAATTGGAGAGGGGTTATTGAGAGATAAGAGAGACTGAGAAAAAATTGGATCTGGAAGAATTAATTCTGGAAGAATTTGAGAAGAATCAATTGGTAAGAAAAGATACACTTTGACTGAAACATTCTGCTAAATCATCTGCCTAATTAAATTCAAAGAAAAGCATCTTAGTCCATTCCTCTGTCTCTCTACTGAGCAAAACACCAGACGGACAAGCTAGGGGCAAGTCGACTGGAGTTACTGCCAAGTGAAAGTAACCAGGCATGTCAATATTAACTCCAGAGAGCCTAAATAAGGTAAGCAGATGTCTGAAGTACTGACAAGCCTCCCTTCTCATGCATGGCTCTCGCCTTTCATCCTTTCTTTGCTTCTCATGTGCTTATGAAAAGATGTGGAAACCTATTTTATTCCATTTCTATGACCAAAGTCTTCCCAAAGACTCCACTCTACGTCATTTCACCTTCCACGCTTTAGAAGCACATTGAAGAACATGAATTATCCAGGGAGAGGACTAGGGCATGGAATTTTGCTTCTTGTATCAATAGGATATACTAAACACCAACAAACATTGTGAGAGGGATCCTCAATGGACAGATTTTTCCCCTCTGAAAAACCAATGGATGTATGACTCCCCAGGAGAAGAAAAGAGATGACCATAGCTATGATATTAGAACAGTAGTGAGGTTCTTCCCAGGACATGGAAGAAGAGAAATCTCAAGATAATGTGAGACTAAGAAATTCAGATTCATCTTAGTGTTGTGTCATGTGAGAGGTCACCCTAGGTGACTAAAGGGACTTTTCTGGCCTCTGCTACGGACTTACCATTTCACAGATATTAAACACAAAGTTTAAGCCAAGAAACAGAAGTCCCACTTCATAGAGCAGAAAATATAATGGTAAAAAGGATAATTATCCACTATCAGTAAAATGAAATATGCCAGCAAATTTGGAAAACTTAGCAGTGGCCACAGGACTGGAATCCTATCCTTCCAATCCCAAAGAAGGGCACTGCCAAAGGATGTTCAAACTGCTGCACAATTGTGCTCATCTCACACACTAGCAAAGTAATGCTCAAAATTCTCCAAGCCAGGCTTCAACAGTATATGACCCATGAACTTCCAGATGTTCAAGCTGGATTTGGAAAAGGCAGAGGAAGCAGCAATCAAATTGGCAACATTCACTGGATAACAGAAAAAGCAAGAGAATTCAAGGACATCTATTCTGCTATGCTAAAGCCTTTGACTGTGTTGATCATAACAAACCGTGGAAAATTCTTAAAGAAATGGGAATACCAGACCACCTTACCCACCTCCTGAGAAATCTATATGCAGGACAAGAAGCAACACTTAGAACTGGACATGGAAAAATGTTCTGGTTCCAAATTGGGAAAGGAGTACGTCAAGGATGTATATTGTCACCTTATTTAACTTATATGCAGAGTACATCATGTGGAGTGCCAGACTGGATGAAGCACAAGCTGGAATCAAGATTGCTGGGAGAAATATCAATAACCTCAGACATGCAGATGATACCACCCTTATGGCAGAAAGTGAAGAGGAACAAAAGAGCCTCTTGATAAAGGTGAAGAGGAGAATGAAAAAACTGGCTTAAAACTCAACATTCAAAAAACGAAGATCATGGCATCCAGTCCTATTACCTCATGGCAAATAAATGGGGAAACAATGGAAACAATGACAGACTATTTTCTTGAACTCCAAACTCACTGTAGATAGTGACTATAGCCATGAAATTAAAAGACACTTGCTTCTTGGAAGAAAAACTATGATCAACCTACTCAGCACATTAAAAAGCAGAGACATTACTTTGCCAACAAGGTCCATCTATTCAAAGCTATGGTTTTTCCAGTAGTCATGTATGGATGTGAGAGTCTGAGCACCAAAGAACTGATGCTTTTGAACTGTGGTGTTGGAGAAGACTCTTGAGAGTCCCTTGGACTGCAAGGAGATCCAACCAGTCAATTCTAAAGGAAATCAATCCTGAATATTCATTGGAAGGGCTGATGCTGAAGCTGAAGCTCCAATACTTTGGCCACCTCATGCGAAGAGCTAACTCATTAGAAAAAATCCTAATGCTAGGAAATATTGAAAGCAGGAGGAGAAGGGGATGACAGAGGATGAGATGGTTAGATAGCATCACTGACTCAATGGACATGAGTCTGAGCAAGCTCTGGGAGACGGTGATGGACAGGAAAGCCTGGCACGCTGCAGTCCATGGGGTTGCAAAGAGCTGGACATGACTGAGTAGCTGAACAGCTAACATGATAATGCGTACGTGCTAAGTCTCTTCAGTCATGTCAGATTCTGGACCCTGTGGACTGTAGCCCACCAGGCTCCTCTGTCCATGGGATTCTCCAGGCAAGAATACTGGAGTGAGTTGCCATGCCCTTCTCCAGGGGATCTCCCCAACCCAGAGATTAGACCTGTGTCTCTTACATCTGCTGCACTGGCAAGGAGGTTTTTAACCACTATCGCCACCTGGGAAGCCCAAAATGGTAGTAAAATTTCTAAAGTAAATGCATTTAACATAGGTTTGTAATTGTTTCTGGGAAACAGACTAACTGGAAAACAACTAGATTTACATTTATTTCTGAAAAACAAACAATAGACAGTCTTATTTATAGTCAGTCTTCTACTAACCCCTTCCTGCCACAATCAGAGACAAAATTCTTGACAGCCTGAGCCAGACAGGTGACTCGAGAAGCAAATTTAATACTTCCCTGGGCACACCACATGTGATGAAACAAATGTTGAATAATTGTAGCTTTCCTAAAGCCTGAATACAGGTGAGATACTTCTTTCAACACTGCCACATCACCAGCTACTGTGCCATAAAGCCGCACATACTGTTTGGAAAACACTTGTTTCTGGTCTCTCATCATTCTGAATGCCCCTCCAACATATGTTTCAGTCAAGAACCACTGCCCAGCACAGTACTTGGCAAAAATAAAAAGGTGTTAAATAAATGCATGCTTGACTCAGTGTTGACACCCAGAGGGTTTTATGATGAAATAAGTTAATTTGAAAATATAAATGTAGCCATGAAAATTAAAAACATGCTATAATGCTTGATATTCTAGTTCATACATAAAGTCCAATAGAAGTATTTAAGCTAGAAGAAATGTGAAATATATAACTTTGATCATAGAGTGTTAAACATGAAATGTTATCAAAGTTTGTCTCGACCTATTAAACTTATGGTGATTTGTATTCTACTTTTTATATTCCTCAGATTCTAAAAAAAATGAATGTATAATGATATAAGGAAAAATACAAAAAATAAAAGAGGAGAAATTTTCAAAAGTAATAGATAATCCTGAAAAGTGATAAAATATTGCATTAAAGAGCTTTTTCACCAAAAGATAATTCAAGATCATGTTTGCAGTTTCCCCATTTAAAATACTGTTACATACATTAATCTGTGACTAAAAATGTTGTTAGTGCCAAGTGATTTTAGTCCCAGTTGAAAGATAATTCTATATTGATTTCATAGCTCTTATTGCACCAGAAGCCTAAAATTTCAAATTTTAAAAATTAATGGGACTTATCTGCTTTGCCAAATAACTAGCCTATTCATGAATTATGTTTTCTCCTAACAAGTGCTGTTGAATTCTCCACAGGGGAAGGAAAAATACCAAGTTTTTTGTTTCCAATAAAAATCCCAAGTCAACACGATAGTTAAATTGTAAAGGATTATATACTTTTTGGGTGGCAAATAGTTATTATAAATACACGATTTTATATAAGCCAAGATCTCCAGGCACTAATTAATTGCATTACCTCCATATTTCCTTCAATTGATCCTAAAAGATTTTGGACAGCTACTGTTGTAGAAATTAATTGAATGCCAAAATATTTAGATATCAGCAGGTTCTATGACACATTAAAGGGGATAAACAGGGAATGCTCATCAACAGTTCTGACAAATGGAATTTTAAATTGAGTCTTCACAGATCTTAATTAAATCTCTGGTGCAAAACTCAGGAGTAATGAGAACATTCTTATTTCAACTTCCTACACAGTATCCTAATGTATCATTCTCTCCAACATGTTGTGCTAATATTAAATGCAGTGAATGGGTCTATCTACAGGACACATACACACACTTCCAGTAAAAATATTCAAACTATCCAGGCATTTTATTTGCATAGCAACAAGCACCCAAATATTTCAAGTGTATGACATTAAGCTTTTTTTGTCCTTGACAACTGTTCTAAAGCTCAATTCCCTTTAAAATAAGGATAAGGGCTTCCCTGGTGGTCCAATAGTTAGGACGCCACACTTCAATGCACGGGCCCTGGGTTTGATCCCTGGTCAGGGAACTAGGATTCCACATGCCACATGGTGTGGCCAAAGTTTTTTTTAAAGATACAATATTAAAAATTAACATTTTAAAAAAGAAATTTCATTTTAAAAAGTGAAGATGATGGTCATAGTTTTAGATACTAGTAAGATTTTTGTGAGCATCAGTTTACACAAAGGTATATGTAAGTGTTTGTAATTTGGCCACCTCATGTGAAGAGTTGACTCACTGGAAAAGACTCTGATGCTGGGAGAGGTTAGGGGCAGGAGGAGAAGGGGACGACAGAGGATGAGATGGCTGGATGGCATCACCGACTCTTTGGGCATGAGTTTGGGTAAACTCCGGGAGTTGGTGATGGACAAGGGAAGCCTGGCGTGCTGCAATTCATGGGGTCGCAAAGAATCAGGCATGACTGAGCGACTGAACTGAACTGAACTGAACTGAAGCCTTACTGTACTTCATAAAAGTTATTATTTCTCACATAAAAAACTTACATCACATGGTACATACTGTGCAGTGTAATGTAACAAAGAGCATAACCTATAGCAGATATGGATTTAAATTCTGCCTCTGCCACAGCTATTCTTGAGAGTTATTTAAGCTTCATAAAAGTTGGCTTATTCATGGACAAAAGAAGTGATAATGTGAAACTTATAAGTCTGTTACAAAGATTAAGAAAATTCAAGTTAACTGCTTACAGCAATACCTAACCCAGAGTAACCATTCAGTAAACACTGGCTATAATTATAATACTCAAAAATTAACATGTCACCATCATAATTTAATTTGTTTTAATGGTTATTGTTAGTGGTAATATAATCAGCTCTTTACAGCTATGAGAACTGAAGCTCTTCCCCCAGGTCACAAGACATTGTGCTCAGACCTGTTTGCTCTGCTTTGCTTGGTCACTCAGTCATGTCTGACTCTGTGATCCCATGGACTGCAGCCCTCCAGGCTCCTCTGTCCATGGGATTCTCCAGGCGAGAATACTGGAGTGGGTTGCCAAGCCCTCCTCCAGGGGATCTTCCCAACCCAGGGATCAAACACTGCAGGCAGATTCTTTACCATTTGAGCCACAAGTAAAGCCCAAGAATACTGGAGTGACTAGCCTATCCTTTCTCCAGCAGACCTTGCCAATCCAGGAGTTGAACCAGGGTCTCCTGCATTGCAGGTGGATTCTTTACCAGCTGAGCTTCCAGAGAAGACCCTCAGACCTGTGTATCCTATTTCCAAATCCAATATTCTTTCTACTATGCTATGCTGAAATGTCTTACTCCTAACATGATTAAGAAGTCAAATTTGGAGAAAGTAAACAAAATCAAGGTAGTTTTAGTTACTCACTCTTGTGTAGATGCACAGTATTTAAACAGGGTTGGTCTTGCTCTTAAGATTAAGTAAACAACTGGTATGACTAGAGAACTGCCACAAATGTATAGTCTTACCTTGAAAGGTAAAATTTTTGTTTCTTAAGCTCCTAACACATAAGATTTTAATTAAAAGAGCATTAAATAGTCATTTTACATTTTTTTCCCCCTAAGTGGACCATTTTTAAAGTCTTCATTGAATTTTTTTATGTATTGCTTCTGTTTTATGTTTTGATTTTTTGGCCTCAAGGAATGTGGGATCTTAGGTCCCCAGTCAGGGATCATGCATTGCAAGGCAAAGTCTTAACTACTTGTCCTCCAGGGAAGCCCCAGATAATCATTTTAAAGTTCAAAATATCTCTGAAAGATATTGAAAATAAACCTGATAAATATAAACCAGATGACTACAATTGGGCAAGTAGGTCTTTGCTTGGGGACATCTAGACCTTTTAAAGACGCACACCGAACAGTCCTTGTAGGGATGGAATGCATCACAGATGAGAGGAGTTAACCTCAGGTGCACTGAGGATGCAGCTAAGGAAGCAGGCTCTGAGAGAGGCGAGGAGCCCTGGAAAAAGGTGAGACAGTATCCAATGTGAGCTCTCAAAGCCCCCAGGTCCACCAAGAATGGATTCTGCCTGCTACAGATAGACACTGGGTAAATGTATTTGCCAAGATTGCAAGGGTGCAGACAGCTGTTGTAGCTACCATGCTCTCCAAGTAGCCTGTAGCCCATTCATGGACATCACTGGAAGATTCCTAAAGTGAAAGTGAAGTCTCTGAGTCGTGTGGCTTGCCCCAGTTGCTGATTGCTGTTGGCCCGCTGCTGCTGATCCCTCCTGATGCGAGCACACTCTACTATCAATGCCTACCAGCCAAACGCCCTGGGAATATACCTAGAGGCAAATGAAATTAGACATTAATTTTGCTGCAGCAAAATCACAGGGATTTTAATTTTTGTTTGGTGATTTAGAAGAGGATTCAAGAAAGCAGAGCTCTGTCTGGATAGGCTGCTGTCTCAGAACAAGAGGAGTTTGACACATGGGCATCAAGATTTTTTTTAATATGGGAGGCAGAATTAACAGAGTAGAGCTAGAGTTATCACTGACTAATAAGCAACTGTCACTTAATGTTAACCAGGAAAGGGAGATGTCTGCCTCTTTTATGGTTCTGAATGATTTTGGTTTTATCTCTACCCAGGCATGATTATAGAATCCACCTGTTTTTGTCCTATTGCATCACAATCAATCATGAAGAGTTCTCCTCTGAGGCTGATATTCTATAGAATTGTGTTCCACAAAGAAATATCACAACCCAGTTGTCAGTAACTAGACTTGCTTCTGGAAAGCTGTCAGGGGCTTCTTTTCTTTCTCTGTCTTTTAGCCTCACTACTTTCACGTGTCATCTGCTCTTTTCCTTTAGCAATAGAGGAGGGGAAAAAAATGGTGATCAATGAGGGAATGATAAGATGACATGGGATGGGGAGGTATAATTTATTTTTGATTTGTTCTTAAGGAGTAGGGAATATTTTAAAAACACGAGATGAATGGGAATTTCAAATTTAAAGAAATTATATAGATGTGGGCTTTGGGGTCAGGAGAATCGATCCTGTCATTCAGACAGACACATTGCAGAGTACAGATTGAGTCTGTTTGCTATACTCCACAAACTTACAGAAAAACAACAAAACAGGTAATCCTAATACAATACACACATACATTACATAGCAGGAAGATTTCATGTGCAAGCTTTGCAAAAGGTTGAAATTTGTTCTCAAGTTCATAAATATCATAAGATTTGCCTTTATTAAATACTCAAAGTGAATACAAAATAATCTTTCATTTTTAAGATGACTGAGAAAAGGTACAAGATTTTACTTTTGGCCCCTTTACTCCACTTTTCAGAAATCTTTTTTTTTTTTAAGAACACAAGTTAAAAATCAATAAATCAATGAAACAAATTTTTGAAAATTATAGATAAGTTCCCAGTAGGCAATATGAATGTTTAAACAGTCCTATTAAATGTCACTCCTACTTTCTCTGCTGTTTGAACCAACTGAGAGATAGCACAAAATGAATCGGCAAAGAAAATGTCAACTTCATTACTGAAAAATACTTAGCTGATGTGACATAGTTATGCAATAATAATGGCTTCTTAATTATAAACCCAGAATGAAATACAGTATCCCATAGGCCTGGCCCACTGGCAACCTCCCCATGTGAGGACCAGCCCCTTTACAATTTGGAACCTGGATCAGTGGAATATACTGTGTTCCCTTTTAGCAGTTGAATTTCAGAGAGAGAGAGGAAAAGTGGCAGAGCTGTACGTACCAACTCTTTATCCAAAACACATAAACTGGATAAGTTACTCCTTTTGAAAAGAGTAAATGATGAAACAGCGAGATCAGTAGTGTTAAGGGTTGCTGATGATGTTATTCTCAAATTATATATTCAGAAGCAAGTGACAAATGTTGAAGATGACCACATGAACAATAGAAGTGCGATGGGAGGAGAGGAACTGTCATTTTTCATCCCAAGGATAAAGCTATGTTCAGCTGTTTTTTTGATATGGACCAAATACATTTTTTAGATAACCAAATAAAATAAGCATTTTTTTAGTGTCTCCTTTGTGCTGGGCTTGGAAGAGCTGCAACACTCAAATTCTACCTGAGGGGTTCTCAGTGTGTTACAGGGAGGCAGCATGCATGAGTGAACAGACTCGGGGTAACTCCAGTTCTGTCGCTTATAGGCTTTATAACTTTGAGTAAAGTATCGGATCTCTGAGGCTTAGTTTGCTCATCTGTAAAATGGGGATGATAAAGTGCCTCTCCCCTCAATGTTATAAATTTGCTTGGTGCAACACCAGGCCAGTAGCCACTATAAATGAATGTTACTCTTCTCATGTATAAGAAGTTTAGAAAGATGTTAGCCAAAATGCTGTCTCTGGATTATAGTATTCCATTTTTTTCCCTTTCTGCTTTCCTGTATTATTTATTTTTACAGTAAGCAAGAACCACATTTTTAAAAAAATAAAAAATACATTCTGAAGAATATCTATATTTTCAAATTATTAAAAGGAAATTTCAAAAATGTTTCAACAATCACCTAATAAGAAAAGTCTTTATGAAAAATAGATGCAAAACACATACATACACACACCATAAAGGAATTAAATTTGACAGTTTTAAGAAACAGAAAACCATGATGAATAGAATTAAACACTAGCAGCCTGAAAGAAATATTTATAGTACCCATTTTAATCTCTAACAAGTCAATAGGAAAAACATGACCCAAAAATGGACAAAAAGTAAAAACAAATTAATACAGAAGGCAATATAACTCATCAAGGAATACATTAAATTATTTTCAACCTATAATCATTAAAATTTTAATTAAAATGATGACATGTTATATATCATTCATAGATTGGTAGATATTTTAAAGTTTTTGACAACAATTTTGCCTTATCATTTTCTATAGGAAAGTAGAAAAATAATTTTTCTCTAGCTTCATTGATCAAAATTTATTTTTATTAAGACTATAGAAAAATCTCTTCCCATTCTTCAAGTTTATATAGAAATTGTGATGTATATTTTTGATATTGTTAAATTTGGGGAAATTTCTATCAAATTTCTTTCTTATATGAGCTATAAGATTTATAAGAAAATTAGGTATAAATGTGATTTAGTATATTAGAATATATAAAATATATGCGTTCACATATAGACATACTCGTAGCTGTGGTACTGCTACAAACTTGTTCTTTCAGAAGCAAGAATTCTGATAAATTCTATTTATCAGAATTTAATAATATTATAAATATTTTAAAATATTAAAAATATAGTCTATGAATAAATGCATTTTATGTTGTATAACCAAATATAATAATAATGGAAAAGAGCCATTTTCTTGGATATTGCTAAAAATCAAATCCCTCATTTACAAAAATGTGTCCTCTGATTAGAAGACTTTTCCACAGACTAGCTTCCGGCTCTGACATTTTAAGAATTCATTTCTTTCTCATTCGCATCCTGAAGTTATTTTATCCTTATATAACATTTTCATATACTCTCTCCTTCTCTCCCTTCCTCTCCCCCTCTCTTCTCTTCTGTCCCTTTGTGAAACTTTGTTCTTCTCTGCCTTCAACATTCTTCACATTTTTCATCATACAGAAAAGCAGTTTCATCTACCTGCATGATTAGAAATACCATCTAGAGCTTGATGACTTATAAATAAATTGCCCAGCTGAACTGCAAACATATATTCACGTATAATAGTCATGTTTCCTTTGTTACACAACATAATATACTCAAAAATGAACTCTTTATCAAAACCGAATCCCTTTTCTTCTTCTCCTTCTCTGTTAAATAATGATATTACTATCTATCCATTCTTGCATGCTAAAATTTGTGAGTTCTATTTCACCCTTCCTCCTTTACTCCCTATTTCTAAAAATAAATTAGCTTTTGTCTTTCTAATTATCTCAACTCTCCATTGATTACCTTCTTCAATGATGGTTATTTTGCTATTACTGATTGTTATGATGGCGATGGTCATGGTGTTTGTAGTGCATAAGAAAGAATAAGCACCCTTTGAGACATTGCTTCAGCAATACGTGAACCGTGAACTTCCAGATGTTTAAGCTGGTTTTAGAAAAGGCAGAGGAACAAGAGATCAAATTGCCAACATCCACTGGATCATGGAAAAAGCAAGAGAATTCCAGAAAAACATCTATTTTTGTTTTATTGATTATGCCAAAGCCTTTGACTGTGTGGATCACAATAAACTGTGGACAATTCTGAAAGAGATGAGAATACCAGACTACCTGACCTGCCTCTTGAGAAACGTATATGCAGGTCAGAAAGCAACAGTTAGAACTGGACATGGAACAACAGACTGGTTCCAAATAGGAAAAGGAATACGTCAAGGCTGTATATTGTCACCCTGCTTATTTAACTTATATGCAAAGTACATCATAAGAAACGCTGGACTCGAAGAAGCACAAGCTGGAATCAAGATTACCAGGAGAAATATCAACAACCTCAGACATGCAGATGACACCACCCTTATGGCAGAAAGTGAAGAGGAGCTAAAAAGCCTCTTGATGAAAGTGAAAGAGGAGATTGAAAAAGTTGGCTTAAGGCTCAACATTCAGAAAACGAAGATCATGGCATCTGGTCCCATCACTTCATGAGAAATAGATAGGGAAACACTGGAAACAGTGTCAGTCTTTATTTTGGGAGGCTCCAAAATCACTGCAGACAGTGATTGCAGCCATGAAATTAAAAGACACTTACTCCTTGGAAGGAAAGTTATGACCAACCTAGAGAGCATATTAAAAAGCAGAGACATTATTCTGCCAACAAAGGTCCATCTAGTCAAGGCCATGATTTTTCCTGTGGTCATGTATGGATGTGAGAGTTGGACTGTGAAGAAAGCTGAGTGCCAAAGAAACACAAGCTGGAATCAAGATTACCAGGAGAAATATCAACAACCTCAGACATGCAGATGACACCACCCTTATGGCAGAAAGTGAAGAGGAGCTAAAAAGCCTCTTGATGAAAGTGAAAGAGGAGATTGAAAAAGTTGGCTTAAGGCTCAACATTCAGAAAACGAAGATCATGGCATCTGGTCCCATCACTTCATGAGAAATAGATAGGGAAACACTGGAAACAGTGTCAGTCTTTATTTTGGGAGGCTCCAAAATCACTGCAGACAGTGATTGCAGCCATGAAATTAAAAGACACTTACTCCTTGGAAGGAAAGTTATGACCAACCTAGAGAGCATATTAAAAAGCAGAGACATTATTCTGCCAACAAAGGTCCATCTAGTCAAGGCCATGATTTTTCCTGTGGTCATGTATGGATGTGAGAGTTGGACTGTGAAGAAAGCTGAGTGCCATAAAAATTGATGCTTTTGAACTGTGGTGTTGGAGAAGACTCTTGAGAGTCCCTTGGACAGCAAGGAGATCCAACCAGTCCATTCTGAAGGAGATCAACCCTAGGATTTCTTTGGAAGGAATGATGCTAAAGCTGAAACTCCAATACTTTGGCCACCTCATGAGAAGAGTTGACTCATTGGAAAAGACTCTGGTGCTGGGAAGGATTGGAGGCAGGAGGAGAAGGGGACGACAGAGGATGAGATGGCTGGATGGCATCACCGACTCGATGGACGTGAGTCTGAGTGAACTCCGGGTGTTGGTGATGGACAGGGAGGCGTGGTGTGCTGCAATTCATGGGGTCGCAGAGTCAGACATGACTGAGCGAGTGAACTGAACTGAACTGAACTGAGACATTGCACTTGAGAATCCTAGAGTAAATTACAGATGTCCCAAAAAAAAAACCTGGAAACATAGTGATGGAACTTGAGAGAGAGGTTGTAAGTCAACTACATGAAATTGATAGGTTTAAATCATGGACTGTAAGAAAATAAAACAAAGGAAAAGGAGCAAACTTGGTTCTCCTTAAAAAATATGGTTCTGTTACCACATTCAGGATAATGAGAAAATATCTCAAAATTCCCAGTACACTCCCAGCATGGGCATCTTTGAAAAGAATATTAAAAACCTTTGCATACCTACCTCAATTAGCTACATAGTGGCTGAGTATATCAGCAATGCACATCCAGAAATACACAGGGCACACAATACAGTTACTGCACAGAAGGTCATTAATTTTTAAATGGAGCCTAGGGAAGGGCAGAGAGAAGGTCTCAAACATTTGTACATCTCTCTATGCTTAGTTTCTTCCACCATAAAAGAAGATGATCAAATGATGTGGTCCTCAAAGCGCCTCTCAGATCTCACTTCTCATCATCCCATGACTTTCTATGGCCAAAGTTCTCTCAATTTGACAACCGAATGACAAGGCAGAAAGGAATACTCCATGTTCACTTTTACTTCAAAAGCCATTGATTTCTGTAAAAAATTTGTTTCATTTTACCATAAAAAAATAAAATAACCCAAGCCCTTTTTCCTGTATTCAGTTTCATTTACTGGTGCTCATCTTCTGCTGGATTCTATGCTGAATGGATAATCTATTATGGTTTTAAATTTTTCTGTTCATGCTGTCTTTCATATTATACTTGCCCTGAGTGGTTATATGCACCATATCATCAGCAAAATTTTTATGTTTGTTGCACCCAGTGCAGTAGACAATAATTCTACTGATAGTCTATACTCTACAAATGTATATTCTATAGCATATGCTTAAGCGTCTTCAAAAAGCAATTTTCTAATATTGACATTGATAGAACTGTTTAAGTTTTCCTTGTTGCTCCTTCAATATTAAAGAAATGCCTAGGCATATATCATAATCTGATATTAGTGGTAACACATTTGCCTATTTTTTATGTCCAAAACTTTCAGATTCTAAAGTAAGAGAATTTCCTTTTCTCTTAGCACTCTCAAACTTGAAAGCTAAAGTGTTTCTAAATTTTAAAAACCAGTCCTTTAGAATAAAAATAAAACATTGTTATCTATGAAGCAAAGGCTGAGGTAGATGTTCTAATACTGTTTTTCAAGTAATTCAGTCTAAAGAGATGAAAATCAATATTTCAGGAAATAAAAATCTAAAGTCACAGATAAGAATATTTCATTCAATGACAATGGTTTACATACATCAAAGGATTTAGCATCATATTTTTCTATAGTATATCAATGTTATCTATCACAGAATATGGGAATCAAGAAAAAACATGTTTTTTCATATAAACTTTTGAGGAGATAAATGTGCTGAAGTAAAATTTTCAGAAATCAAAAACAAAACAAAAAGCAGAAAATAAGCAGTTTCAAAAGGGATAATGCAAAAAATTATTAAACAGAGTCTCTTGGTCATAATGGAAGTCTCTGCTTTCATTTTCTTTCCTCTGCACTGAGCTGCCTCCCTGTTCTCTACCAATCCTCCACCTCAGTTTCCAATTCCAACAAGAGGATTTGAAGAGCCTTTTAAAATGCATGCAATAAAATAAGAGAAATTAAAAAGAAAACAGGCAAATAGGAAGCCAAAAGAGAATGAAATGATGAGGTTAGCCGGAGACTCAGTACAATAGAAATATATTAGATTCTAGTACTCTTGCCTGGAAAATCCCATGGAGGGAGGAGCCTGGTGGGCTGTAGTCCATGTGGTCGCAAGGAGTCGGACACGACTGAGTGACTTGACTTTCACTTTTCACTTTCATGCACTGGAGAAAGAAATGGCAACCCACTCCAATGTTCTTCCCTGGAGAATCCCAGGGACAGGGGAGCCTGGTGGGTTGCCGTCTCTGGGGTCGCACAGAGTCAGACACGACTGAAGCGATTTAGCAGCAGCAGCAGCAGCAATGCCTTTAGAATGCTATGCAGTTATTAAAAGGAGCCACACATTTCACTCTGAATTTTTCTAGTACCAAATGCAAAGATAAAAACACGATCAGTTATCTGTTTCACATTTTCTATTTATAAAGTACATCCATTGCCTGAAGAAAGCAGATTTTTGTCCCTTTTCCATCTGAAGGCTATTTTTCCCTTGAATTGTCATTAATGTATCATGGAGTAAGAAGAAAGTAGGAATACAGAGAACAACAGCAAAAAAAAAAAAAAAAAAAGTAGGTATGGATGAAGAGAGCACCACTCAATGAAAAGACTCGTGGCTGTTACACTGGTGATACGGGGCAGAAAGAGACAGTGTGTCTTTGTTTAATTTCCTGTAAACCTAGCTTGGTCTTCTCTTCTGAGGCAAATTAGCAAACAATAGTCATTTTTCTGCCTGCAGGGCTCAGAGATCTAAGAATACTCCTGTCTCATTTTGCTAACATAAACTCTTTGGAAATTTGGTCACTGACCACATAAGACCACTTGAAATAAATGTAAATAAAATGTTTTAGAATATTTTATAGTAAAGTGAGAAATCTCCTATTTGCTCCACTAAGCTAGTGGAGATCTTAACAGAAAATAATAAGCTAATATATAGTCTCTTTGTGTTAATGCCTGATGAGAGTGCATCATAGGTTTTGGTTGTTTTCAGTCTCTCTCTCTCTCTCTCTCTCTCTCTCTCTCTCACACACACACACACACACACACACACACACACACACACACTTGCCTGAGACAACAGAAAGGTCTAGATAATAGAAGAGAGATTCAGGTGGGTACTCATATGTCTACTTTCTTCTTCTAAATAACAACCTGAAATGTAGGACAAGTGACTTTATTCCATCCAATTTATCCAATTAATCATGAATGCCAAAAGATGACACTCTGAGGTTTTTTCTCTATTAAAACTATGAATTTTTCTACATGAGGGTAAGTGAATACAAAAATCACGACAGATATGAAAAAGTATCCAAGCACAATGCTGAACATAGAAAAGGGGCTCATTGAATCCTCGCAGAGTTAGATAGCTTTCTTCTTCACAGATAAACAGTAAAAGAGAAAAAAGAAAAACTACATTTGTCAAAAACAACAAAGGGCAGAAAAGCAGCCCCCAAAAGATAAAAACATCCTGTACATCCCAGATGGTTCTACTGTGAGCTCCTTAAAAAATTAAGAATACACAGAAGAACTGTACAGAAAAGATCTACATGACCCAGATTATCATGATGATGTGATCACTTACACTCACCTAGAGCCAGACATCCCAGAGTATGAAGTCAAGTGGGCCTTAGGAAGCATCACTACAAACAAAGCTAGTGGAGATGATGGAATTCCAGTGGAGCTTTTCAAATCCTGAAAGATGATGCTGTGAAAGTGCTGCACTCAATATGCCAGCAAATTTGGAAAACTCAGCAGTGGCCATGGGACTAGAAAAGATCAGTTTTCATCCCAATCCCAAAGAAAGGCAATGCCAAAGAATGCTCGAACTACCGCACAATTGCACTCATCTCACATGCTAGTAAAGTAATGCTCAAAATTCCCTAAGCCAGGCTTTAGCAGTACATGAACCATGAACTTCCAGATGTTCAAGCTGGTTTTAGAAAAGGCAGCGGAACCAGAGATCAAATTGCCAACATCCACTGAATCATCAAAAAATCAAGAGAGTTCCAGAAACACATCTACTTCTGCTTTCTTGACTATGCCAAAGCTTTTGACTGTGTGGATCACAATAAACTGGAAAATTCTGAAAGAGATAAGAATACCAGACCACCTGACCTACCTCTTAAGAAACCTGTATGTAGGTCAGGAAGCAACAGAACTGGACATGGAACAACAGACTGCTTCCAAATAGGAAAAGGAGTATGTCAAGGCTGTATATTGTCATCCTGCTTATTTAACTTCTATGCAGAGTACATCATGAGAAACACTGGACTGGAAGAAGCACAAGCTGAAAGCACAAGCTGAAATCAAGATTGCCGGGAGAAATATCAATAACCTCAGATATGCAGATGACACTACTCCTCATGGGGTCGCAAAGAGTTGACACGACTGAGCGACTGAACTGAATTGAACTGAAAATAGGTAGAGAGCCATGTGAAGCTCATGATGGTATATGAAACTGGTGAGATGGATTCTGGAATGTGGGTGGAGTAGGGGTATGCTAAGTAGTGTGTGATTCTTTGCAACCCCTTATAACCCCATGGACTGTAGCCCAACAGGCTCTTCTGTCCATGAGATTATAAAGCAAGTATACTGGAATGGGTTGCCATTTCCTCCTTCAGGGGATTGAATCGGCGTCTCTTCTGTCTCCTGCACTGGCAGATGGATTCTTGACCCCTGAGCCACCAGAGAAGCTCATCTTCTTTTCATGCATCCTTGATCTTTTTTGTTTCTGGGGGTCATCACAACTCAAGAATTAACTGAAAAACACAATAGAATAACAAAAGGTATACAAAGCCTGTCTCATTGCAAAAGTAGTTAATTCAGGGTGGCTTCATGTAGTACATGTGGGTCAAAATACAATGAGGTTTTGGTAACTAGGGAAATAGTTTGAAGAACGGGTTTGAAAAGAAATAGGAATTATAGCCACAAACAAGGAAGGACATTTACAAACAAAAGATATATATGGAGCACAGAAGAATAGATGAGCTGCCCATGAAATGAGCTTCCTGACACCATTTCCCTAATATATCACCTGAAGCTCAGTTCAGTTCAGTTCAGTGGCTCAGTCGTGTCCGACTCTTTGCGACTCCATGAATCACAGCACACCAGGCCTCCCTGTTCATCACCATCTCCCGGAGTTTACTCAGACTCAAGGTTCATCGAGTCCGTGATGCCATCCAGCAATCTCATTCTCAGTCATCCCCTTTTCCTCCTGCCCCAGTCTCTCCCAGCATCAGAGTCTTTTCCAATGAGTCAACTCTTCGCATGAGGTGACCAAAGTACTGAAGTTTCAGCTTTAGCATCATTCCTTCCAAGGAAATTCCAGGGTTGATCTCCTTCAGAATGGACTGGTTGGATCTCCTTGCAGTCCAAGGGACTCTCAAGAGTCTTCTCCAATACCACAGTTCAAAAGCATCAATTCTTCAGTGCTCCACCTTCTTCACAGTCCAACTCTCACATCCATACATGACCACAGGAAAAATCATAGCCTTGACTAGACAGACCTTAGTCGACAAAGTAATGTCTCTGCTTTTTAATATGCTGTCTAGGTTGGTCATAACTTTTCTTCCAAGGAGTAAATGTCTTTTAATTTCATGGCTGCAGTCACCATCTGCAGTGATTTTGGAGCCCAAAAAAATAAAGTCTGATGCTGTCTCCACTGTTGCCCCAGCTATTTCCCACGAAGTGATGGGATCAGATGCCATGATCTTCATTTTCTGAATGCTGAGCTTTAAGCCAACTTTTTCAGTCTCCTCTTTCACTTTCATCAAGAGGCTTTTTAGCTCCTCTTCACTTTCTTCCATAAGGGTGGTGTCATCTGCATATCTGAGGTTATTGATATTTCTCCCGGCAATCTTGATTCCAGCTTGTGCTTCTTCCAGTCCAGCGTTTCTCATGATGTACTCTGCATAGAAGTTAAATAAGCAGGGTGACAATATACAGCCTTGACGTACTCCTTTTCCTATTTGGAACCAGTCTGTTGTTCCATGTCCAGTTCTAACTGTTGCTTCCTGACCTGCATACAGATTTCTCAGAGGCAGGTTAGGTGGTCTGGTATTCCCATCTCTTTCAGAATTTTCCACAGTTTATTGTGATCCACATAGTCAAAGGCTTTGGCATAGTCAATAAAGCAGAAATAGATGTTTTTCTGGAACTCTCTTGTTTTTTCTATGATCCAGTAGATGTTGGCAATTTGATCTCTGGGTCCTCTGCCTTTTCTAAAACCAGCTTGAACATCAGGGAGTTCACGGTTCACGTATTGCTGAAGCCTGGCTTGGAGAATTTTGAGCATTACTTTACTAGCATGTGAGATGAGTGCAATTGTGCAGTAGTTTGAGCATTCTTTGACATTGCCTTTCTTTGGAATTGGAATGAAAACTGACCTTTTCTAGTCCTGTGGCCAATGCTGTGTTTTCCAAATTTGCTGGCATATTGAGTGCAACATTTCCACAGCATCATCTTTCAGGATTTGAAACAGCTCCACTGGAATTCCATCACCTCCACTAGCTTTGTTCGTAGTGATGCTTTCTAAGGCCCACTTGACTTCACATTCCAAGATGTCTGGCTCTAAATTAGTGATCACATCATCATGATTATCTGGGTCATGAAGATCTTTTTTGTACAGTTCTTCTGTGTATTCGTGCCACCTCTTCTTAATATCTTCTGCTTCTGTAAGGTCCATACCATTTCTGTACTTTATCGAGCCCATCTTTGCATGAAATATTCCCTTGGTATCTTTAATTTTATTGAAGAGATCTCTAGTCTTTCCCATTCTGTTGTTTTCCTCTATTTCTTAGCATTGATCGCTGAAGAAGGCTTTCTTATCTCTTCTTGCTATTCTTTGGAACTCTGCATTCAGATGCTTATATCTTTCCTTTTCTCCTTGGATTTTTGCCTCTCTTCTCTTCACAGCTATTTGTAAGACCTCCCCAGACAGCCATTTTGCTTTTCTGCATTTCTTTTCCATGGGGATAGTCTTGATCCCTGTCTCTAATACAATGTCACGAACCTCAGTCCATAGTTCATCAGGCACTCTATCTATCAGATCTAGGCCCTTAAATCGATTTCTCATTTCCACTGTATAATCATAAGGGGTTTGATATAGGTTATACCTGAATGGTCTAGCGGTTTTCCCTACTTTCTTCAATTTCAGTCTGAATTTGGTAATAAGGAGCTAATGATCTGAGCCACAGTCAGCTCCTGGTCTTGTTTTTGTTGTTTGTATAGAGTTTCCTCATCTTTGGCTGCATAGAATATAATTAGTCTGATTTCGGTGTTGACCATCTGGTGATGTCCATGTGTAGAGTCTTCTCTTGTGTTCTTGGAAGAGGGTGCTTGCTATGACCAGTGCATTTTCTTGGTAAAACTCTATTAGTCGTTGCCCTGCTTCATTCCGCATTCCAAGGCCAAATTTGCCTGTTACTCCAGGTGTTTCTTGACTTCCTACTTTAGCATTCCAGTCCCCTATAATATAAAGGACATCTTTTGGGGGTGTTAGTTCTAAAAGGTCTTGTAGATCTTCATAAAACCATTCAACTTCAGCTTCTTCAGCATTACTGGTTGGCACATAGACCTGGATAACTGTGATATTGAATGGTTTGCCTTGGAGACAAACAGAGATCATTCTGTGGTTTTTGAGACTGCATCCAAGTACTGCATTTTGGACTCTTTTGTTGACCATGATGGCTACTCCATTCCTTCTAAGGGATTCCTGCCCACGGTAGTAGATATAATGGTCATCTGAGTTAAATGCACCCATTCCAGTCCATTTTAGTTCGCTGATTCCTAGAATGTCGACGTTCACTCTTGCCATCTCTTGTTTGACCACTTCCAATTTGCCTTGATTCATGGACCTGACATTCCAGGTTCCTATGCAATATTGCTCTTTACAGCATCGGACCTTGCTTCTATCACCAGTCACATGCACAACTGGGTATTGTTTTGCTTTGGCTCCATCCCTTCATTCTTTCTGGAGTTATTTCTCCACTGATCTCCAGTAGCATATTGGGCACCTAATGACCTGGGGAGTTTCTCTTTTGGTATCCTATCATTTTGCCTTTTCATACTGTTCATGGGGTTCTCTTGGCATGAATACTGAAGTGGCTTGCTATTCCCTTCTCCAGTGGACCATGTTCTGTCAGACCTCTCCACCATGACCTGCCCATCTTGGTTTGCCCCACAGGCATGGTTTGGTTCCACTGAGTTAGACAAGGCTGTGGTCCTATTGTGATTAGATTGACTAGTTTTCTGTGAATATGATTTCAGTGTGTCTGCCCTCTGATACCCTCTTGCAACACCTACCATCTTACTTGGGTTTCTCTTACCTTGGGCGTGAGGTATCTCTTCATGGCTGCTCCAGCAAAGCACAGCCACTGCTCCTTACCTTGGACGAGGGGTATCTCCTTACCACTGCCGTTCCTGATCTTCAACGTGGGATGGCTCCTCTAGGCCCTCCTGCGCCTGCGCAGCCACCCCTCCTCAGTTTGCTCTTCCGGGGCGCAGGGCCTGGCCTCAGGCGTGGGTGGCTCCTCCCAGCTGCTGCCCCTGGCCTCGGGCTCAGGGTGGCTCCTCAGGGTCACCACCCCTGACCTCGGATGCGGGGTGTCTCCTCTAGCTCCTCCCTGCCACCCTTGACCTCAGACCCAGGGTAACTCCTCTCAGCCGCCGCCCCTGACCTCAGGCACAGTGTAGCTCCTCTCGGCTGTTCCTGCGCCCGTCACAGCCTGGCACTCTAGGCCGCTGCCCCTGACCTCGGACGTGGGGTAGCTCCTGTCGGCCGTGCTTAGTGCACCGGCCGGCTCTCACAGATGCCTGCGCTTAGTGCACCTGAAAGCTCCATAAAAATCACTCTACTGGATCAATCATTGAAGGTTCTGAGAATATATTTTTCAAATAGTTCTATGGCAATTCATTTGGATTCATATTCCAAATAAGCTACTAGATCTCTTAGAACAAAAACTCAAAAATACATACTAGGAAAATTTCCGTAGGATAAGTAGGAAGGAGAAAAATAGCTTGGCCTACTACTACCTAGAGGAAAAGACCCAATTCAGTGACTACAGCAGGCATGATCAATGTCAGGAAGGCCCTATAGTCCAGGGGAGACACTCTGGGAATATGTCACCCATCCCTCCCAGTTTGTTTTGTCCACTTTGCCACCAAATTCATCAGTGACTCAATAAGAAGTAAAAGGCCCAAAGGATGGGTGAAGGATTGTGTGTGACATCCAGGAGTTCAACTCAGATCCACACAGGTAAACTGAACAGCAAAAGTGACCCTTCCTTCGGCTCCCTTCTTTGGCATGCTTGATAACTCTGGTGTATACACTCCTATAGCTTGTAGTGTGAGTCTAATCATTCATGTCACTTTCCGGGGGCAATGTTCATACTACCACATAGAACAGAACAAAATGAAAAGCTCATGTTTGCTGGACAGCATGACCCCTTTTCTGATCAAACTATTGTTTTAGATTGAAGCCTTTGAAGCTATACTGGAGGCAACTGGAATTTTCAGATCTTTAGTCTTGTATTATTCTTTCATATATTTTGGAAACTGCTGAACCCCTTTTTACATGTTGCTGTGATTCAAAGTGTGAGTAACTGAGATAAGAATACTGGCTGTCTGTAGAGGAAGAATCTTTGAATAAATGGAGAAAATTAAATATCATTGTTCCCATAAGATGCCAAGCAAAATAACTTTTATAGATAAATATTCACTTTTTCTTTTATGATGTGAGACTCTAACCTAATTTTGTTTCACAAAACATCTCATTCTAAAGGAGGAAAGGCTTTTTTAACTGAAATAATCATACATTAATAAGCACATGGGGCTAAGATGAGCCTGAAGAAAAGGTTAAAACTATGATGAGTCATAAACTAACAGTAAAGAAACTGATTATTTAACATAAAACAGTGTACTAAATATAAGCTGTGGGATGTATGTCTACTGCCTGAGACGGTGACTAATGCAGTCGAGTGTGCTATGGTATAGCTAGCAAGATTTGGGGAGATTGGTTTATTTTTGTTTTCTTTCTGCTTTGAGGGAGAAATTTCTGCTAATAAACAACATCAAAAAGTTCAAAACTTCTTGAGCATCAAGGCCGATTACTCAAAGGTCCTAAAAGTCGTATCTTTTATTTCATTTTTGATTTTTTACTTCAGAAGATTTGGGTTGGGAAGATCCCCTGGAAAAGGAAATAGCAACCCCCTCCATTAATCTTGCCTGGAGAATCCCATAGACAGAGGAGCCTGGCATGCTACAGTCCATGGGGTCACAAACAGTCAGACGTGACTGAAGCGACTTAGCACACAAGCACACTACAATCAAATTGGTTTACCTCTTCAGAGATCAAACCCATGTCTCCAGCAGTGGCAGGCAGATTCTTTACCACTGAGCCACCTGGCAAGCACACACGTATATATATATACTCTAGTACAATTACATTGTTCCATAGTTTTAGTTATATATCTGAAAATTTTCTCTTACTTATTTAGAATTAAATGTATTATTACCTACTGTGTAGATACTTGACTGAGAGCTCCCTGAGTATTATACTTATCACAGTGTCTGGCACATTTTTTTAAAAAAGTAAATAAACCAATAAATCAATATGGCAGCTATTCTTATAACCATTTTACAGATAGCAAAACGGATAAGTAGAGAAATAGGTACATCATTATAAATGGCCAACCTAATACTCTGAAAGAGTTCCTTTGTATCTAATCTCAGATGCTTTCCACTAATCCTTGTGATTGTTTTTGCTTTGGTTTTGGGAGGGTTGTTTGGTTTTTGCCTTTTAATTTTCAATTTTTTTTACTAAAAACTTCGTTGCATTTCACATTGATGGGGTTTTTTTCTGACTCAACTACTGCTTTTCCCTCATCTGCTAGGTACACCAAAATGAAGACTGCCACCAACATCTATATTTTCAACCTAGCTCTGGCAGATGCCCTAGCAACCAGTACTCTGCCTTTCCAGAGTGTCAATTACCTGATGGGAACATGGCCGTTTGGAACCATCCTGTGCAAGATTGTGATCTCCATAGACTACTACAATATGTTCACCAGCATATTCACCCTCTGCACCATGAGTGTGGATCGCTACATTGCAGTCTGCCATCCTGTCAAGGCCCTGGATTTCCGCACTCCTCGTAATGCCAAGATCATCAACATCTGCAACTGGATCCTCTCTTCAGCCATTGGTCTGCCTGTGATGTTCATGGCAACGACAAAGTACCGGCAAGGTGACTGATGCTGCGGGCCTGGGGGGTGGAGAGTATACAGATAGATACGTTGATGACGTCATGACTCAAGTAGAATTTACAGAGTGGTCCAGTGCTATGCAAACTGTAGTTTTCATGATTTTCTCATAAAATACTTTTGAACATTTTGAAATAGGAATTTTCTCCTAAAATTTTAAGTCCAGTGAACATTTTAGAGAGAATATAAACCGAAATCTATCCCTTCCTGATTCCTCTGCACTGTAATCATTCTGATTACTTCATCCAAACGATGCCAGCATAAGAACACAAATCTTTAAACAGTAATTAGAGCTTAGACCCAAAGAATATTAAGTGGAGGCTTGTTTGAAAATGTCAAGTGACTGCCTACATGACAAGTGTATCTTTTTAGACCTCATTTCAGAATGATAAACCACTCATCCAAAAGAGGAGTTAAGGGAATTTCCTGGTGGTCCATTGCTTAGGACTTGGCACTTTCACTGTGGTGCCCTGGGTAGGAAAACTAAAATCCCACAAGCTCTTCGGAAGCCAATAAAAGAGGAAAAAAAAAAAGTGGAGTGAAGACAGCCAGTAGCTGGAAACTCCTATAGAGTCTGGACAGTGATTATATTTTTATGCCAATTTAGACTCCATAGAGATCCTAGCTCATGGCGAGAGATACATAACATCATCAAAGTGGACCACCAAATGACATATTTGGAAAAATCAACAGAGATCTGAGTTTTTTCCCATGAATTCTTTAAATCTTCCTTCCAGGATTTGTGTAGCAAGAGCCATAAGTTAACTCGGGTCAAGGCTATAAATTAGAAAGCAAAATGGCAATATTAACACCTGATGATAGCATTAAATGTTGCTGCTAATTCTTCCTTATAATTCTTTTTCTCTAGGTTCCATAGACTGTACACTAATATTCTCTCACCCAACGTGGTACTGGGAAAACCTGCTGAAAATCTGTGTTTTCATCTTTGCCTTCATCATGCCTATCCTCATCATTACAGTGTGTTATGGGCTGATGATCTTACGCCTCAAGAGTGTCCGCATGCTCTCTGGCTCCAAAGAAAAGGACAGGAACCTGCGAAGAATTACCAGGATGGTCCTGGTGGTTGTGGCTGTGTTCATTGTCTGCTGGACGCCCATCCACATCTACGTCATCATTAAAGCCTTGATCACAATCCCAGAAACTACTTTCCAGACCGTTTCCTGGCATTTCTGCATTGCTCTAGGTTACACCAACAGCTGCCTGAACCCCGTCCTCTATGCATTTCTGGATGAAAACTTCAAACGATGCTTCAGAGAGTTCTGTATCCCAACTTCCTCCACCATTGAGCAGCAAAACTCCACTCGAATTCGTCAGAACACCAGAGACCACCCCTCCACAGCCAATACGGTGGATAGGACTAACCATCAGGTATGCAGCTTTTAGGACTGGGTCTATCTATCAGGGATGACATAAAAATTACAGAGCTTTTTAAAGTCCAGCATTAGAATCCATTAGAAGTGGACCAGTAACTCAGGGGTTGAGGTCAGTACAAGGAGGGAGGGAGGAGAGGAGGAAATTATGATCACTGTGGCCGAGGAACACTTCATTATATAAACTAAGCTCTATGTATTTTGCACATAATCATTTAGATATAGAGACATTCCAATTAGAAATCCATAAATCTGCTACAAGTCTGTGTTGGCGCAGCCTTTTCGTCTATGCAAGATTAATGACTTCAGCACACTAAAGAAGAGGTCCAAATCTAGAATTCTGATTTCCCCTAATGTGAGGTGTTTCATGCATATCATTCCAACATCCCTGTCACTTCTTTTTAAGCTTAATATAATGGTTTTATTTCTTGTTCACTAAAATACAGAGCCCAGCAGAGGACACACTGCCTTCCTTCAGCTCATGGATATTCCACCAGGAATAGATGGCCTTTATAACCGCTGGGCTTCCCTGGTGGCTCAGATAGTAAAGAGTCTGTCTGCAATGCAGGAGACCCGGGTTGGATCCCTGGGTTGGAAAGATCCCTTAGAAAAGGAAACGGCAACCACTCCAGTATGCTTGCCTGTAAAATCCAGACAGGAGAGTCTAGCGGGCTGTAGTCCGTGGCGTCACAAAGAGTCAGGCATGACTGAAGCAACTAACATGACGATGACGATCAGTGAGGGGATGAGTAGAGAGAGAGAGACAGGGGAAGGCGCACAGACTCTCAACTGCCTTAACTTTGACATAACACATTTGACTTTCAACTACAGTCCTGTGAACCAAACTGGTCACAAAGCCCTAACCAAGGGCAAAGGAGGCTGGGAAATCTAGCAGGGGGTATAGAATTAAGTGATCACTAGCTCTGCCACAGTGCTTTTGTGGCGTCTACCTCTATCCCCAAGTAAAGTCCCTGTCACTTCTCTAAAGCCAGTCCTGCTCTGGTTGCAAAGAAAGCATCAGCATTTTGCCCACTGTGGTAATGGGGAACGATGTTCCCAGTGTCCCAGAAAAGGAGAAAGAAAGTCAGATGGACACCTTTACTTTGTTAAGTCATTGACTTGTAAATTTTCATACCTGAACTCAAACCTATTACTTCTTAGAACTAAATTAGTTTCATAACAGTATTAGTTACAAACTAATATAAAAAATTAGTTATAAACTAAATTAGTTTTATAACTGACTGTAGCCCACCAAGTTCCTACAGTTGGATTGGGTTTTCCATTTCCTCCTCCAGGGGATCCCTCTGACCTAGGGATCAAACCCACATCTCCTGCACTGGCAGGTGGATTCTTTACCACCAACTTACCGGTGAAGCCCAGTCAACATGCCCCTTGAGGTTAATATCATGAGGAGTGACTATTCCTGGAAGATGTATCCCTACACACAAAGGAATACAGACAGAAGCCTGCATGGAAGAGGCCAGACTTACACACAGCACATAATAACACAAGAAATCAAAAATAAAAGAAAGAAAAGAGAAAAACATCTGTCTCGAGGCTACTGTTGCCTGTTCAGCCTCTGGTTTTGAAATTTTGGCCTCTGACCTGTTAAGTAAATCAATTACTTACTTATCAATGTAAGCAAGTAAATTTCCAAATAATGGTGCCAGCATCCCCCAAATCGTGGCTTATGTAATTTTATAACACAGAGCTCAAATGCAAACTCCCTGTGAAAGTAAATTCTCAGGTCAGAAGCTTAGATAAAGTTTCTAGGATCAGGGAGCAGCCATGGCCACAGATGGCTCCATGACAATCACCCAGAAGCCAAATCAAGGGGCCAAAAGGAGAGCCTGACTCCCTTAAGATGCAGCAGCCTCATCTCTGCTTTCTCTTCTGCTGCTACTGCCACTGAACCGACCCCAACCCAGACTCACCCTTCTAATTGACTGCAGGACTAATGCAATATGGCCCAGATGAATCTGTCATAGGCACATTAATCCTCATACCCTCGATATTAAATCACGCTCAAATGAACCCAGGAACTGGCAAGCCCTAGGGAGCATGAGGTAATGATGGTAGACCTACTTCCAACCAAAGGGAAATGATTAACTTATTGTGTCTCATTTCTAATTCCATTTCCGAAAGGAAAGCCAGAAAGAAATGTTTTCCTACTCTGCTCCTTTCTTTTTTTTTTCCTTCATCATCAAGACCTCTAAGCCTGTTCTTTTTGCTAAGCATAGCTCTTTCTCAATGGCTATGGAAATCTTGTGAATAACTTAAATAGGGTAGGCATTTAAATAGATTTTTCTCTAAGGCGAAGATAATACATTAAAGAATGCAACTTCAAACTCTCAGTCCTAAACTATGGTTCAAATATTTTACATTGGAGAAATATATTTCCAAGGGAACAAGATGATGGCCATTACAAAGGATTAGTTCTTTCTCCTTAAGCACCAGCTCATGCCTTCCCTCTCCTTTGGAGTGTGGGTATTGGTCTTATACCCTGGACCACCGCTGGGGTTTCTCGCCACATTTGATCCTCTCAGCATCCTTCACTTGCCTTGCTCTCCTGGCAAGACAGCTCCCAGCCTGTCTGCTGGAGCGTGTTTCCTGAGTTCACCATGAATGTCCTCCAGCTGTCCCGCCACTGCCCTTGAGTCCCCTCCAAATCCTACGTTTCCACATCTGTGTGGTCCTTGCACAGCCAGAGAGAGGAGAAAGGAAGCTAATTATGCAATGCAGGAGACCCGGGTTGGATCCCTGGGTTGGAAAGATCCCTTAGAAAAGGAAACGGCAACCACTCCAGTATGCTTGCCTGTAAAATCCAGACAGGAGAGTCTAGCGGGCTGTAGTCCGTGGCGTCACAAAGAGTCAGGCATGACTGAAGCAACTAACATGACGATGACGATCAGTGAGGGGATGAGTAGAGAGAGAGAGACAGGGGAAGGCGCACAGACTCTCAACTGCCTTAACTTTGACATAACACATTTGACTTTCAACTACAGTCCTGTGAACCAAACTGGTCACAAAGCCCTAACCAAGGGCAAAGGAGGCTGGGAAATCTAGCAGGGGGTATAGAATTAAGTGATCACTAGCTCTGCCACAGTGCTTTTGTGGCGTCTACCTCTATCCCCAAGTAAAGTCCCTGTCACTTCTCTAAAGCCAGTCCTGCTCTGGTTGCAAAGAAAGCATCAGCATTTTGCCCACTGTGGTAATGGGGAACGATGTTCCCAGTGTCCCAGAAAAGGAGAAAGAAAGTCAGATGGACACCTTTACTTTGTTAAGTCATTGACTTGTAAATTTTCATACCTGAACTCAAACCTATTACTTCTTAGAACTAAATTAGTTTCATAACAGTATTAGTTACAAACTAATATAAAAAATTAGTTATAAACTAAATTAGTTTTATAACTGACTGTAGCCCACCAAGTTCCTACAGTTGGATTGGGTTTTCCATTTCCTCCTCCAGGGGATCCCTCTGACCTAGGGATCAAACCCACATCTCCTGCACTGGCAGGTGGATTCTTTACCACCAACTTACCGGTGAAGCCCAGTCAACATGCCCCTTGAGGTTAATATCATGAGGAGTGACTATTCCTGGAAGATGTATCCCTACACACAAAGGAATACAGACAGAAGCCTGCATGGAAGAGGCCAGACTTACACACAGCACATAATAACACAAGAAATCAAAAATAAAAGAAAGAAAAGAGAAAAACATCTGTCTCGAGGCTACTGTTGCCTGTTCAGCCTCTGGTTTTGAAATTTTGGCCTCTGACCTGTTAAGTAAATCAATTACTTACTTATCAATGTAAGCAAGTAAATTTCCAAATAATGGTGCCAGCATCCCCCAAATCGTGGCTTATGTAATTTTATAACACAGAGCTCAAATGCAAACTCCCTGTGAAAGTAAATTCTCAGGTCAGAAGCTTAGATAAAGTTTCTAGGATCAGGGAGCAGCCATGGCCACAGATGGCTCCATGACAATCACCCAGAAGCCAAATCAAGGGGCCAAAAGGAGAGCCTGACTCCCTTAAGATGCAGCAGCCTCATCTCTGCTTTCTCTTCTGCTGCTACTGCCACTGAACCGACCCCAACCCAGACTCACCCTTCTAATTGACTGCAGGACTAATGCAATATGGCCCAGATGAATCTGTCATAGGCACATTAATCCTCATACCCTCGATATTAAATCACGCTCAAATGAACCCAGGAACTGGCAAGCCCTAGGGAGCATGAGGTAATGATGGTAGACCTACTTCCAACCAAAGGGAAATGATTAACTTATTGTGTCTCATTTCTAATTCCATTTCCGAAAGGAAAGCCAGAAAGAAATGTTTTCCTACTCTGCTCCTTTCTTTTTTTTTTCCTTCATCATCAAGACCTCTAAGCCTGTTCTTTTTGCTAAGCATAGCTCTTTCTCAATGGCTATGGAAATCTTGTGAATAACTTAAATAGGGTAGGCATTTAAATAGATTTTTCTCTAAGGCGAAGATAATACATTAAAGAATGCAACTTCAAACTCTCAGTCCTAAACTATGGTTCAAATATTTTACATTGGAGAAATATATTTCCAAGGGAACAAGATGATGGCCATTACAAAGGATTAGTTCTTTCTCCTTAAGCACCAGCTCATGCCTTCCCTCTCCTTTGGAGTGTGGGTATTGGTCTTATACCCTGGACCACCGCTGGGGTTTCTCGCCACATTTGATCCTCTCAGCATCCTTCACTTGCCTTGCTCTCCTGGCAAGACAGCTCCCAGCCTGTCTGCTGGAGCGTGTTTCCTGAGTTCACCATGAATGTCCTCCAGCTGTCCCGCCACTGCCCTTGAGTCCCCTCCAAATCCTACGTTTCCACATCTGTGTGGTCCTTGCACAGCCAGAGAGAGGAGAAAGGAAGCTAATTAGGGAAGCTCTGTTCTGAGTAACTAAAAGGTTTGCCTTAAAAATACATCCAATTAGGGCTTATCTTCATTGCTGCCTCTATGAAGCAGCATCAGTGTCAGATAACAGCAGAAACACATTAGCCCTGGAGCTGGCTGCTTTCCCAAAATGCCCAGCTGGGAGAGTTGGACAGAGAAGAGCCGCTGCTGGGGAAAGAGGAAGAGACATACTGACATATCTGAAAATTAAGATAAATCAAAGATTTCTTTCACTAATCTCCACTGGTGTGTCATCATTAAAATCAAGGCAGTTATACACATACATCCAGAACAATATACGAGCCTTTGATGATCACTTCAACAATATATCAAAGTGGTAAAATTATTTGAGGAAAAAACTGGAGACTTTATGGCTGTCTATGTGGGGTTAGTGGTACAGAATCTGCCTGCCAATGAAGGAGACATGTGAAACATGGGTTGATTCATTGGTCGGGAAGATCCCCTGGAGGAGGAAATGGCAATCCACTCCACTATTGCCTGGAAAATCCCATGGACAGAGGAGCCTGAGAGGCTACAGTCCATAAGGCCACAAAGAATCAGCCACAACTGAGCAACTGAGCACACAGAATACACAGGACGTAGTTGATTAGTTTACAAATTCAGTATCTGACAGGCAGGTTTTGTTCTTTCTTTTTTCTTTTAACTCATGAGCCATCATGTTATGAGACAGAGCTAATTGGATTCACATTAACTTTTTAACTGCTTGTCTTAAATTTATACCATTGTAGATATTTATGTCCTGACTTTGTATTTTCTCCAAGAAATGTGTTATTCTATCTATGTCACATCTCAAGCACATTAGTCAATTTGATATTCTGCAGATCAGAGATCCAATATCAAACCTTCCCAGGGTGTCTGTATTCTGACAACTGTTTACTGAGACCATGTCCATACAACGCAAAGTCAAGTGGAGAGGTGGCAGTTATCAAGGTAATTCAATAAACCTTATAAGAAAGTTTTGTGCCCAGAATAAACTTTGAGTCACATAGATAGGTAAGGGCTACTTGGTCAGTTCTGGCTGCATAACAAGTCATTCCAAAATTTATTGGCTGAAAGAAGCCATTTACTTAGTTTACAATTCTATTGATCAGTGATTTGGGCTGGGCTAAGATAGACAGTTCTCCCAGTCTTAAGAGCCAGCTGATCCAGTGGCCATAGTGAGAATGGCTGGCTCTTCATGGATCCGCATCTTCTGTCATTCATGTTAGCCCAAGCATGTTCCCATGGTGATCACAGATTCCAGATTCAAAGGATGGGAAAACAGACTCCACCTGTTGATGTTTGGAGCTGCAGTCACATTGCAGAGGGATGTGGAGGCAGGGAGGGAAGTCATCGTGGCCACATCTGATCACCATCTCCAGCAGCACCTGCTGCCTGGGACAGGCAAGTCACAGCCTCCTGAGAGGACAAACCACATCTGCCTCAGTCTTCCTCGTACCTCCAGTATCTGAATACATGAATGACCTCGGAGGGCTCTTGGTATTTCAGGAGATACGGAAGGGGCCAGAAAGATCCTTTTCTTGGAACTGATTGACAAGCTAAAGGGTCATGTGGCACCTTGACTTATTTCATACTTACCCTTCAATAAGAGGAAAATATTCATAGGAGGGATTCTTCATTTTTTTTTTCTCTTGAGCCTTTAGTCCTCTAATCCAGTTACACCTTTCAAAAATTTTCTTGCATTTGTGCTTGTCTTCTAATTTTAAATAAATGCTAGTGATGAGGAAATCAAGAACGAGACTCAGTCCCCTAAAGAGGTCGTGTCCTGGCTCATTATGGGGAAAAAAAAAAGGCTCATATTCCTTTGTGCATTCCAGGGTCCAGCCTACTGCTCCAGAATAATGCGTGATTTATGTTCAACTTGTTGTCTTTAAGTCTTCTAGATCTTTGTTAGGTAGACTTAGGTAAAGGTATTCATTCTCCATTTGCTGTCAGTGCAGTTTAATTTCTTTGAATGTGTACCCCTCTTTTGTTGTCCTCATTGGATCCCACTTGGCTTCAAAACGCTTCCATCATTTGCTCAAATCGGTCCAGGTCCAGCTCAGACCTGAGACCACTGCTGACCACTACTGACCTGCCTTCCTGTGTGGTTTCCATTCTAATCATAGTCTCAAATGCACTTTTGTTTTGACAAAAGATTGATTTTTAATGCATAACATTATATTGGAAAATAGAATTGTATTATATCTACTGGATTGTTATTAATATTCAGAGTTTATATTAACTATAATATTAATAATAATGGTATCTTACTCATATGATAGATAGCATGCTGATTAAAAAGTACTTTTATCATATCAGTTTCTAATAATAACCCTAATGGGTAAACATGAAAAAAATAAATGTTCAGGGAGGTTAATAATTATACAATATCAAATCATCAGTAAGAGGTAAAACTCACACAGACATGTAGAATTCTAATATTTTCTTAACTTTTTATTTTGTACTGGAGTATTAACACTGTTGTAATAGTTTCAGGTGGATAGCAAAGGGACTCAGCCACACATATACATTTATCCGTTATCCCTAAAACTCCCCTCCCATCCAGCCTGCGACACAACACTGAGGAGAGTTCTCTGTGTTATACAGTAGGTCCTTGTTGGTTATTTATTTTAAATATAGCAGTGTGTATTTGTCTATCCCAAACTCCCTAACTATCCCTTCCCTTCAACCCTCCCCTCAGCAACCATAAGTTCATTCTCTGAAAGCCTTTTACTGTTTTGTAAATAAGTTTGTTTGTACCATTTCTTTTTAGGTAGAATTCTAATACAAATCCAAAACTTTTTTGTTATCCCACAAAACACCATTGTGCATTCAAATATTAGGGTGTGGCCTCAAGCAGAAGATTTCAAGCTTTACTGTGAGCTCCAGAATAATTTTTGGGGAACTCTAAGAAAGATTGGTTCACTGAGTCAGGGTACGGTCCAAAAATCTGAATGTTGAATAAAGTATTAAACTGAAAACTCCAAATTAAAATATGACTTCATCCAAACATTATCATAGTTACTGGTGTGTCTAACTTGAGTAACCCATTCAGTCAAGATGACTGGCCCAATGTTTTTCACCAAATGAATCTTGTGTTTAGCAAAATGATATAGACATCCTTTGATAAAGCCCTATCAATCAGTGAGTCTTATAGAAGAAAGTAACACAACAGTGATAAAGCTAATGTTATGTTACCTCCCACCAACTCCTCATCGATATGGCAAGCCCATTCCTAAATCCTTGGGTTACTATTTTTAAAGCAGCTTCTCGACATTTTAATCAAAGTAGCAGGTCAAGAAATGACATACTTTGCATTTGTGTTAACTATAAAACTATATTATCCTTAGCTAAACTAAAAGTGGAAGCCTAGTTTGTCAAATCAACTACATTATTCTCGAAAGTCAGCTCTCAATTTTTTTTACAAGACATCTGTGGAGAGCCAATTTAAGATGGAAAAGTATTTCAATTCCGTGACAAAAGACCCAAAATGAGAATAGCTCGCAAAATTACCACACTTGACTATGTTAATACATATTTTATGAATGGGGTCAAAGTGGCTATGCTTACAATTCTTTGACTTAAAAGGAAAACGGTTCCAGTTGTGAGTGTGAGAATGAGAGAGAGCATACCTGTGCATGATACAGGTGTGCCTCTATACATGTGTAGCACTAAAGTATATCTAAGTTTAAAATGAATGCCACCATTCATAAGCAGCAGAAGAAATAGTATGTTTCTGTAAATTGACTACAGTATGGGAAAATAAAATATTGTTTACTTGGAAATATGTTTATTCCCACAAAATATTTGGCTATTAGTAATAACTGAACAGAATAGACATTTCTCCAAAGAAGATATATGGATGGCCAACAGGCACATGGAAAGATGTTCAACATCACTAATTATTAGAAAACTGCAAAGTAAAACTACAGTGAGGTATCATTTCACATAAATCAAAATGATCATCAAAGTGTGCAAACAATAATTGCTGGCGAAGGCATGGAGAAAAAGGAACCCTCCTCCTACACTGCTGGTGAGACTGTAAATTGGTGCAGCCACTATGAGGAACAGTACGAGTTTCCTTTAAAAAACTAAAAGAGTTATACAATCCTGTAATCCCACTCCTGAGCACATATCCAGACAAAACTCCAATTCAAAATATACATGCACTCCAATGTTTACTGCAGCACTGCTTATAGTAACATAAAACATGGAAGCAGTCTAAATGTGCGTTAAGAGATGAATGGAATAAGATGTGGCATATATATACACGCAGTGGAATATCACTCAGCCACAAAAAAGAATTAAGGTAACACCATTTGCAACACTGTGGGTGGACCCAGAGATGATCATACTAAGTGAAATAAGTCAGTAAGAGAAAGACAGATGGCATATATCACTTACATAAAAATTATGAAAGTGAAAGTCGCTCAGTTGAGTCCAACTCTTTGGGACCCCATGGGCTATATAGTCCATAGAATTCTTCAGGCCAGAAAACTGGGTGGGTAGCTTTTCCCTTCTCCAGGGGATCTTCCCAGGGATCGAACCCAGGTTTCCTGCACTGCAGGCAGATTCTTTACCAGCTGAGGCACAAGGGAATATATTTACAAAACTGGAACAGACTCACAGACAGAGAAAACAAATGTATGGTTATCAAAGGGGATAACAGGAGGCAGGAGACAAATTAGGAGTTTGGGAGTAACATATACCCACTAATATATAAAGTAGATAAATAAGATCTATTGTACAGCACAGGGAACCATATTCAATACTGTGTAATAAGCTATAACGGAAAAGAAATATGTGTATGTGCATATATAACTGAAACACTTTGCTGTACACTTGAAACGAACACAAAATTGTAAATTAACTATACTTCAGTTTAAAATGGCTAAAAAAAGAAAAGAAGAAAGCAGAATTACAATATTTGCATTTGGATAAATTTAGGCTTGTCTAAAATAAGACTGTTAGACATAACATTTATTAACCAGTTTGTATCCAGTGTATCTGATTTAATCATATAAGGTGTGGATTGCCTCTATAGTTGAGGAAATCAATGTTTAAAGAATTAACATGCCCAAGGTCATAGGTAAAAAGTAGTGGCTGAGGAATGAATCCAGTTAAATTTTATATTATAGACCTACCTTACTCTCCTCCCAGTCTGTTCCCCCTTCACTCAGTGGTGGCTTTGAGAACTAGATTATAGCATTTATATACTGACAGTTTGAATGCCATAAGACCTTTATATAGATTTGTTTAGATGTACTCATAGTGTATTTTTGTATCTGTGTGTAAAAGTAAGCAGTCCATTGATGTTTAATGACTAGCATAGGGAATTAGAAATTCAGTAATGGGGATCTCATTTGACTCATTTGAAAAGGCCCTGATGCCAGGGAAGACTGAAAGCAGAAGGAGAAGGGATTAACAGAGGATGAGATGGTTGGATGGCATCACCATCTCGATGGACATGAGTTTGAGTAAACTGTGGAAGTTGGTGATGGACAGGGAGGCCTGGCGTGCTGCAGTGCATGGGGTTGCAGAGTCAGACACAACTGAATGACTGAACTGAACTGAATGGGAATCTCTAATTTTCTAAGCCTAGAGACACAAGGATTCCCTTGCCACTGGCAGTCTTAAAAGTCCAAGCATCACATTTTGCACCCATAAAATGAGACGCTACAAAACTTCAAGTGTTAAGATCTGATATTTAGGGAATCAGAACAAATGACTCTTTCATAAGTTTTTTAGTTTTTACAAGTTCCACTGAGTTCTCACAGAACACTATTACAGTGAAATGCTAATATGTGGTCCATGAAAAACTAGGTGTCAGGTGAATATTCAGAAATGTTGCACATCTTATTTAGGTCCTGGGGACTGATACTGTGGGTGAGCATTTTAAAGGCTCTGAAAAGCCCTGTTGTGTGTTTGTGTGTGTGTGTGTATGTGCTGCGTTTAGTTCTGTATATGTTTGTTTCGATATACGTCTTGTTTTAAGCTAAACTGTTCAAACTTATCTGAACACAGTCTGGGTTTTTGTTTTTGTTTTTAATTGAGCTTCTCTGGTAGATGCATTTGGATAAATTTAGGCTTGTCTAAAATAAGACTGTTAGACATAACATTTATTAACCAGTTTGTATCCAGTGTATCTGATTTAATCATATAAGGTGTGGATTGCCTCTATAGTTGAGGAAATCAATGTTTAAAGAATTAACATGCCCAAGGTCATAGGTAAAAAGTAGTGGCTGAGGAATGAATCCAGTTAAATTTTATATTATAGACCTACCTTACTCTCCTCCCAGTCTGTTCCCCCTTCACTCAGTGGTGGCTTTGAGAACTAGATTATAGCATTTATATACTGACAGTTTGAATGCCATAAGACCTTTATATAGATTTGTTTAGATGTACTCATAGTGTATTTTTGTATCTGTGTGTAAAAGTAAGCAGTCCATTGATGTTTAATGACTAGCATAGGGAATTAGAAATTCAGTAATGGGGATCTCATTTGACTCATTTGAAAAGGCCCTGATGCCAGGGAAGACTGAAAGCAGAAGGAGAAGGGATTAACAGAGGATGAGATGGTTGGATGGCATCACCATCTCGATGGACATGAGTTTGAGTAAACTGTGGAAGTTGGTGATGGACAGGGAGGCCTGGCGTGCTGCAGTGCATGGGGTTGCAGAGTCAGACACAACTGAATGACTGAACTGAACTGAATGGGAATCTCTAATTTTCTAAGCCTAGAGACACAAGGATTCCCTTGCCACTGGCAGTCTTAAAAGTCCAAGCATCACATTTTGCACCCATAAAATGAGACGCTACAAAACTTCAAGTGTTAAGATCTGATATTTAGGGAATCAGAACAAATGACTCTTTCATAAGTTTTTTAGTTTTTACAAGTTCCACTGAGTTCTCACAGAACACTATTACAGTGAAATGCTAATATGTGGTCCATGAAAAACTAGGTGTCAGGTGAATATTCAGAAATGTTGCACATCTTATTTAGGTCCTGGGGACTGATACTGTGGGTGAGCATTTTAAAGGCTCTGAAAAGCCCTGTTGTGTGTTTGTGTGTGTGTGTGTATGTGCTGCGTTTAGTTCTGTATATGTTTGTTTCGATATACGTCTTGTTTTAAGCTAAACTGTTCAAACTTATCTGAACACAGTCTGGGTTTTTGTTTTTGTTTTTAATTGAGCTTCTCTGGTAGCTCAGCTGGTACAGAATCCTCCTGCAATGCAGGAGACCCTGGTTCAATTCCTGAGTCAGGAAGATCTGCTGGAGAAGGGATAGGCTACCCACTCTAGTATTCTTGGGCTTCCCTAGTGCCTCAGCTGGTAAAGAATCTGCCTACAATGCGGGAGACTTGGGTTCAATCCCTGGATTGGGAAGATCCCCTGGAGAAGGGAAAGGCTTCCCACTCCAGTATTCTGGCCTTGAAAATTTCATGGACTGTAGAGTCCATGAAAGTGAAAGTGAAGTCGTTCAGTCGTGTCCGACTCTTTGAGACCCCATGGACTGTAGCCTACCAGGCTCCTCTGTCCATGGGATTTTCCAGGCAATAGTACTGGAGTGGATTGCCATTTCCTTCTCCAGGGGATCTTCTCAACCCAGGGATCGAACCCAGGTCTCCCACATTGTAGACAGACGCTTTACCGTCTGAGCCAGCAGGAAAGTAGAGTCCATGGGGTACTTAATTTCTGGGACTTTCCTGTAGCTCAAATGGTAAGGAATCTGCATGCAATGCAGGAGACCAGGGTTCAGCCCCTGGGTCAGGAAGATCCTCTGGAGAAGGGAATGGCAATCCTCTCCAGTATTCTTGCCTGGAGAATCCCATGGACAGAGAAGCCTGGTGGGCTATAGTCCACGGAGTCTCAAAGAGTTGGACATGACAGAGAGACTAACACAGACATAATTGCATTACAATGTCATGTTAATTTCTGCTGTACAGCAAAATGAATTAGCTATACATATACACAGATCCCTTCCCTGTTGGACCTCCCTTCCACCCACTCCTCATCCCACCCATCTAGGTTGTCACAGATCACTGAGCTGAGTGCCCTGTGCTACACAGCAGATTCCCATTCAGTTCAGTTCAGTTCAGTTCAGTTGTTCAGTTGTATCTGACTATTTGCCATCCCATGGACTGAAGCACACCAGGCTTCCCTGTCCATCACCAACTCCCAGAGTTTACTCAAATTCACGTCCATCCAGTTGGTAATGCCATCCAGCCATCTCATCCTCTGTTGTCCCCTTCTCCTCCCACCTTCAATACTTCCCAGCATCAGGGTCTTTTCAAATGAGTCACTTCTTCACATCAGGTGACCAAAATATTGGAGTTTGAACTTCAACATCAGTCCTTCCAATGAATATTCAGGATTAGTTTCCTTTAGGATGGACTAGTTGGATCTCCTTGCAGTCCAAGAGACTCTCAAGAGTCTTCTCCAACAACACAGTTCAAAAGTACCAGTTCTTCGGTGCTCAGCTTTCTTTATAGTCCAATCCTCACATCCATATGTGACTACTGGAAAACCATAGCTTTGACTAGACAGACCTTTGCTGGCAAAGTAATGTTTCTGCTTTTTAATATGCTATCTAGGTTGGTCATAACTTTTCTTCCAAGCGTCTTTTAATTTCTTGGTTGCAGTCACCATCTGTAATAATTTAGGAGCCCAAACAAGTAAAGTCTGTCACTGTTTCCATTGTTTCCCCATCTATTTGCCATGAAGTGATGGGACCAGATGCCATAATCTTAGTTTTCCAAATATTGAGTTTTAAGCCAACTTTTTCACTCTCCTCTTTCACTTTCATCAGGAGGCTCTTTAGTTCTTCTTCACTTTCTCCCATAAGGGTGGTTTCATCTCCACACCTGAGGTTACTGATATTTCTCCCGGCAATCTTGATTCCAGCTTATGCTTCATCCAGCCCAGCATTTCTTATGAGGTACTCTGCATAGAAGTTAAATAAGCAGAGTAACAATATACAGCCTTGACGTACTCCTTTCCCGATTTGAAACCAATCTGTTGTTCCATGTCCAGTTCTAACTGTTGCTTCTTGACCTGCATACAGATTTCTCAAGAGGTGGTCTGGTATTCCCATCTCTTTCAGACTTTTCCAGTTTGTTGTGATCCACACAGTCAAAGGCTTTAGCATAGTCAATAAAGCAGAAGCAGATGTTTTTCTGGAACTCTCTTGCTTTTTCGATGATCCAATGGATGTTGGCAATTTGATCTCTGGCTCCTCTGCCTTTTCTAAACCCAGCTTGAACATCTGGAAGTTCATGGTTCACGTACTGTTGAAGCCTGGCTTGGAGAATTTTTGAGCATGACTTTGCTAGCATGTAGCTCTCTATTTTACACACAGTTGTGTATATATCTCAGTCCCAAACTCCCACCCTCCCCTTTCTTCCCTGTGTCCACATCTCCATTTTCTATGTCTGCATCTCTATTGTTGCCCAGCAAATAGGTTCATCTGTACCATGATTCTAGATTCCACATATATTCATTAATACATGATACTTGTTTTTCTCTTTAACAAATCACCGAATGGTTTGCTTAAGCACTTCAAAAAGCCCAGCATAGAGCATTAGTTCCAATTAGGCACAAATCTGTTTCAAATTCAATGTTTTACTAGAATGAATGACAAGGTCTTATAATTCTAGGCACTAACCAGGATTCTAAAATTGATTATCGATCTCTTATTCTCTCTCATTCAAAACATAAGGTCTAAATACAAACAAGGTAATGAAACTTTATACCCCTGAAAATAGAACAGATTGTATTTTGTTTGGGTTTTCACTTTTGTTTTGTTTCATTTTGAAGTTTGTTGCTTTCTGGTTACCATCCTAAAGCAGGAAAAAGTCTACATAGCTTTGGGATATGTTTTCAGTGCTTTAAACTACATGTTGCTAGTAAGAAGCCTTACAACTGACAGATTCTTTTGTTTTGAATGAAACATCTTCGAGGAATGTGTTTCTTTTTTATTGAAGTATAATTGCTCTGCAGTGTTGTATTAGTTCTTGCTGACCAATGAACAGAATCAGCTATACCTATGCACATATCCCCTCCTTGGACCTCCCTCCCATCCTGATCCCACTCCACCCATCTAGGTCTTCACAGAGAATTTAGTAGAGCTCCCCAGGCTATGCAGTCAGGTCCCTCTAGAAAATAGGTTTCTTTTAAGACTGATCTATATTTAACTGTGAAAATCATACCAAAGTTTAAATAATTACAGTCTTTCTTATGAAATAATACAAGATCAGAAATGAAAAAACTTGGGTTCTGGTGCCAGCTGTGTGGGTTTGGCATCTCATGCTGCTGGCTGCCTAGGGGCCTCTTCTCAAACAGGACATTCCTACCTTCTTTTGCTAGCCAATGAATCAGGCTCATTGCTGGTCTTGATTAATTACCCCCATTCAGGCTCTTGGGACTAGCTACCCCTAGTGAACAACAAAAGAGGTAACCACCAAAGCTTCCCTTTGTAAAATAATTTATTATATTGAACAAAAATTCATATTAAAAACAGAAAGAAGCATATGGCATATTTGAGTCCAGATTACTGACTCAGTGGTAAAGAATCAGCCTGCCAATGCAAGAGATATGGGTTTGATCCTGGGTCAGAAGATCCCCTGGAGAAGGAAACGGCAACGCATTCCACTATTCTTGCCTAGGAAAGCCCGTGGACAGAAGAACCTGTTGGGTTACAGTCCAAGGGATTGCGAAGAGTCGGACATGACTTAGCAGTTAAACAGCAACCTTTGAAATATCAGATTATTCCACCTCTCCTTGAATTCCCCCTTACTAAAGTATGACCCCTTATTACACTCCACATTCCCAAGTGTCTGGTTCTAGCAATGAAACATGGAAGAGAGGGTGAGATCTTGACTGGTTACGTGAACAGACATCTTTGCCAATAAGTCATCCACTCCCAAAGTTTTCTTGTGGGTGGGTGGCTCTGTTTTTATGGATTCTGTAATGAATGGGATTTTGAAGTCTGTGATTGACTAAAACATTGATCAGCTTCAGAAATACCCCAAGCCTGGTACTGGCTTCAGCTGCAACTTTGGGGGGCATCAAGGATGGGAAGGAGAAAATAAAAGTGGAAGAGCGCGCTACAAAGAGTAAAGATAAAAATATTAAAGGGGCTTTCCTCCAGCAATACTCTTGGGCCTGTCACTTCACCACTCAAGACCTCTATTTCCTCCCAGAGATTAAGAAAATGGGAAAAACCAGGCTCTTAAATTCCTTCTAGTGATAGGAAGCACATACCGATCTTTCTATCACTGGAGATTAAAAGTGCCTCAAATACGCTTCAGTTTGAACCTAAAAGCTTTTGGAAACTTTATTTTTCAAAGTAGGCTAAAAAACAGCTCAAGGGTATTTGCTGGTTGACTTTCTGGAGAACATAATGGTTTAAGAAGTTCTTTTTAAAAATGGAAAGCTGATGGTAGATTAAAATATTGTATCTATGTCAAATGTTAAATTTACTGAATTTACAACAGCAACTGTGATTACAGTCAGGAAAGAAGCCTGGTCTTAGAAAATGTCAGGAGGTTGCAAGCTTTCAAGAGAGATATCTTAGCAACTAAGCAGGTCAGCTAGTTATAACTCTGTGGCTGCATCTATCTGTGTGTGTTTGTCCATGTACAAGATTTTCACATTTAACAGCTGCCTTTAATAACATTAGGCATCGTAGAGTAACTCAAGACCGGTCAAACCCACACGAGTCCCTCTGATCTCACAGCACACAGACTGGGGTGATACACCTTGCAGGAGGTCAGTTTAGCTATCAGAGCTTCCCCCTGACCAGTGGACCATGTGACTGCTTTGCCAGGCTGCAGCCTGGACTTTGGAAACAAAGAGAGCATTAATCATGTTCCCTTCCCAGTAGCTCCAAAGCCTGAGCTATTCCTTCCCCAGCTGAAGTGGATAATGATGGTCCCAGGAAGGTTCCCAGGGACACTCCCCACGGAGGCTGCCTCCTCTTACAGAAATCTGTGGTTCAGAAAAGCCCCGGAGTGTCACCTGCTGCTTAGGTCTTCAGCAAAGTTTGACAGGTTATCTGATGAACTTGCAGACGACAAAATGCATGCATAGATAAGGCACATATTGTCTCCAATAGCTGGGCAGTGCAGTTAAGTGCTGGGCTATGTTAATGATAATAGAGAGTCATAGTGCAAAGAATATTTACTTTACTGCCTCCAGAATCCACTTTTGAGTCATAGTCCATTCAAGATTTTGACAGCCTAGGTGCTTCATTCACCCTCTAAGAGCATAACTTTCCTCACTCCTTCGTCATCCATGGTTCTACAAGTTGCTCAGTCTGTTGATCAAAATGCTCCTGAGCTTGCCTCCTTTCCCTCTCATTAAGGGTCTACATGTTAGTGCAACAGAGAAGGCAATGGCACCCCACTCCAGTACTCTTGCCTGGAAAATCCCATGGATGAAGGAACCTGGTAGGCTGCAGTCCATGCGGTTGCTAACAGTCGGGCATAACTGAGCGACTTCACTTTCACTTTTCACTTTCATGCATTGGAGAAGGAAATGGCAACCCACTCCAGTGTTCTTGCCTGGAGAATCCCAGGGACGGGGGAGCCTAGTGGGCTGCCATCTATGGCGTCACACAGAGTCAGACACGACTGAAGCGACTTAACACCTTAGCATGTTGGCGCTCAATATAGGCACGTACTGTCCTCTAGATGTTTCTACTTGTGACTTAAGACTGGATGTAGCTGGACTTTCCTTCCTTGTGGGGCTCAGAGTGCTCTGCTATCCCCCTAGCCCACAGGAGCCCAAGCAGCAGCCATGGCAGCACTTGGGCATCTGGTTAGAGTTCACCCCTCACTGCTCAGCCTCCATCCATCCACTCAACTCCTATTTATCAACAGATGGGACAGAGTGGTTCTGGTGGCTCAGTGGTACAGAATCTGCCTGCCCTTACAGGAGACTCCAGTTCAATCTCTGCATCAGGAAAAACCCCTGCAAAAAGCAATAGCAACCCACTCCAGTATTCTTGCCTGGGAAATCTGATGAACAGAGGAGCCTGGAGGGCTACAGTCCATGGGGTCACAAAAGAGCCAGACACAACTCACTGACTAAACAGCAACAGCAGCAAAGGACAGGGGGAGTGTTCACAGCCTCTCTTCACCACGTGGGCCAGAACGTGTGCCGCCAGCTCCCGAGGAGTTTCTTCACACCCTCAGATCTCTTCCATGAGCCCTTGTCTTTTCTCTTTCAAAAACTCATCATCCATCTTGACATACTGCTTGTTGCACCAGTCAGGAAAAAACCTCAGCCTCTTAGAAGAGGACAGGAAGTAACAAGACCCCAGAGGGGGAAATGACAGAGCAAGCAAGCAAGCAAGATACTTTTATCTGCCAAAAGTAGATAAAAATACTTAGGTAGTCATAGCACAGTGAACAGTAGAAACTTTAGCTGTTGCGAAGGGTGATGCGATGGGACCAGATGGTGGCTGTACACACAATGATTGTGTCACAGTTGGGGAACTAGAGCTAACGTCTCAGTCCCTTAATAAACCAGCCTCTTAGGAGCAAGCAGTCACACAGTGATCAACGCTGTGTCAGCTCGACCTACTTAATGATCTATGCACTGCAGAAATGGTTCTGGGTCAGAGATCAGTCAAGCCCTACCATCAGCAAGCATGAACAGGAGCACCCAGGGGTCATAGCAGACTCTGCCTCTCCCACAGTGATCCCATAGTGAGCTCTCTCTGTTCCTTACTCCTAAGAGATGCATCGTGAAGTATTTAGGGATCAAATTTTAGCATCAAACGGTTCAATAAGACAAAGTGTGTGTGTCTGTGTATGTGTGTGTCTGTATACCTGTGTGTCTGTTGGAGGAAAAAAATGAAGAGGAAGCAAGTGGTAAAGCAAATGAGGTACAATGTTAACCGTAGGTGAATCTAGGTAAAATGTGCACAAGTGTTCTTTATATTAATACCAGTCTAATTCTTGTACTTTTCCTGAAGTGTGGAAGTTACCAAAATAAAGTTAAAGGAAAAAAAAAACTCATCTCTTTCCACTTACTATACAAACTCATTTTTTTAGTAACCAGTATGACAGCAACAACTATTTCTTCATTGTAAAACTCACTTCATGTCTGTAATCCTCCTCCCTTAGTAGAAAATATCAAGCCACATTTTTGTGTGTGAACAAATGTCCAGTTAGTGCTCAGCCGATATGCTAGGTTTATGGTGGGGTTAGCGAGGGGAAAATCTCTCTGAACTGCAAATCAGTGGCTTCAGGAAAAAAAAAAATCCACTGATTTAGTGAGTTCGATGAAAAATAAAAGTTCTTCATCTAGAAAGAAAGAATGTAAAAGGTACTACAAAGAGAGGTGTTGCTTTTCTTTTGAAATTTTGATCAAATCATGAATAATTTGAAGACAAGGAGGGAAGAGGATCAAGCACAGAGGGAAACAGTTTGGGTTAAATTATTTTTTCTTCAAGAAGCCATCATATCATATCTCTTTTATGATTAGTGTATAATTCTTATTCATCAGTGTATACAGGTGCAATAGCATATTCACAAAGACCCAAGAGATTAAATACTGTTTTGATATCTAGGAAAAACTCTGACAGTTGCAGGCGAAAGTACACATGAAGATTCTCAGTGCATTTTCTGACACAGAAGATGTCCAGTAACTGTGTACTGAAACCCAACCTGAAATATTCACTGTCTTTGCACTTTCTCTTCTTTCAGCTAGAAAATCTGGAAGCAGAAACCACTCCGTTACCCTAACTGGGTCTCATACCGTTCAGACCCTCACTGAGCTTAGACGCCACCATCTATGTGGAAGCAGGTCACTGTGAGAAGGCCTGGAAAGCTCTGGTTTCCTGGGAAAGTGCCTGTTCCTGCCCAAAGTCATCAAAACTCTTTCCTCTCTGGCCCCTCCACTCTGCACATGAGAGGGACATCCAAACTAAATCAAGCATTAGGGAGGAAAGGACTAAAACACTCTGAGTTTGTGTGTACATGATCGCGAGGAAGACGCCCCACGGTACCGAAACCTGCTGTGGTGTGTGCGTTAAGGTTATCGTGGAAGACAGCCCAGTGTATGTAATATTCTGTTTTCAAGCAAATATTTACAGCCTCATCGAAGGAAAACCATCACTTGTTAAATTCATTGTATAATGTAATTTAAATGCTACCTCTGATCAAAGCACCTTATGTGAACATCCAAGACTTTCCATGTCTGTAAGAGAATTAATTGTCCCATTTTTATCCTCTAATGTTAACCTCAAAATTATCTTCAAAGTTAAAATATAGTTCCCACCTTCATTTCATTGCTTTATCCCCACAGGAAGTCAAGCCCTAAAATGGACTCTATTTCTGATAATTTCTTCTTACTAAATGCTCTTTACATCATACTTTCTCTCTTTCTTTTTTTTAACGCTTCTCAGAATACTTACACCTTTTGAATCAACATGACAAAATGACAGCTTTTTTTTTGTTGATTTTCAGAAGCTTAAACTCTAAGAAAATATGGATCCAGTAAGCTTAATCTCAAACTTGAAAGACTCAAAGGACCGTGGAGAAAAATGGGTGATCTACTTTTCACTTCTGTGTAATTCCTTGGACATGATATATTAACAGTGACCCAAGAATATTTTCCTGAGGAGAATACTTTCACCTTTTAAATCAACATGACAAAATGACAGCTTTTTTTTTGTTGATTTTCAGAAGCTTAAACTCTAAGAAAATATGGATCCAGTAAGCTTAATCTCAAACTTGAAAGACTCAAAGGACCGTGGAGAAAAATGGGTGATCTACTTTTCACTTCTGTGTAATTCCTTGGACATGATATATTAACAGTGACCCAAGAATATTTTCCTGAGGATTATGTTTCTGTAATGTCATCACCAATATGTTGGTCTTTTTGATCTTCACTAAATGTCAAGATTTCCTTTGTAAAATGTCAGTCTTCTAAGTAGCTTCTCTAAGACAATTCTTCTCTTTAACAGGTTTTCTTTGGCATGAAATACAGTTAGAGATTTGGCAGTCCACCCATTTTATTTAATCTATACAGACAATTGAGTTAGATGGTCCATGCCAAAAAACTCTCCACTTTGAACTGTTGACTGCACCAATTAAATGAATCAAATACATCATAGTTTTCTGTGAAGACATGGTAGAAAACGGGGTGCCAGCTTCCCTTGTAAGAATATTCCTGAGTCCATGGTCTGCCAATAGTCTCAACCTTACAATCTGTCTTCATTCTTGAATCTAACAAGGCACAAATATGCACCAGTTATCTAAGGGCAATGTTTCAGAAAGACAGCTGTCACAGATTGGCCTAAATGAAATTTACTGTCTCAGATCCTATTGGCTGTAGCTACATGGCCATATGCGGATATCAACCGTGAATCTGTTGGATGAGAAAAAAAAAAAAGGATGCAAGATGAGTGTTTTAGTGTTTCCTTCTATGAAGTCTTCTGTTTGCCTCTAATAATCTCCATTTCTCAAATATACTGTCCCAGTATGGATATGCATTATTTTTTATTTTTTAGATTTTCAGATCAAAATAACTAAAATTGGGGCCTTGAAAAGTTTTAGAGCAGTGAATAAATGCATTTGCTGTATGTACATTATATACATATACACACTACTAGAGCTTCCGCAAGTAAAAGTGATAATTCACATGAAACACCATCAATAAGGGAGAATGAAATATTGGTGTACTGGGGAGGATAGTTCTTGTTGTTAATGGGCCATAATAACAGGGGTTTTCTCAAGAGAAGACAGGACACTACTTCCTGTTCACGACTGTTTCTCAGTATTCATTATTTCTGTCTAATGACCAGCTCTTAGTTAAGACACTCTAAACAGTACATTAGTGGGTTTTTATATGTTTCATTCAAAACCATTTTTTTATTTTAAAGGAAACATTTCTTCTGTTCCTTTTTTTTTTAATTTATTGGAGTTATAGTTGGTTTATGATGTTAGTTTCACGTGTACAGCAAAGTGAGTCAGTTGCACACGTGCATGTATCTGCTCTTTTTTATCATAAATTTGCTAGAACTACCTTTGCAAATAGAGAAATAACAGCCCAGACCCAGATGGATGAGCTAAAGCTTCTTATAAAATTTGAAGATGAAGAAAATGTAATGTTCTGAGCTGTCCCTTCTTTTATTCTTGTATTTCACTCTTTCCTGATGGACGGAATGTCTTCCTAGTTCGGCTTTCTAGTAATGCAGACTCTAGATGTGAAGCAGAAGTTTGGCTTCTTTGTCTGATTTCCTGCTGTGGAATTTCTCATCACCAATAGGCAGTGGCCTTTCCTCTTTGGTCTCCGCCTTCACTGCCGTTTCGCTCCTGACTCTCTCCCTGTCCATCACTAGAGAGGGAAGAAGAGGCAGGTGAGACTCGGCTGGAGCAAAAGTGAGTCATCAGGGCTTTACTGCCAGTCTCCCTGCTGGGTGGATGGGGTCCTTGGAAGGGGATTTGATCACACTTTTGTTTTAAACTTTTCCTGTACTATTCTAGATTCACCCTAACAATCTGATGATGTCAAGCTTTTACTGAGTCTAGTGGAGAGGCTAAAAGTCTTGGCTTCTAGTTCATCTAGAGCCATGTCTGAAAACACACTGTGACATTTTTTGGCTTTGAGTAATATATTTCAGCTTTTTGACTTTAGCTTTAAAAGTAGGGCCTATAATAGTACTCTTATTGAGTTGTGTTCAGGATCAAGTCAGATAATGTTTATAAAAAACTTGACCTACTACATAGCAAATGCTTCCTATGTGTAATAAACATTATACATGAAAACTATCAATGTCAAAAAAAAGAGCTAGAGTAACTTGGTGAATTTGTTGGAAATCACCTCTAATCACCCTTGGCACAAAACCCTGAGAGGGACCTCTTTTGAGAAGGCAAGAAGTGTCTCAAGCAGAATTTACTGTGATGGCATCCCAAATGCCATCTGAAGAATGGGATTCTTAACTTGGCCACATGAAATACTTCTCAACATTGAAATTTAGACAGTTGGCAGTTTTAAAATAAATTCATCTAAAAAATATCTTTGAGTTTGTAAGAGGATATTTATTTCCTTAAACAATAAGACAGGTCTTGCTAAAACTGATATCCATTCACTTGCAAATTTAATTATTGAAAAAGCACAGTTAGCTTATTTAATATTACCCTCCCCCAAAAATGATGCTAACAATGTTCAATTTCCAGCATTATCATAGCCAACACTTTATGTCTCAGGATGAAGGCAAAGGCTGAAATTCAAAAGCACAGATTCAAAATCTATTAGAGAAATGTAACTAAGATACAAAGAAAGTACCTCTGAAAAGATTCTCTGATCATAGTTATCACAAAGATCCCCCAAAGCATTCAAAGTCCTTAAGTCAAGTGTATTTATATGTTCAAAAGTTAAAATAAAACCTTCTTGATAAACGTTGGACTGTTTCATTCAAGATGCATGGAAATGATAAGATATGTGCTTCATCTCCCATGTAATGGAGGTAATCCATTTATACAGACTTATGCTCTGTCTACCAGTAATTACCAAGATGAGATGGCTCACAAATGGCTCTTCCAGCTTCAGAAATGAATACTGCAGAAGCTGATGCTGTCTCTTAGGGTTTTCCAAACTTTGGCGTATTTCAACCAGAGCAAGCTGAGACTAGGACATAGCAGCCTCAGCATCTTGACCTCTTCACCTGTCACACATGCCCCTGTTGTGTGCAATTCCAGAGGCTCGTCTTAATTTAAAACACTATCCTCTTCATAGAATATTCAACAGCAAGAAATAAGTATCTTGGGGAATCCTTACTGTCATTATAGAAGCAACAAAATTCTTGTCTAGGTTCTCAACATAAGTCTTTTCTCATGAACCATGTTGCTTTGGTTAGGGAAAGGGTGAGAACATGAGCCTTCATCAGTGCATAACAACTGTTTTTTCCCTGGTGTGAGATGCTTTAGGATTCGTAGTCATGGAACACAGCCTCCAGATTATACTTAAGACTATTGTCATTAGGACCTTGGGGCTAAATTGACAAGTTAATTAAAAGGCTTAACTTCGGGACATTCAGCCAGGAGCTGATAGAATTTAATTTAAAATAATTTCACCCTGCAGCCATTGTTTTCCAGTGAGATCAAAATATTAAAAATTTTAGGAAGTATATATATTACTCACTGTTCAAAATTAAGCAAAACCAAGTGCCCAAAGTTTATTGTGCTACAGTGTGTGTCAAATATCCAAGCTCTTATTATATTATACCATGGTGATTCTGAAAGGAGTCAAGTTCAGCTTAATTCAACCAATATTATTGCATCATGGGTGCTTGGGTTATAAATATAAGGACCATCAACACTAAAATTTTAAGATTACAAAAAGTGGCTTGCAGGTAGATTGAAAATGAATCTGTGACAAGGTGCTTCTCAAGTAACACTGGATAGCTGCGTATGCATTTTAAAGGAATTTTAAGAGTTCAGAAATCATTGAATTGAATCTATCAATCTTCAAAAGCATCTCTTGACTTATATGAAGATAATTCTAGACCCTGGGCACATATTCAGAGAAAATAAAATTTTTATGGGGTTTTCCCCATCACACATTTAATAGAAATCTGATAAGGTACTTTTCAACTCACTTTGCATTATCTATCAGCTTGTGGCAAATGAGAACTCCATTAAAGTCAGCACTTTGGGTTTCACTTAAACTTTACAAAGTTAGAGAAATTGGAAGAGTTACTATTTCTTCTGAACTTTGAGAGAAATTCAGGCTTGCATTTCATAGAAAAGTCATCTAGATGCTAATGCTTAGAATTCTAAGATCCACCGTATTCCAGAACCTAAGCCTAGAAAAAATATTTCTACAATCTTATGTGGTACAAAGCATTATCTCCTTTCTTCTCTCCCAAACTCCAGAAACTTAGCAAGTCTCTTTCCATTTACATCCAAGAGCTTCTCAGATACTTAAAGACAAAGTAAAACTCTATGCTGCTGCTGCTGCTGCTGCTAAGTCGCTTCAGTCATGTCCGACTCTGTGCAACCCCATAGACGGCAGCCCACCAGGCTCACCCGTCCCTGGGATTCTCCAGGCAAGAACACTGGAGTGGGTTGCCATTTCCTTCTCCAATGCATGAAAGTGAAAAGTGAAAGTGAAGTTGCTCAGTGTAGCAGTAGATTAAGACATTCCTAAAATGTTCTACTAGGTGTGAGACAATAGGAAAGCTTTATTATTTATTTGGAATAAGTGAGTTAAGAATCAAGAAGAATCAATATGGGATAAAACAAGGAGAGAGTTTATTCATTTTTACCATAATCACTAGAATGAATTAGCATAACACTTCACTGCCACTCAGAGAAAGTAGTTGGCATTACCATCCTTTTTTTCTTTTTTTAAAATGCTTTAGTTTCACTGTACAGCAAAATGAGTCAGCTATATGTATACACACATCCCCTCTTTTTCAGATAAAGAAGATGTGATCCATACGTACAATGGGATGTTACTCAGCCTTAAAAAGGAATGCAATGCATGTGAGTCAGTTCTAATGAGGTAGATGAACCTAGAGCTTATTATACAGAGTGAAGTAAGTCAGAAAGAGAAAAACAAATATTATATATTAATGCCTATATATGGAATCTAGAAAGATGGGGCTGATGAACCTATTTGCAGGGCAGCAGTGGAGACAGAGATATAGAAAACATACTTGTGGACATGGAGGGGAGAAGAGGGTGGGATGGATGGGGAGAGTAGCATGAAAACATATATATTAGCATATGCAAAATAGATAGCCAGTGGGAATTTGTTGTATCACTCAGAGAGCCCAAACCAGTGCTTTGTGACAACCTAGAGATGGGCTGGGGTGCGAGCTTGGTGGGAGGTTCACAAGGGAGGAGACATATGTATACCTATGGCTGATCCACGATGTATGGCAGAAAGCAACACAATATTGTAAAGCAATTATCCTTCAATTAAAACTTTAAAAAAGAGGATGTGGTACATATACTCAATGGAGTATTACTCAGCTATAAAAAGGAAGGAAATTGGGTCAGCTGTAGAAACGTGGATGGACCTAGAGACTCTCATACAGAGTGAAGTAAGTCAGAAAGAGAAAAACAAATATCATATATTGACACATATATACCGGATCTAGAAAAATGATACATTTTTTTTTCTTTTGGCCACGCTGCACAGCCTGCAGGATCTTAGTTCCCCAACCAGAGATCAAACCCAAGACCTTAGGAGAATTTCGTGACTCAAGATTGGTGACCTGGTGGTCCCTTAAGGGTGTCATCATGGGAATACGTTTCTCTAATAGACATTTTTCATGAGTCTGTAAAACATCTCGACCATCGTTAGATGAGTTTTAACGTTTCCCAGATACCCTAGGTAGTCTGGTCTTCGTTCTGGATAATTTTAGTGTAAACTCACGTTCATCACAAAGACCTTTTTGAGACACGAACACCGTTATCGTGTTTGTCGGGATACAATTACATTTTTAACGGGTTACACGTAGTTTCGTCGGAGGTCAAGAAGTCACCTTCATATTTATACAAATATAAAAAGTTTACCACACAGGAGAAGTCAAAACCAAAACTTGTAAGAAGTGTGAAACCAATGTTCATATATTCATGTAGAGTATTTTCCCCTATCAAAAGAGTCATTGATTTAAACCGAGAACAGACATGTAGAGTTACTAGTGTGAAAATAAAAATAATAAAAAATTATAATAAAATTAACCTCCTATTAATGAAATGTTATAACATAACTAAAACGGTATGTAGTTGTACTTAGGTGGAGCCCACATGTGCAAAAGGGGTAGAACTTGTGGGGAGGGTGGAGGGAGGGATAGGATAGGGAGACCCAGTAGGGTCACGTGGTCGGGGCTCGTAGCACATAGTACAATTAAACCTGGACTGGCGATTCATTTCATATATGATATTATACATGTTTCAATGCCATTCTCCCAAATCATCCCACCCTCTCCCTCTCCCACAGAGTCCATAAGACTATTCTATACATCTGTGTCTCTTTTGCTGTCTCACATACAGAGTTATCATTACCATCTTTCTAATTCCATATATATACATTAGTATACTGTGTTGGTGTTTTTCTTTCTAGCTTACTTCACTCTGTATAATAGGCTTCAGTTTCATCCACCTCATTAGAACTGATTCAAATGTATTCTTTTTAATGGCTGAGTAATTCTCCATTGTGTATATGTACCACAGCTTTCTTATCCATTCATCTGCTGATGGACATCTAGGTTGCTTTCATGTCCTGGCTATTATAAACAGTGCTATGATGAACACTGGGGTACACGTGTCTCTTTCAATTCTGGTTTCCTTGGTGTGTATGACCAGCAGTGGGGTTGCTGGGTGATCACACTTTTAAATGACCTGCTATCATTCAAAGCTATGTCATGAATCAAATATACTTTGCCCTTCACCCTACAATCATGTGCAGGAAACCTAACATGTGTCTTTTGCTCTGATGCCTTGACCACATGTAAATTATTGTCTAAGCTTTCTGATAACTAAAGACTTCCAAAAGAGAAGAGTTCCCATTTATAATGTGATTTTGAAACAAAAGGGTCAGCTAGGTGTTTCAGAATGCCTATTCCTCATTTGTTGACCCTTGGAGATGTTTTTGTTGGCTGACTGGTTGGCTAGATGATGTGTGGGTTTTTGTTGCTGCTGTTCAAGATTTTTCAGGTCTCATTGGAATGTCTGTCACCACACAAATTCATGTGCCTCTATTCTCCCTACTGAATGTATTTCCCTTTGTAATGACCAGTGTAGGAGGTTAGCATCACTGGAATAACGTGGAAAACTGAGGCACATCTTTGCGGATAGTTCGACACTCTGGTGGGGCCACCTATACATTCTTTCACCAAACAACGGCCCCCTCCTCCTACATAATTTGGATTTTAGAGCTGGTCAGAATTCAATCTCCTACATCCTGTCTAGCACAGGAAGCCCATCAGCTCATTCTCCAGCTGCATCTCTGCAAGTGGAAAGCCTGATTTCTGCTCCAGCTTCCACAGGGGTCCATTCAGAAAAATAACAAAGTCTTCCTGCTGCTCTCTCTGGCTGAGACAATTTGTTCCCATCTGCTCCCAGGCTCACCTGGCCCTCTGACTCAGTGGGAAGCTGCTTCTGATCACTGCTGCATTAATTCGAAACTCATTTGCTTTATGGAAATTCATAGCCCTTATTTCTCAAGGGAATGGAGAAAACCAATAGACCTCCTACCAGCCGGGTACTTTCCATGCAAGTGACTGCATCTATATAAATTAGGTTCAAATGACTTTATTTTCAAGATTTATAAACTCAATATTGCAAATAGTAGAACCTGGCACGTGGATCCCCTTGCTTATCTGCAGACCAATCATGTAACTTCTGCGTGAACTGGGGCAAAATAACAACAGTGAAAAAAAATGGGTTAATGTGAAAAACTGACCAATGATTTTGTTTGTTTTAATAAACTCAATCCATTTACTAGCCAGGGTGGGGGGATGTTCATCCTGATTACATGGCTCCTTTTTCACTTTTATTATGAAATCCTTCTTTGTCCAGGAGTACACTAAATCTGATCATAAATACATACCAATCAGTAGGAAATTGGGAGACCAATTTGATTATTTTTCTTATTGATCCTAAAGATCGTTGAAGCAGTCTTGCTAGTTGCTTTCTAACTGGCTGATTTCTCATTTAGAAATGACTGAAAAACTGAGCAATTAAAGACAGCACGAAAAAAAAAAGTTGCCTTACACTTCCTGCAGGGCTGAGGGACAGGAGGGGGGAAACAATGCCTAGTAACAGCCGTGCTATCTCTGACCTAAACTGAAAAACCAGAAGGACTTCCTCTAGCTCTGTTTTTGCATAGCATACAGATATCTTTGTAAATAATAGGAAATTAATGTTTGGTTGGATCTATAACCTAAGTCAATTTGACTCTGTCATATTAAAAGAGCATCGTCTGGCCTGTGTCTGTACTTCATAACATTTGAAATCTAAGTTTCATCTCAACATGATATAATGCTGGAGACTCCCACATACAAATATCATTTTGACTTTGAGTGCCCTCTGAGAAAATTCATAATGGAAAAACTGAAACATCAATCATACTCTTAGACTGGATTTTCTTTCTGTTAAGAGCATCTACATTTTTTTGAAAGATAGTTCTATGCCTATTTTCAAACACATTTATTTAGTTCATGTGGCTAGTTTGGATGACGTTTCCATTTCAAGCAGGTCTGCTACATTATATAGTATTTTGGGGGTGGGAAGTGGGAGGGGGGTTCAGGATTGGGAGCTCATATACACCCATGGAGGATTCATGTCAATGTATGGCAAAACCAATACAGTTTTGTAAATTAAAATAAAGTAAAAATAAAATTTAAAAAAAACTTTCAATGACACACACATACACCAACACACACACACACACACACACACACACACACACACACCATAGCAAAAAGAAGTCTTGGAAATTATATGGTAATTATGATCAAAATAGAAAGCAATCAATAAAATCAAATTTATCAAAATGTAGCTCCTTATTTGACACTCCAGAATCAAAAAAATTACTTGTAAACTCAAAATGAATTTAGAAAATGCTTTCAACTACACATTCTCTATTTAAATCTTAATTTAAACTTTAAATGATGCTATGATCTCCATTCAGACCATCAATTTCAGTGAAAAGTTTTAATGGTCATAAATCCTGAATCCATAAAATTCAAAGCTACTGTTTATAATTTAATACTCCCACCATAAAATTTTTGATCTATGACTATCAGAATATAAATTCCCATTAATTTAATGAGAAACAAATTAAGAATATAAATATATGAATATGTATTTCCATTATATATCCCATTATAAATTTGAGTATATAAAGGGAATATATATATTGATATACATGTGTGCTATCGTATCCAACTCTTTGCAATCCCATGGACTGTAGCCCACCAGGCTCCTCTGTCCATGTGATTTCCCAGGCAAGAATATTGGAGTGGGCTGCCATTTCCTCCTCCAGGGGATCTTCCTGATTTAGGAATCAAAACTGCATCTCTTATGTCTCCTGCATTGCAGGTGGATTCTTTACCACTGAATCATCTGGGAAACCTATATATTGACATAAGTGTACCTATATATATTGCCATATAAGTTCCCATTAACTTAATGGGAGTTAAAGAAGAAATGCCAGTTTCTACTAACTCATCCTTCCCTTGGTAAAACATTTTCTGAACTTTTCATCTACTGACATATTTCTGAAAACTCAAAATGACAAGTTTTAATTTTGTTCTGTTATGGAAAAAAGAAACCATTTTGCAAGTGGAGCTCTAAAAGAAAAAAGAAATAGAAAAAGATATTTTTAAAAAGTGTAAATCTAAACAGTAGTTGCTCTGACACTTGTTGAGAAATTTTTTGTAGCAGTATTGACACATTTTTGCTTTTTAGAGAGAATTTCCATTAGACAAGAGAGGAGTACTGCATGCTTTCAATTATGTTGGAAATTCAGGTAACTAAAAAACAGTTTATAAAGATGAACATCATGTTTCTGTGGAAAAAAAAATATTATAAGGGAATCCGTTTCGTTAGATGAGATTGTCTATGGTTGATGCTTTTCTCCCCAGCAATAGAAATGGCAGCAGAATCGTTACTTCCTATTTCTATAGCTTCAAAGCAGATTCCATCCATCAGTCTCACTCCAGTGGCTCCCATTCAGGGTCTGAAAGAAGAGCAGAACTGATCATTTTCCTTGAAAGAATTGGAGGTGAACAAAAAGAAACTGATCTGCTGGTCTGCCTATGGAATAAGCCTCCCTGCAGCATTAACTATTCAAAGAGCAAGCAGAGATACCAACCAGTAACATAAACAGCAAGCCTAGAATAGTTCATGTTTTACAGATTTCGTATTCAAGTAAATGAAAGTCCAACCATGTCTTTCGAAACATAGTATGAAATCCATGGATTTAACAATGAATACAGCATGCTTCCTGTATTTATTTTTCAAATCTCCTCCCCACACACACACATACACACATCTGTCTTCACCACAATAAGACAAGAGTATTGCCGGGTATCTGTACTTTGCCTATGTGCTCCTGCCAGGGAAATAGAGACAAATGAATGTATTGTTGGTTATGGTAACACACAAAGAGGAACATTTTAAAAATATATGGCATTCTTTTCCTTTTGATCATCTAGTAGTTTTTCTTTAGCTTTTTGTTTGATCCATCAGAATGTCTTTTTCACTGTTGATAAACAAGTATTTTCACTTGAAGAAAAAATTAAACTATCATTTAATGAATATTTCCAAACAAGACAGGATGATCCACCATAGCTTCAAAAGAATGAACTGTCAAATCACAATGGTCTCACACGCAGATCAAAATGTTGATCTGTACATCAACCAATGAGCATATCACTAAATTCATTTTACTTTATTCTTATCTGACTGTTTGATATAACTGTGTATAAAAACAGATGTTTGCATTGTATTACTCTTGTGCCAGAATACATATATGTTTTGGTCTATATTGTGATTTTCTTGCATGTAATATATGATTATATATGTGACCAATAAAGAAAACCTGATAATAAGAGAAATCTAGACTTCCCTCTTGTCTTTCTCATTCACACAGCATCACTGACCTGTTTAAAAAGAAAATTTTCCAGGTAAATGTTCCAATGTACATAAGGAGCTTAAGAATCATACTGACAGATGACTTTGATACTGAATAAGCACTTCAAAATCAATGAAAGAAGTGGGCTTTTTCCTCTTCATGAATTATTTCTGTTTTTAGAACCAAAATGTCCCTAATTCTAACTTCATTATTCCTTCAGCTAGAACTAATCTGTGCAAAGAGAGAAAAAAAAAAATCCTCTGTTGTAAACAGAGGAAAATAAGTTGAAAACAAACTTAACTATATTCATTGCTAGTCTATTTTTTAATGAAGTCAATATCTTAAGCAATGAAATTCTTCACAAGAACTAGGCAGTTCAACAGCGTGAAATTTAGAGGGTACTTTAATTTATTAAGTATAATTTTTTAATGTGGGAGCAATCTTGACATGAAAACACCTCGTGATGAGGAAAAAACTATTTCAAAATAACATTGGATCACTCTAGATTACATATTAAAAATAGCTTTAAACCTAGACCTTTTGAAAAGAAAAATCTTTGTCCAAACTCCAACATGTGCAAATACCTTCTTTGCATGAGAGCAACTTCTTCATTCACAGCTCTGTTCTGTGCTCAGCACCTCTGAATGGTGTTCCATTACCTAACAATTAAAGTCCAGGCCCTTTGGCCCTCTGTATAGCACATGGAACTCTGCTCAATGTTATGTGGCCACCTGAATGGGGGGGCGGGGATTTGGGGAGTATGAACACATGTACATGTATGGCTGAGTCCCTTTGTTGTTCACTTGAAACTAGCACAACACTGTTAATCGGCTATACTCCAAAACAAAATAAAAAGTTTTCTTTAAAAATAAATTAACAAAGTCCAACCTCTTTGCATGATATCCAAGGGTCTTCATACTTTGTGTGAATATACCACAACATGGTATTCGTCCATTCAGCTATTAGTGGACAGTTAAGCTGTTTTCAGGCTCATAAACAAAAGTTAGTATATACATGTCTTCTGGTGCACATACGTATGTGTTTCTCCTGGGTAGGTACTGGATGTTATTTAAGAAGAGTATGCTTTATTCAGTAGCCAGTGGCAGCCATCAGAAATCTTTAAGCAAGGAAGTCAGATGAGTAGATTTGTATTTTTTACATGACCAGGAAGCAGCATCCATACCCAGCTCCATCCATTTTACTCTCATACTCCTGTGTTAAAGTAGGGTTATGTTCATACTCAGGTGCTGAGAAATGAGTTATTCATTCAGGCACCTGAAAGCAGAGAGGTTGTTTCATGTGTAGGAGTAATGGATGAAAGTTCTCCCTATGTATTAAAGCAAACACAGCCAGCCACATGCTCCTTTCTGATGCACCAAAATTCAGTCCAAGTCTTAATCCAAGAGGCAGGATAGATAGGTTCTCTGAACCACCACTTTATATCTGTAGGGGAGACGCAGAATTCTCTGGGATATTGAGACAATAAGAGAAGAAACAATGGCTTCGAAGCTTCAGTTGTGCCCGAATTACCCATCCTTGACTCCACATCATCCCTTCTCCTTCCTTAAAATTCCAGACTGAGGCAGGAAAAATACTTAGTGCTGGAAGAGCTAGAGAAAGAATACATCCAAAGCCACATTCTGTACAAGAAAACGTGCTCAAAACAGCAACTCGTTAAAAGACATTTCAACCATGACTTGGGCTCCTTCCGCTCCAACTTCTCACCCAGATAGCAGGACCGGTCAGGCAGTCTCGCAAAAGTACAGACAGCTCTTCCCCAGAAACTGGCTGAGCAGCTTGTTTAAAAATCCATATGCATTTTCAGGTCAAGGGTCAAAGGAAAACACTCTCTAAGAGGAAATGAGCATAGCCGTTAACTCACTAATCCAAAATCGATGGCAGAAACGACCTATCTAAATTAGATTTCAGGGACTTTCTGGTGGCCTGATGGCTAAGACTCTACCTTCTTCATGCACGGGGTCCATGTTTGATCTCTGGTCAGGGAACTAAATCCCACATGACCCAACTAAAACAACCTACATGCGGCATTGAGGACCCGGAGCAGCCAAATAAATAATATTTCTTAAATAAATAGATTTCATGTTGAGAAGACCTCTTTACTTCCCACCCACCCCCTCCGGGGTTATAGGACTTTGGGGGACAGTCTGGTGACCCACTGAACGTTAGACCACTTCTTTAGATCAAATCTACTTTTCAGCTCTTGATAAACCTTTGTTCACTGTGTGTATCATGGAACTGATTGTAGATGTCTCTTGCAAAACCAAAATAGAGCAGACTGACTAGAAGTCTATGAGAACAGATATTTTCCCTTATTAATTCTGTGTATCCATTCATGGAGTTGCAAACAGTCAGCCATAACTTGTTGACTAAACAACAGCAATCCATCCTAAGAGATACTGATAGAGTGTACCTTTGTCCAAATCCAAGGCGAACTTTAGTTTACTTTTCAATTCTTTCTCCACCCTAGTGACAGGTATATGAAAGGCTTGGACCAGTCACACTGCCCAATATTTCTGAGCCACCCAGGCCTCATATCCAGGCCTCTGGTACCTTTCAGCCTTGGTGGAGAGACATGGATGCTCCCCGACAATGAAACCAGGAGTTGGAGCTCCATTCAAACTTTTCTTAGTATAGCCTGATATTGGAGCAGTGCCCAAGCCTCCCCACTGAAACTAGACATGCCTTTTCTTAGTGGAAAATCAAAGCAGGCTTAGTAAAAACACCATAGAGAGAAATAGAAAGAATATGATATTTAATATTCCCTCAGTTCAATTCCGTTCAGTCGCTCAGTCGTGTCCAGCTCTTTGCAACCCCATGAATCATAGCACGCCAGGCCTCCATGTCCATCACCAACTCCCGGAGTTCACACAGACTCACGTCCATCGAGTCAGTGATGCCATTCAGCCATCTCATCCTCTGTCATCCCCTTCTCCTCCTGCCCCCAATCCCTCCCAGCATCAGAGTCTTTTCCAATGAGTCAACTCTTCGCATGAGGTGGCCAAAGGACTGGAGTTTCAGCTTTAGCATCATTGCTTCCAAAGAAATCCCAAGGTTGATCTCCTTCAGAATGGATTTGTTGGATCTCCTTGCAGTCCAAGGGACTCTCAAGAGTCTTCTCCAACACCAATATTCCCTAAGGAAGCACTAATATAATCATAATAGAAAGATTCAAGCTCGCTGGACTTTCTGTAGAGTAGAGTATTTTCACTATTTGAATTTACATATGGGAAGTGGAAAACCATTCTCTTTTGTATGCTTAGGACTTGTGAAGATATAACTCAGCTCTGCCCATCCAGGACGCCTGAGTCATTATACCCAGAGAGGTCCGGTTTGTCGCATGGAAATGACCGAATGAATTTGTTGGGACCTGGCTATCCTCAAAGAGTGAGAAGCCATATTAAAGGGATCGCGTGCACAATTTCACCTCTGTCACAGTCTGTGCTGTTTTCCTGAGACCCTGCTTCTCCTTCTCTCTATCACCAGTCCCCCCGCCTCCTCCCATTCTCATCTGCACCAAAGTTCCATTCTGAGGCTCATATTGCACATGAAAACTACTCTGCCCAAGGCAGAAGGACAGAAGTAGAAATGAGAGAAACCTTTATGGGAATCTATGATATGTGGCTTTCCTTGATTCTTCTTGTGAAACAATGGCATCAACTTTCAGCTGAAAAATGTAGAAAGAGATACGAAATGTAGCCAAGTGATCCTGCAGACTAAGCTCTGCTAAATCTCTATGCTCACTTTATGCTCCCTCTTAAGGATGGCTAGGGGACCCCGTGTTCCACCTAAACGTTTACCCCTCAGCCCCTTCTGTGAGCCCTCTTGCCCCACTGGCCCAGCATTCCTAGAGACAGGTGTCACAGGCAATTAAAATTCTGAGCTTTTGACCCACACTGACCAGGTTTAATCCCTCACCCCTTCTACTCACTAACATATTCTTAAACCCTCTCTGATCCTGTTTCTGCCACTGAAAAATCATTAAGAATTGACATAAGGATTAAATTAGACAATATACAGAAAGCTTTCAGTAAAATAATAAAAAGGGACCATTATGTGGCTTGAGGTGTTAATGTTGTAAAGTGTCTTCATATAGAAGTAATTCTCATGCCAATTATTCATTTAAATCGTCTGACTGTTTTCAAATTAAAATACCAATTCCTGGGCTCTGCTCCAGATGAATTAGATCAATTAAGTGTCTGGAAGTGGGGCCTGACCATCAGGATGTTTTAGAAGTTCCCCAGGTAATTCCTAATAGTCCAACTCTGAAGAAAGTTGAGCACTGAAGAACTGATGCTTTTTACCTGTGGTGTTTTCTGAATGTTGAGCTTTAAGCCAACATTTTCACTCTCTTCTTTCACTTTCATCAAGAGGCTTTTTAGTTCCTCTTCACTTTCTGCCATAAGGGTGGTGTTATCTGCATATCTGAGGTTATTGCTATTTCTCCCGGCAATCTTGATTTCAGCTTGTGCTTGCTCCAACCCAGCTTTTCTCATGATGTACTCTGCAGAGAAGTTAAATAAGCAGGGTGACAGTATACAGCCTTGATGTACTCCTTTTCCTATTTGGAACCAGTCTGTTGTTCCATGTCCAGTTCTTACTGTTGCTTCCTGATCTGCATATAGGTTTCTCAAGAGGCAGGTCAGGTGGTCTGGTATGCCCATCTGTTTCAGAATTGTCCACAGTTTATTGTGATCCACACAGTCAAAGGCTTTGGCATAGTCAATAGAGCAGAAATAGATGTTTTTCTGGAACTCTCTTGCTTTTTCTATGATCCATCTCTGGTTCCTCTGCCTTTTCTAAAACCAGCTTGAACATTTGGAAGTTCACGGTTCATGTGAACTGAAGCCTGCTGAAGCTTGGCTTGGAGATTTTTAAGCATTACTTTACTAGTGTGTGAGATGAGTGTAATTGTGTCATAGTTTGAGCATTCTTTGGCATTCCTTTTCTTTGGAATTGGAATGAAAACTGACCTTTTCCAGTCCTGTGGCCACTGCTGAGTTTTCCAAATTTGTTGGCATATTGAGTGCAGCACTTTCACAGCAACATCTTTCAGGACTTGAAATAGCTCAACTGGAATTCCATCACCTACACTAGCTTTCTTCATAGTGATGCTTCCTAAGGCCCATTTGACTTCACATTCCAGGCTGTCTTGCTCTAGGTGAGTGATCACACCATCATGATTATCTGGGTCATGAAGATCTTTTTTGTACAGGTCTTCTGTGTATTCTTGCCACCTCTTCTTAATATCTTCTGCTTCTGTTAGGTCCATTCCATTTTTGTCCTATATCGAGCCCATCTTTGCATGACATGTTCCCTTGGTATCTCTAATTTTCTTGAAGAGATCTTTAGTCTTTCTCGTTCTGCTGTTTCCCTCTATTTCCTTGCATTGATCTCTGAGGAAGAGTTTCTTATCTCTTCTTGCTATTCTTTGTAACTCTGCATTCAGATGCTTATATCTTTCCTTTTCTCCTTCGCTTTTCACTTCTATTCTTTTACAGCTATTTGTAAGGCCTCCCCAGACAGCCATTTTGATTTTTTGCCTTTCTTTTCCATGAGAATGGTCTTAATCCCTGTCTCCTGTACAATGTCACGAACCTCAGTCCATAGTTCATCAGGCACTCTATCTATCAGATCTAGGCCCTTAAATCTATTTCTCACTTCCACTGTATAATCATAAGGGATTTGATTTAGGTCATACATAAATAGTCTAGTGGCTTTCCCTACTTTCTTCAATTTAAGTCTGAATTTGGCAATAAGGAGTTAATGATCTGAGCCATAGTCAGCTCCCAGTCTTGTTTTTGCTAACTGTATACAGCTTCTCCATCTTTGGATGCAAAGAGTATAATCAATCTGATTTCAGTGTTGACCATCTGGTGATGTCCATGTGTAGAGTCTTCTCTTGTGTTGTTGGAAATGGGTGTTTGCTATGACCAGTGCATTCTCTTGGCAAAACTCTATTAGCCTTTGCCCTGCTTTATTTCATATTCCAAGGCCAAATTTGCCTTTTACTCCAGGTGTTTTTGACTTCCTACTTTTGCATTCCAGTCCCCTATAATGAAAAGGACATCTTTTTTGGGGTGTTAGTTCTAAAAGGTCTTGTAGGTCTATACAGAACCATTCAACTTCAGCTTCTTCAGTGTTACTGGTCAGGGCATAGACTTGGATTACTGTGATATTGAATGGTTTGCCTTGGAAATGAACAGAGATCATTCTGTTGTTTTTGAGACTGCATCCAAGTACTGCATTTCAGACTCTTTTGTTGACCATGATGGCTATTCCAATTCTTCTAAGGGATTCCTGCCCACAGTAGTAGATATAATGGTCATCTGAGTTCAATGCACCCATTCCAGTCCATTTTAGTTTGCTGATTCCTAGAATGTCGACATTCACTCTTGCCATCTCCTCTTTGACCACTTCCAATTTGCCTTGATTCATGGACCTAACATTCCAGGTTTCTATGCAATATTGCCCTTTACAGTATCAGACCTTGCTTCTATCACCAGTCACATCCACAATTGGGTATTGTTTTTGCTTTGGCTCCATCCCTTCATTCTTTCTGGAGTTATTTCTCCACTGATCTCCAGTAACATATTGGGCACCTACCAACCTGGGGAGTTCCTCTTTCAGTATCCTATCATTTTGCCTTTTCATACTGTTCATGGGGTTCTCAAGGGAAGAATACTGAAGTGGTTTGCCATTCCCTTCTCCAGTGGACCACATTCTGTCAGACCTTTCCACCATGACCTGTCCATCTTGGGCAATAGATGAGGAAACAGTGTCAGACTTTATTTTTTGGGGCTCCAAAATCACTGCAGATGGTGACTGTAGCCATGAAATTAAAAGACGCTTACTCCTTGGAAGAAAAGTTATGATCAACCCAGATAGCATATTCAAAAGCAGAGACATTACTTTGCCAACAAAGGTTCATCTAGTCAAAGCTATGGTTGTTCCAGCGGTCATGTATGGATGTGAGAGTTGGACTGTGAAGAAGGCTGAGTGCTGAAGAATTGATGCTTTTGAACTGTGGTGTTGGAGAAGACTCTTGAGAGTCCCTTTGACTGCAAGGAGATCCAGTCCATTCTAAAGGAGATCAGTCCTGGGTGTTCATTGGAAAGACGAATGCTGAAGCTGAAAGTCCAATACTTTGGCCACCTCATGTGAAGAGTTGACTCATTGGAAGAGTTGACCCTGATGCTGGGAGAGATTGAGAGCAGGAGGAGGAGGGGACGACAGAGGATGAGATGGCTGCATGGCATCACCAACTCGATGGACATAGGTTTGGGTAAACTCTGGGAGTTGGTGATGGACAAGGAGGCCTGGCATGCTGCAATTCACAAGGTTGCAAAGAGTTGGACACAACTGAGTGACTGAACTGAACTGAACTGTGGTGTTGGAGAAGACTCTTGAGAGTCCCTTGGACTGCAAGGAGATCCAACCAGTCCATTCTAAAGGAAATCAGTCCTGAATATTCATTGGAAGGACTGATGCTGAAGCTGCAACTCCAATTCTTTGGCTACCAGATGTGAAGAACTGGCTCACTGGTAAAGACCCTGTCTCTGGGAAATATTGAAGGCAGGAGGAGAAGGGGACAACAGAGGATGATAAGGTTGGATGGCATCATCAACTCAATAGACATGAGTCTGAGCAAGCTCTGGGTGTTGGTGGTGTACAGGGAAGCCTGGCGTGCTGCACTCCATGAGGCTGCAAAGAGTCATACATGACTGAGCAACTGAAATGAACTGAACTGAACAGGTAAGTCTTACACATGTGCCTTCCTGGTTGAACACACAGAAGGGATGAGGAGCTCTGCCAGTGGGCTCAGAGGGCAGGGAGATAGCCAAGGTGGGCTTCCTGGAATTGATAAGTCCTGCTTTGTTTAGCAGGTACCAGAGTCCTGCAGAAAAGATGGGAGGAAGATCAGATGTGTAACAGACACTGGAGAGGTTGGGAGCCAGGTTACATTTTTCCCTTAAAGGGTATAAAAAAAGAGTCCCCTTTATGATGCATCTCAAACTCACTGAGTTTTCCACTTTTACTTTAACTTACTTTCTCTTGCCTTTTACATTTCTTCCAACCAGGAGCAAGCTACAAACCACCAAAAATTCACAAAGAGCTGGACAGATGCGATGGGAAAGGACAGCAATTAAGACCAGCGGCCCCTCGAGTGTTCTCCTATCCATTGTCCACTGAATAATGTAGTCACGACCTGAAAGTAGAGCTATTTTATTTGGTGAATATGTTTAGGACTCTTGGTCCTGGAGACTGCATCTCAGGAGCTCTAAGAAAACTGCTCCAAGGTGGCAGGAGGGGAAGTCAGGCTCTATACAAATTTGTAACAAAGAGAGCCGACAGTCCAAACATCACAGGTCAGGTATTAAGTTAAGGAATTCAGCGTTCTATGTATGGGAAGATGCAAACCTCTGGGCTCACTGAATTCATCCCTCTCATATACAGCTCGGCTATTTGGGGCCAGTCCTGTTTCCTTCACCATGCTTCCTGCATCCCCCAGCTCTTCAGTAATCACTGTGGGGGATGGTAGCATCCACTGGAACAGTTTGGGGAGCCCTTATTCACATTTGGAGGCCAGAAATCACTAACGGCTGTGATATTTTCTCTTTACTGTTACGGCAGGAGATGGCTTCCCTGGTGGCTCAGACGGTAAAGAATCTGCCTGCAATGCAGGAGATCTGGGTTCAATCCCTGCATCGGGAAGATCTCCTGGAGAAGAAATGGCAACCTCCTCCAGGATTCTTGCCTGGAGAATTCCATGGACAGAGGAGCCTGGCAGACTACAGTCCATGGTGTAGCAAAGAGTTGGACATGACTGATCTGATCACTGTTAGAAAAAGAAAAGAGTTGGACACTCTGATCTGGTCATTGTTAGAAAAAGTCCCTAACAGATGTGCCCTGGGAACACCCTTTTTAAGTTTAGAATTGTCCTGAAGGAAAGAAAACATGTCACCATGGCTGCATGCATGCTCAGTTGCTTCATTTGTGTCCAACTCTGTGATCTTATGGACTGTAACCCACCAGGCTCCTCAGTCCATGGGATTCTCCATGCAAGAATACTGGAGTGGATGGCCATGCCCTCCTCCAGGCAGCTGGGTCTAACACAGCCATCAAACTGTGGCAGGGTAATACAGTTTCCAAGAAGTCAAAGACACTGATGGACCCAGCAAATGTGGGTAGCCACTTACATCAGCCCTTAATGCCTAGCTCACTGGAGATTTAATCAAAAGCTTTTCATTTTCTCCACTATTTATGGAATGAAAAAACATGATCTGCAGACTGAAATGGCCAGAAACAATGACCATTAACCCCACTGCCTACATTTCCTGGTAATGATATCCCTGCAAAAAGTCACACTTGAACCAATCCTAACCCACAGAAAGTTGAAGAGATCAGTGTGCAGACTATGGTAACAAGACGTCAGCTCTCAAAGGAAAACCAGCACAACGGGCCTGCAACATTGATATGCAAGTCACTCGCAGGCTATGAGTCAGTTTCTTGAAGTAATTAGCAATTACCAGCATTTATTCAGTGAGTGGGACTCCAGCAGACAGACAGTGACAGTCTGTCATTATTCCAACAAAAGAACCACAGCATTTATCCTCCCCAGAGGAAGTACGATTTTTAAGAACTCCAACTTCCAGGCTCACACTCTTCCCAGACCTATGATTTATTTCACCATCAACCTTAAAAATGATATAAAGTTCAGCTATTTATTTATGAGGAGCTGCTCACAGATGGGTCTCCCAAGAATCACATGCAGCCTCAGAAAGCTCTGAAAAACTACTGAACAGAGATTTCATAGGTCAGCTGCCGGGGGGGTGGGGAGGAGGGCCACTCTGCACTATCCCCCAGTGACTGCATTCCGGGAAAGGATGCCCTTTCTTCAAACTTCCTGCAGACTGCTTCCCCTGTGTCACACCCTCATAACTCAGTTGCTGCCCTAATGTAGGCAAAGCATTTATTATTTGTTACATTCTGATTCAGTTCAGTTGCTCAGTCGTGTCTGACTCTCTGCAACCCCATGGACTGCAGCATGCCAGGCCTCCCTCTCCATCATCAGCTCCAGGAGCTTGCTCAAACTCGTGTCCATTGAGTTAGTGATGCCATCCAACTGTCTCATCCTGTCGTCCCCTTTTCCTCCTGCCTTCAATGTTTCCCAGCATCAGGGTCTTTTCTGATTAGAGACCAATATTAGACACTGTAGAAGCAAGAATGAGCAAATGAGCTCTTCAGTGGTAGACTCTCTAGTTTGGTCAGAGCTTCAGTAATGGAGCCAGAGTCAAACTGAAATCAATCAAATCCACCTCCGATTCTTACTGGATGCATGATTTCAGGCAAAGAATTTAATCATTCTGAACTTAGTTTGCCCACTTATCAAATGAATGAAACCTACTACACATAGAAGAGATAACGTACTACTAATTATAGTATAATGCATGCTGCCTTACACACAATTCATGGGCAATATGTATTAATGTCATTAAGTCACCAGCTTGTCCCTGTCTTGGACAGTGGTTAAGTATAAATATTCCAGTAAGGAGGAAGCAAGATGAATCAGTAGTCAAAAAACCTCTGAACACAAAAAATGCCAGGACCTAATGTCTTCACTAGTAAATTCTACCAAATATTTAAAAAATTAATGCCAAACCATTTCAAACTCTTCCAAACAAAGAAGAGGAAAGAATACACTTAAACTCATTTTAAAGGGCCAGCATTATTCCGATACCAAAGCCAGACAACAATAATATACAAAACATTTAGGCTAATATTCCTGATTAACATAGATGTAAATATTCTCAATAAAGTACTAGTAAACCAAATGCAACATCACAGCATGTTAAGAGGATCATGCACAACGGTCAAGTGGGATTTATCCATGGGATACAAGGATGGTTTAACATATACAAATCAGTAAATGTGATATACCATATTAATGGAATGAAGGATGAAAATCATATGATCATCTCAGTAGGTGCAGAAAAACCATGTAACAAATTAAAACACCCTTGCATGATAAAATCTCTCAATAAGTTAGAAGGAATGCACCTAAACATAATTAAGGCTGTATATGGCAAACGCACAACTTCTACTCAATGGTGAAAAGCTGAAAGCTTTTCCTCTAAGCTCAGGAACAAGACAACAATGCCAAGTCTCATCACTTCTATTCACTACAGTGCCGGAAGTGCTAAACAGAGTAATTCAGTTCAGCTCAGTTCAGTAGCTCAGTTGTGTCTGACTCTTTGCTGTCCCATGGACTGCAGCACACCAGGCCTCCCTGTCTATCACCAACTCCCAGAGTTTATTCAAACTCGTGTCCATTGAGTCCCTGATGTCACCTGACCATCTCACCCTCTGTCATCCTCTTCTCCTCCTGCCTTCAATCTTTTCCAACATCAGGGTCTTTTCCAGTGTGTCAACTCTTCGCATGAGGTGGCCAAAGTATTGGAGTTTCAGCTTCAGCATCAGTCCTTCTAATGAACACCCAGGACTGATCTCCTTTAGAATGGACTGGTTGATTCTCATTGCAGTCCAAGGGACTCTCAAGAGTCTTCTCCAACACCACAGTTCAAAAGCATCAATTTTTCGGTGCTCAGCTTTCTGTATAGCCCAACTCGCACATCCATACATGACTATTGGGAAAACCATGGCCTTGACGAGACGAACCCTTGTTGGCAAAGTAATGTCTCTGCTTTTTAATATGCTGTCTAGGTTGGTCATAAGTTCTTTTCCAAGGAGCATACGTCTTAAGAAAAGCAAAAAGCACCCAAATTGGAGAGAAAAAGGTAAAACTGTCTACGTTGGCAGTGACACAATTTTATAGACAAAAAAATCCTAAAGAAGAAAATTCTGCATAGATGAACTTGAAGGACATCAAGCTAAGTGAAAGAAGCCAAGCACAGAAAGACAAATACTGCATGATCTCAGTTATATTTGGATCTAAAAAGTCAGACTCATAGATGCAGAGATTAGAATGGCAGTTGCTAGGGGCTAGGGAGTGGGGCAAATAGGGAAATGTCAAAGAACTCTAAAGTTCAGAATTTCTGGGCATCTAATATACAATTTTGAGACTGTAGTCAATATAATACTGTATTATGTAATTGAAATTTTCTGAGAGACCTTAAATGTTCTTACCGCACAACACACAGAAAATGATAACTATATGAGATGATGGACATGTTCATTAGCTTGATCATGGTAATCATTTCACAACATATGCATATATCAAAACTTCACATTGTATACCACAAATATAAACAATTTTTATTTGCTGATTACATCTCAATAAATCTTGCAAAAAATTCCAGCAAGTTTTTGCATAGATATAGTCAAGATTATTGTAAAATTTAGATGAAAACACAAAGAGCTAGAATAGCTAATTTATTTTGAAAAAGAAAAGAAAGTGGGAGGAAGCAGTCTGCCAGAATTCAATTTTTATTTAAATAGCTGCAGTAATCAAGACTGTGGGATACTGGCAGAGGGAGATGCGCAGAGAGCAAATGAACAGAACCAGGAACTTAGAAATAGATCCGCACAAATACACCAAACTTTGGTGGCTCAGAGGTTAAAGCGTCTGCCTCCAGTGCGGGAGACGCGAGTTCAGTCCCTGGGTTGGGAAGATCCAGGTGGGCTGCCATCTATGGGGTTGCACAGAGTTGGACACAACTGAAGCGACTTAGCAGCAGCAGCAGCAGCAGCAAAGTAACTGAGCAATACCCTAATATATATAGTAAAAAGTTAAAAAAAAACCACCTTGCAGAAATGTCCTAATATGACCTTATCATTAGCCCATTTTATCAAGGACAGTGTGATACTTACTATACAAGGTGTGATACTTATAAACCTTTTAAAGTGAGGTTAATGTTTCTTATGGATGTCCAGTGGCTCCAGAACCACTTGTTTAAAATGCTGTCTTTCTTTCATTGAGGTTTTGCACCTGTGTCAAAGTGAAGTGAAAGTGAAGTCGCTCAGTTGTGTCCGACTCTTTGCGACCCCATGGACTGTAGCCTACCAGGCTTCTCTGTCCATGGGATTCTCCAGGCAAGAATACTGGAGGGGGTTGCCATTTCCCTCTCCAATGCATGAAAGTGAAAAGTGAAAGTGAAATCACTCAGTCATGTTCGACTCTTAGCAACCCCATGGATTGCAGCCTATCAGGCTCCTCCATTGCTCAGTCACATCCAATTCTTTGTGACCCCATAGACCGTAGCCCATGGACTCCTTTGTCCATGGAAATTCTCCAGGCAAGAATACTACAGTGGGTTGCCATTTCCTTCTCTAGGAGATTTTCCTTACCCAGGGATTGAACCCATATCTCTTGCATCTCCTATCGTGGCAGGCAGATTCTTTATCACTGAGTATATGTGATTAACAATGTTGCATTCATTTTAGGCGTACAGCAAAGTGATTCAGTTATATATATACAAACATCTCTTCATTTTCAAACCCTTTTCCCATTTATGTTGTTACATAGTATTGAGTAGAGTTCAATATGGTGCTATACAGTAGGTCTTTGTTGGTTATCCATTTAAAATATAGCAACATGTACATGTCAATCCCAAAGTCCTTAATTATCCCTCTCCCCTACCCTTCCCCCAGTAACCATTTTTAGAGGGATATTTGCTTAACTTGGGTGTCTAGGTAAAGCAAGTGAGAAACAAAATCTCACAGTCTAACCCCGATAAATAATTTGTAAAGACAGGTGGTGACAAGAGTAAATACTTAAGTTCCAATCAATGTTTGAAATGTATGAAATGGAGCATTTTGTGCATAATGTAGAAAATCAAGATTTGTTGTGAGGCTGCTAATGAATGATTCTGACTGTCACTCATGGATTAGATGATACTTAAAGTATAAGGAATGGCAACGCACTCCAATGTTCTTGCCTGGAGAATCCCGGGGACGGGGGAGCCTAGTGGGCTGCCATCTATGGGGTTGCACAAAGTCGGACACTACTGAAGCGACTTAGCAGCAGCAGCAGCAGCAAAGTTTACTAAGGTGGTGGGTTAGGCGTGTGAAGTAAAGAATCGTTGCATTCTGGACTCATTCTCAGGGCTGATAAACTATTGAGCAAGAAGAAAAACAATGTAGTCCTCACTATGCCATGCTTCCCAGGGTACCCTTACACAGCACAGAACAAAAAGCGCCCCCCATGTGAAAAAGTCAGGCAGAGAGGTGGACAGCTGTCTTAGATCAGATTCCACAGAAGCATGAGCAGAGACCGAGATTATTGTGGAAGTGATGTGAAGGAGTCCTCCTGTTGAGCTCTTGCTTTTCACCATCATATTAAGCTTGCTACATATTGGCAGTCACAATTTCTGAATGAACTCCCAAGAGGCAAGTTAGTGTGTTGGACTATAGCCAAGCTGTGTCATGGTTCCCGAGGCCTCCCATGACACTCTATCTCCCTCCTCCAGCACAATCATAGACTCCCTTTCTTTGCATATCTGCTACCTGATGCTCCAAACCTCATCTCTGAGTTCCTGGTCACCATACATTCCTCAGGCCAGTGACTGCTCTTGCCGTTTTATTGGGCAAGTTATAACCAGCCATGGAGTACCAAGAGATGCCCCTGTGGATTGTCTGAGTGCCAAATGTATTTTTCCCTCTTCCACTATGTACCCACAATCTTATCTCCTTGTGGTTACTATAGTCAATAATCCATGCCAGCATGATAGAGCCTTTCAGGGCCTGCTGGTCTCCCAGCCTGAGGAGTTCTAAGTAACTAGGTGGTATAGTCTTTGGTTTCCGGGGACTCTCACTGCCTACTCCCCACCCCCTTGCAGAAGCAGGACCTGTAGATCCACAGAGCCTGACCTTGGGAGGATGGAAAACACGAATTCCCCAGCTGAATCTCTTAGTGTTAGATTGAGTCAGCCAGTTCTATTTCTTGCCTCTTGTTTCCTGACCTATGTAATTTAGGGTACCATACCATGGCTACTGGCTCTTAAAAGCACACTATATTCTAAAAGGTGGTGCTCCACTCTCATAATATATTCCTACCAGTAGGTGTCTCAGCTGCCCCTTCAGGAGGCTTTCCCAAAGCTCTTTCAAGCCAGCAGCCTCTTGAACATATAGAACGTGATAGAAGCACCAGGCCCCACAGTCATGTGCCCACTGCCTCAGTTCCTTGGCCATACAGCAGGCTGTTCATTAAGGTCATGGTCTCAGTCTACTCAGATTGCTGTGACAAAATGCCATAAGCTAGGTGACTTATCAGCAACAGAAGTTCACTTCTCACAGTTCTGGAGGCTGGAAGTCTGAGATCAGGGAGGCCAGCAGGATAGGGTTCTGGCCACAGCCCTCTTCTGGGGTGCAGACTCCTGATTGTATCCTGTATCATCACATGGTAGAAAGAGAGGAAACTTCTTATAAGGTCACAATGCCATTCATGAGGGTGCCATCCTCATGACCTATGGCCTCCGAAAGGTCCCACTTCTAAATACACATTAGGGATGTGATTTCAACATATGAATTTTGGAGGGACACAATCATTCAGTCCATAACAGGGATGATATGCAAGATCGTCCACCAGACATTCTGTGAGCCTCAGACGAACCCATATGTGGATCCTTGTCAGTCCCAGTCGGGGTGAAGCACTGCTTTTTCCCACATGGAAGGGGTCCATCTTAATCAATGTGCCAACACGTAGCTGCTTGGTCTCCTCAGAGTGTCGCACCTTCTTGGGACTCAGCATTGGTTTTGTTCCTAGAGGACAAGACGTTCAGCAGGAGCAGTGGCTTTCACCCCTGGGGAGGAAGCATGTGATTTGGAGCCTGTGGTTAATTTCCATCTTTGCCACTGTGGTTTCTCTCTCCATGAGCCCATGTGCAAGCCCTGGGGTGATTCAGGACAGAGGCTAGCACATCAGTTGGCTGACTCATCCTGTCCACTCGGTTGCTCAGTGCTTCTTCTGAAATGGGTGCTCTCTGCTGGGATTAACTCAATACAAAGATGAGATCCTCACATTTTGTGCCAAAACCCACTCCCCTAACCAGGCCTCTTTGTCTTCAGTGTTACTGGGGCCGCCTCTATCTCCACACAAAGTGGACGACCAGGGACCTGGCCTGAAGCTCTGACTCCTGGGTAGTTTTCTGCTCACCACTGGCTTTCAGAGTGAGACTGTAGGACAGTTGAAAAGTTCATTTTTTACTCAAATTCATGTATAAAGTCAACCCACTAATGATCTAGGTTTGGCCAGTTTCCTCTTTGGTTTGACAATGAGAGCTCCCCAGGAGGACAATGTGTGAACCCAGGGAGCGATGACTGTGTAACCGTGGTAAACGGTGTAGGTGTCTGATCCACTCATTTATGCCATTGCCCGGAGCCCTCTAGAGCTGCGGGAGCCCAGTCTTGGCCATGCCACTCCCATTTCTCACTAAATTACTTCTGGACCACTCGAAAGATATGTCTAAGAGTACTCACCGCTTGGTGGTTAGTTCTGGCTGCAAAACCAGCTGGTGTGCCTTGGTTAGACACTCTACCATAGTTAGTATTCACCAGGGCTAAATAGCTTGCCAGAAACTATTGTTTCCATGGTAACTCATTCTCTGTTGTAGGTGGCATGGCCTTGGTACAGAATCCTAGGGATCTGAGCCATGACTCTTGTATTGGAGGCTGTCATAGACTCCAGACAGTTTCTTCTGTGTTGTATCTGTCTCTACCACCTACTGTGGGATCTGCCAAGTCATATAGCCCAAGCACGAGAAGGATTACTTGGACTACGGTCTATTCTTACTGTAGAGCCCATTCTTGTTCTGGGCTCTAAAAGATTCCCATCCCAATGAATGAAGTCAGAACAATCTTCCCAAGTACAGGACATGTTCCCTTCAAAACCTGAACAGACCCACCAAGCATAATGCTTCTTTCTTATTGTAGACATCTAAGCTTCCCAAGTGGTTCAGTGGTAAAGAATCCGCCTGCAATGCAGGGGATACAGGAGACAAGGGTTCAATCCCTGGATCAGGAAGATCCCTTGAAGAAGGAAATGGCAACCCACTCTAGTATTCTTGCCTGGAATATCCTGTGGACAGAGGAGCCTGGAGGGCTACAGTCCATGGGGTTGCAAAGAATCTTACATGACTAAGCACATCCACACACAAGGTACAATAATTCTGTCCTTTGCATGAGATGTCCTGGTTTTCCCCAAGCAATTGGACGCCTAGATATTCCACATATTTAGCAAGACTTTGAGCCTTTGTTGAATCTACCTCTCACTATCCGCAGTTCCTGTGTCAAACCATAGCCTCCGAAGCACTTGCCCCTTCTTGCTCATCAAGTTCTTATTGCTTGTTACGTGATGTCATCAATATGGTGAACCAATATGATTTTCTGTGGAATGTTTAAATGGTCTGGTCCCTTTTAACTATATCATAACACACAGCAAGAGAATTAATATAGCCCCCATTTATGGTCAAACCATAAATGCATTTAGTCATCCATTCCATATAGATGTGAACTGAAGGATATTGAAGAGAATCCACTTCCCAGCCAAGGTTTATGTGCTTGTGGATGTAATCTGCTCTAGTAAAGAGACCACAGCAAACACTGCAGGTACAGTGGGTAATAACTTGGTTCAGTTAACAGGAATCCATCATAATTTGCCATGATCCTTCTTGGTTTTTTAAGGAGACAAGCTTGTAAACTGAATAGGTATTAGTGGAACCACTGCTCCTATACCTTAAAGCCCTTTATGGGGGCCACTGATCTCTGCCATTTCCCTTGGATGTAATGTTGATTTTCATTTACTGTCTATTCTGAAAGAGGTAGCTTCAAGGACTTCTACAATGCTTATTACTGTTAAAAAAAAAAAATGACATGAGAATTCTTTCAGCTGCCAAGTATAGCATTTCCAATTGTACATTTAAAAATTAACAGGACTTCTCTGGAGGGCCAGTGGTTAAGACTCCACACACCCACTGCAGAGGGTGCAGGTTCAATCCCTGTCAGGGAACTAAGATCCCACATGTCACACAGTGTGGCCAAAAGTTTTAAATAATAAAAAAGAAATTAGAGCACATGGGCCATTTATCACCTAGCCTGTATATTTCCCTTCCCTCCCCTAACCCAGCAGCCATATTATTTGGAAGGGAAAATATTCCTGGGAATCAGCAACATTTTGGGCCCTATCAAATTTCCCTTGAAGGTATTTCTGCATACAGCTGTCTTCCCATGTATTTTGTGTGTGGAGACTCGTTTTCTATTAGCCATCTCCAAAGATCCATATGGTCAGCCCCAGCCCCAGGGTGTCACTGTTGCCCATTGCACTAATTCTGACTACCTTGCTTGTGACTGCTAAGTGTTGCCATCTGGCTTTGGCATTTATTGGCCACAGCCACCCTGGTCGAGAATGAGGGGCATAAATAACATCCTGGCCTAAGTGGGTCTCATTTGGGCTGAGGACCATTTTCTGGAAAAAGGGGATGCTATTAACTGCAAATCCTGAGGCATGAAAACTCTGGACAAGTGAAGGGGTCTGGGCTGGCTTCCACAGCGTCCACAACAATAATATTTGGCGCCAGGACAACAACTAGTGAAGCATCCAGGCACCCCGCTGGCCTGGGAGTTCTGTCCCTTCCCCACACCACCTGCTCCAAACAGAACTGCCGACACACACTCATCAGAGACTTCAGGGCAGGCAGGGTGCTTATGAATTCCTAAAGCATGAGGCTGGAAAAACAAGCAGACCAGCATCAAGGGGTTACCTGTAAAGACAGGCTTGTTTAGGCTGTTCGAAGAGAAAAGACAAATACAGTACTCAGATGGTGATTTACAAGGGCCAAAATCAATGGAAAGTCTATGCCTCTTGGTACATTTGACCATCATCATGAATTCACTAGACTCGCTGGGACTCTTTCCTGTGAGAGCAAGCTGGGGCCTAGCATGGAGCAGCTGATAAACCTAAGATTTCGTGGCCTAAGGCACCCTCTGCTAAACAATATTCAGTTCTCAAAAGCAACTTTCTAATGCTTTGTCTTTAAATACAAGTGTTGTTAAAACTTGATTGGATTGTGAAACTCCTGTACCTGTCACACCTGAATATGTGTCAGTTTAAAAACTAGAAAATGTTCCCCCTTTCTCATAAAGATAGAATTACTAATACTTTTCCTATAGCGAATATATTTTGATGAAACCAAATTCATCACACGGTATGACAAAGGATTTCGTGCATGTCATTAAGTTAGACATTCTGAAATTTCTGGAAGACATCGATGGTTCAGGGGGACTAAACAGGATATTTGAAATGGAGGTTTACAGTCAGCAGATTTACATGGTAGAATGATGCCCATGAATCTCTGGACCTGCATATATGGTACAAAGAGGAGTTAAGGTTGGAGGTTGTATTCAGGTTGTTAAAACAGAGAAGGTTGCCTGCCTTAACCCAGGTGGGCTGAAGGTAATCACAAGGGTCCTTAAAAGAGCCAGTCTGGAGAGGGTCTCTCACTAGAGAGAGCAGGAGCAGAGAGATACAATATTGCCACTTTGAAGATGGAGGAAGATATCCAAGAAGCAAAAAAATGTGGGTGACCTGGAGAGAGCAAGGAAACGCATTCTTCCTTGGAGGCTCCAGAAGGAACACAGTTCTCTCTCTCTTTTTTTTTTTTTAATTTATTTTTGGCAAGGGCCTTCTCTAGTTGCAGTGTGCGGGCTTCGAATTGAGGTGCCTTCTCTTGTGGTGGCGCACAGGCTTCGTTGCCCCTTGGCTAGTAGAATCCTCCCAGACCAGGGATAGAGCCCGTGTTCCCTGCATTGGCAGATGGATCCTTAACCACTGAACCATCAGGGCAATCCCAGGATTGATTTTAGCTTATGGAAAAATGGGTATCAAATTTCTGAATCCACAAGTGGAAGAAAACACATTTTTAAGCTGCTACATTTGCAGTGGTACAGCAGCAACAGAAAACTAATACAAGATTGTTCTGGAAATCAAGAACATGCTATATCGATGCCTTTAGATAATCCCTTTGTTCTAGAATAATTTTTTACGGCTTCCGTGTGGGAGCCTAGACAGACTTGCTGGTGGCAGATGGAGGAAAAAGAGGATGAGACTCAGCATGTAAAGGGAGAGAGGAAAAATAAATGACACTGTGTATACAGCAGTCAAGGAGCGTTAAGTTCAATGCAAACTAGCCTCCTTTCATCAGTGGATCGGAATAAAGGCATTTATGATGCTACTTCAATATTTTCATTGTCCCTTTTTTCACGGACATATCTTATTTAAGGAGCTTATGTGCTACTGGTTGTAATTTTTGTAATCTGCAGATTTTTAAGATTCTCTAAACAAGAGGTGGGTACATAACAATGATGATGTAAATTGTGCGCATCAACAATTTTGAAAAGTATAAATACCTCTGTATCGAGAAAACCTGTCCGCTGAGGACCAGTGAGAAGGCCACCCAAGTTATTGTTGAAATAGATTTCTCAATAAAATTCTTCCACTTAAAATAAAATTTAAAAATCGGAGGGATGGTGTTGGGGGGGAGGTAGGAGCGGGGGGTTCAGGATTGGCAACACGTGTACACCCGTGGAGGATTCCTGTTGATGTGTGGCAAAACCAATACAATATTGTAAAGTAAAATAATAATAATAAAAGAAAAAAGAAAAACACCAAAGGAAAAAAAAATCGTCTAGAAGCTATTATTTTGAAGGTGCCACCAGAGGGCGCCCTAATCTTGGTAGACGATAAAAGCCCAGCTACTCACTGCTTCCCAGGGAACTTTTACTTTGACCAAGCAACATTGCAGGGCAGAAAACGAACACGAGCAGAACATTTCCACTGTTTCCCATGTCATTTTACTAGACATATTATCTCCTGTTTTTATTTTTATCTGACAAGTCATCCTCAAACACAGAAAGCAGGAGAAATGAGTCATGCCTCTTTTTTTTCAGTTTGTTCCAAGAGGGGAGATGACAGACTGCAGTGAGATTGAATGCCGTTTGGACATTAACACCTTGCCCCCAAACATCATGCAGAGCAAAAAGTCACATTCGCATCATGCAAGGACGTTAAAAGACGTGGTGGAATAAAATCCTGGGCTTTATGATGAGATGTTCATCATCTCCCTGGGGCATGCCTCCCCTTTCGGATTCAAGGTAAAGAAATATCAAAACAGGGCAGCGAAGTCTTCTCACAGGACGAGAAACAGAAGTATTATTCAAAACGTAGAATCCATTTCTTCTTCGTTTTCTCTGTGGTCTGTGGTGATGTGTGCAAGGGTAAAGGTGTAGAGAAGGCTTCCTGTCTCACAACACACAGAAACGAGTTCGTTATCTTGTTCACTGAGACAGCAGCTCTGGGTGCTGGAGGAATGACTGGTCCACCTCTGTCCACTTCCTACAAGTTGTTAAAATCTAGTTTCAGGGGCTTCCATTTTTGTGACATATTACAAAACCCTAGACAGGCTGTCATTCCACATTTCTAGGACTCTATTTCTCTTATATATAACTATACCCCCCCCCAAAAAAAATTGGATAGTGAAGCCAATTGGAAAACCCCAATCAAATATCAAATATTAGACCAAAGAGATCCATCCTCAAACTTCATTTAGACATGGCAGCTTTGCAACACAGAGTGACTATTAGGTGGCCCCCTTCTGCACCTAAATTAATCACTCGATCTTCTGTGGACTTCATCAAAATATTATCTTTCAATTGGAATATACAAAGAGGTATATGTCCATAAATTTATATATGGCTGGAACTGGTACAGAGCCTCTCCTCAAAAGACTTGAAAGTGTCTGGTTCATCTCTGTGATACTACTTGTGATTTAGAGGCTGTCTGAGAAAATTAGCATAATTACATAAAAAAGAACTCAGAGGAACTTAAGGTCCTAACCCTTAATCACTAAGCTCAGTGTCTGGCATCTCCTGACACGTTTTAAAAAGGAAAAATAAACAGATCTCTTTCATCCAAGGATCTCACATCTCCTACTCAGCAGTGTAATTTACAGAAGGAAGGAAAGGAAGCAGGATGATAAGTTATGCCCCAATCTACAGCCAGCCCAGCTGCAGATCAGTACGGGAGGAACAGTAAACTTTCAGGCCACGAGGAAGAGACTGTATTCAAGGAACAGGGGCCCTCGGGTTTCTGGTGGATGGCCTCAGAGAAGCCACCATGGCCCTGTGCCCACAGCAGTGCAAGAGCGCGTACAGTCAAGTTCACCTGCTGGATCCCCACACCACTGCACAAGGCAGAGAAGGAGGGAGACTCAAGCTCACGTCCTGGCCACACCACGTGCGGGTCTCCCCAAGGCACCTCACTCCTTGGCCAGAAGGAGGAGTGATAATCCACAACCAGCCCCAACACTAGAGAACCCTCCGGAGGGGGAGAAAGTTTGGACATTAACACCTTGCCCCCAAACATCATGCAGAGCAAAAAGTCACATTCGCATCATGCAAGGACGTTAAAAGACGTGGTGGAATAAAATCCTGGGCTTTATGATGAGATGTTCATCATCTCCCTGGGGCATGCCTCCCCTTTCGGATTCAAGGTAAAGAAATATCAAAACAGGGCAGCGAAGTCTTCTCACAGGACGAGAAACAGAAGTATTATTCAAAACGTAGAATCCATTTCTTCTTCGTTTTCTCTGTGGTCTGTGGTGATGTGTGCAAGGGTAAAGGTGTAGAGAAGGCTTCCTGTCTCACAACACACAGAAACGAGTTCGTTATCTTGTTCACTGAGACAGCAGCTCTGGGTGCTGGAGGAATGACTGGTCCACCTCTGTCCACTTCCTACAAGTTGTTAAAATCTAGTTTCAGGGGCTTCCATTTTTGTGACATATTACAAAACCCTAGACAGGCTGTCATTCCACATTTCTAGGACTCTATTTCTCTTATATATAACTATACCCCCCCCCAAAAAAAATTGGATAGTGAAGCCAATTGGAAAACCCCAATCAAATATCAAATATTAGACCAAAGAGATCCATCCTCAAACTTCATTTAGACATGGCAGCTTTGCAACACAGAGTGACTATTAGGTGGCCCCCTTCTGCACCTAAATTAATCACTCGATCTTCTGTGGACTTCATCAAAATATTATCTTTCAATTGGAATATACAAAGAGGTATATGTCCATAAATTTATATATGGCTGGAACTGGTACAGAGCCTCTCCTCAAAAGACTTGAAAGTGTCTGGTTCATCTCTGTGATACTACTTGTGATTTAGAGGCTGTCTGAGAAAATTAGCATAATTACATAAAAAAGAACTCAGAGGAACTTAAGGTCCTAACCCTTAATCACTAAGCTCAGTGTCTGGCATCTCCTGACACGTTTTAAAAAGGAAAAATAAACAGATCTCTTTCATCCAAGGATCTCACATCTCCTACTCAGCAGTGTAATTTACAGAAGGAAGGAAAGGAAGCAGGATGATAAGTTATGCCCCAATCTACAGCCAGCCCAGCTGCAGATCAGTACGGGAGGAACAGTAAACTTTCAGGCCACGAGGAAGAGACTGTATTCAAGGAACAGGGGCCCTCGGGTTTCTGGTGGATGGCCTCAGAGAAGCCACCATGGCCCTGTGCCCACAGCAGTGCAAGAGCGCGTACAGTCAAGTTCACCTGCTGGATCCCCACACCACTGCACAAGGCAGAGAAGGAGGGAGACTCAAGCTCACGTCCTGGCCACACCACGTGCGGGTCTCCCCAAGGCACCTCACTCCTTGGCCAGAAGGAGGAGTGATAATCCACAACCAGCCCCAACACTAGAGAACCCTCCGGAGGGGGAGAAGGAACCTGAAACACATCCATTTGCAAACTACTACAAAGTGCTGCTTAAATCTAAGGCACCATCATTTCACCTTGACCTCTGACTCCAGCACAACCGCTTTTCCACGCTTGCTTCCTGGAGTCTTCACAATAGTGTGGTTTAGACTCTTTGTCCAAGGCTGTAGGCCTGGGGTGTGATACAGACACTGTGACACAACTTAGGATTGCTCAAAGCGACAGACATCCGCCACGTGAGGGACACGACTCAGCGGATCCTGCAGTGGTCCAGTCAGTGAGAGCATCAGTGGAGGGGAGCAGTCCCCTGACCCACAGCCACCCCCAAGAGGAGTCCAAGCCAGACCCTAGCCCACAGCAGGTGCCGCTGGTTCAGACTCGGTTATGCTCAGAGCTTCTCCACTTCCTGAGCGGTCCCGGTGGTGTGCCGCTCCGCAGCCCTTGACAACAGATCTCTTTTATCCAAGGATCTCACAGCTCCTAACAAGCAGTGTACTTTACAGAAGGAAGGGAAGGAAGCAGAATAAGTTACACACCAGTCCACAGCCAGCCCAGCAGCAGATCAGTAAGGGAGGAACAGTAAACTCTGACCACAGCAATGGCTGTAGGAATCTCCCCTTAGACCCACATGAAATGGCCCCAAATCCATTTCAGAGATGGTCCAGTCCTCAGGAATAAATCAGAAGTAATCCAATTTTCTCAGTATCCCTCAGATCAGAAAAAAAAATGGCTTCAGGCCCAGAGAGACTTACTGGCGTTACTTCTGAAGAAAGTCACCCCTTCTTCTCACTTCTCTTGCCCTCCTTTTCAACCACAGCTGAAGGTGGGAACTCAGAGTTGCAGCTCCCCCTACTTCCTAGCACAAAAGAACACAGAGCAAACACATCCCCAGAAGGGAAGTCACAAGTGAGCAGGTGAATCTGGTCTAGAAGAGCTGGGTGCAAAATCCTACAACTCAGTTTTAACTTTCATGGGGGGGTTCTGCAGAGTAACTGTTCTAACAAACAAAGCAAAAACGTGTCTACTGACTTCACCTTGAAAAGTAATTGAAAGACCGGATTAAGTCATGTCACGGATCTATTTTGCTTTTAAAGTGGAGTGGTATCAGTGGACTTGAAAAGGTCAGTTACATGTATATTAATGAAAAATCACAGTAAAGCATTAGAATATATCTGCAAGCTGTTGAAGCACTTCCACCTGGGGAAAACTGGTTTGACATTTATAGGGTGGTGCTGGAAACCAAAGAGAAATAAGGCAGAAGAACATATATATCATAATATCCTTTCCTCTATGATTATTTCAGCTTTTCTCACCACTTTATTTCCATTGCAAACGCTGAACAATCCACCTTCTGATTACAGGAAGAATTTGACCTGTATTCAGGTCAAGAAGAAACAGACCCAGACATGAAACAACAGGCTGGTTTCAAACTGGGAAAGAAGTACATCAAGGCTGTATATTGTCATCCTGCTTATTTAACTTCTATGCAGAGTACATCATGCGAAATGCCAGGCTGGATGAAGTACAAGCTGGAATCAAGATTGCCAGAAGAAATATCAATAGCCTCAGATATGCAGATGACACCACCCTTATGGCAGAACGTGAAGAGGAACTAAAGAGCCTCTTGAAAGTGAAAAGCGAGAGTGAAAAAGCTGGCTTAAAACTCAACATCCAAAAAAAGGAAGATCGTGATGTCTGGTCCCATCATTTCATGGCAAATAGATGGGGAAATGGGGAAACAATGGAAACAGGAAGAATTAGATGCTGCTAATGATAGGCGGAATCAATGATAATTTCTAGAGTAAAGAGGATGAAACACCAGCCTTCAAACCAGAAGCTTCAGGGTCCAGCCTGAGGACCTGAATATTTCCTTCTCTCAGGGTCAACAGTTCCACCTGGGGCAACAGCACCTAAATTCTCACTGGGTCAAACTGACCAGCAAGGCCTTTATCTCTCAGAAGCTTCTAGTATTACAACGTGCTTCTTTGTTTGCTTATTTCCCTTCTTAATGCTAAAGTTGTTTTTTGTTTACAAAGTATTAAGACTTCTTAGTAAAGCTTAGGGAAATTTTCAACAACTATTTCCATTTAGTTTGCAGATAAAATTCAGTGGGGGTTGGTGGCTATTTCCATTTGAATGTCAAGCCACACACTCTGAGGTACAACGCCAATGAGGTTGTGTTGACAATTTGCTCAAGGTCAGGATGAAATGGGTTTCTGATGTGTTGCGATTATTCTTATGGAGAGAAGTGTTTACAGTGATTAGTGACTGGAGACTTGCCTCTTGTTTCTCTAATAAAATGAGTTCCCTTTAAGGGTATTAGTCTAATAGTCTTCAGAAGACTGAATTAGTTGTGCTTCATTTGGTTTAGGATGTGTGGGCATAAATGGCATAAACCTTAAAGTGTATTTACTAGAAGGGATGATGTAAGAGGAAAGTCCTTTTCTGGTTAGGAGAATGGTTTACAACAGATAGAAACCTAAGCATTCTGGGGACAGAGACAGAAAGAGAGAGACAGAAGCAGAGAGAAAAGCCAGAAAATAAAGCTTATTATTAGCAATGCATGCCCTAATTTATCCCACAAGGCTTCCTGAGCATTCCTCAGACATTATAGTGCAATATCATAACTCCAAGGTAGCCATAGTATTTCTATTTCTCTCAAGCAAAAAGTATATACTTTGAAATATATACTGAACAAAACATACCATAGTATATAGCCTCTTTTAAGACATTAGTAATCTGAACTTCTATAAATATCTTTAAATAACAAACATATTATAGATAGCTATTCATATAGTACACAGTGACACGTAAACATACAAAAATAAAACAATCATGTTTTAACTCTTTTTTTTTTTTTTTTGGAGTAAATTTCAGACACCAGAATCACCTTGTCAATATGGATCCTGGGGATCATGGATACGCATTTATTTATTTAATGGCCATGTTGTGCTTTTTGTGGGATCTTAGTTCCCCAACCAGGGATTGAACCTGGGCCCTCGGCACTGCGAGCATGAAGTCGTAGCCACTGAACCACCAGGGAACTCCCTGGATGTAGCTTTATACCATGCATAGCTACCACATCCAAGGGCGACGGCAGGAAGCATTCCTCACTGGATGTATTACTACGTCCTGGTTCAGAAAAGCTTAGGTCGGAATAGAGGTGTCCGAGTGTGATGAGAGAGTTGTCTTTAGCTGTTCTGTGGAAAGGAAACATGAGTCAGGTCCCCGACTCCAACCCGAATAAAGTGTGAAAATATTATGCTGTCCTTCGAATGAGTGGAATACAGAACACATTTCTTTCTTGAGCATTCGATACACCATTTGCTATGAAGCATTTCTCAACATGTGGGAAAGGCACCATCATCCTGGACCAAAGGCAAGGAATTTGGGTTCCACAATACCACATCTGTCCTGCTCTGGGTGCGTTGTAGAAAGCATTCTTCCACTCAAATGTGATTTGGGGAACTCAGCCATCCAACCAGATGGAATATGTACATTCTTCTTTTGGAAAACAGAATATTTCTATGAAGAAGTATCCCTGGTCAAAAGTGATCTTTTGCCTGTGGAATGCTGTCCTTATCTTAAGAACAAGACACCAACAATATGGTTTGCATATCCCACCTAGAACCCAGCGTGGCTGGGGTCCCAGAAGGAACACAGACACTGTTTTCTCAGCTGAACTCCACCTCCAGTCTGATGGGAGCACTGGAATTGGTGAGGCAGCATCATGGTTTGTTTTCATCCCAACCGCATCCCTCCAGGAGGACCTGGTGTTGCCTGGAACTGGGTTTCAGTTTTCCTTTATAAGGAAAAATGTTATGCTCTTGCAACATCTTGAAGAGTTGCTTGAGGGGTAAGACAGGAGGGGTGAGCATCCTGGCTTGTTCTCAAATAGAATTTTCAAGGCAAGCAGAGGAAGGTGGTTTCTGGGGGGAGCCTTCGGAGGCAGACGTGGGGGTTCGCCTCTGCTGATGTTGCTGATAGATGTCCTGGATCAGCAGGGTGTTCACGACCTTCCACTCCCTGTATTTTCTGGCTGTCAGCTTCGGATCATCCAGCAGCTGGTTAATCATGGCCAGGTCGTGTTCTTTACACTGTCCAAGTCGGAAAATAAAAAGAGACACAGAGAGAGAGGAGGGTGAGATGTGATAGCTATCTTAATTTCAATAAACCATCTTCAGCCTTTTGCAATAAAGGCACATATACCTTGACTGTAAAATTATCAAAGTGTTTTTACACACTAATATTCAGATTTCTACAACAATCCTAAGAGATATGGCAGGACACCCACCCATTTACATAGGCTAAGCACAAAGAGGTAAGTATCCCACACAAGGCTTGGGGGAAGAACTGGACACAAAACCAAGGTCTCCTATGTCACTGTTTCCTGATTAATCCAGTATTCCACATCACAGTCCTATTTCTATCTCAGTGTGAGCTTTATTCTCCTGGAATGGATAACTGTATAACCAAGTTGTTGACCACACAGTACTTTACCTAAGACTAAGACAGGACAAAATGTCTCTTTTTAATTTTCTATTAAATTGTATTAATTTTAAATAAATTTCACACATGTATTCGATGTATACAGACTAAATAGGTAGGCTATCTTTTTATTCAAAGAAGATACCATTAAACTTCCATCCAAACAATGTGTATTTCAATGATACCAATGGTCTACTCATATCATTTCACACTGCCTCCTCTGCAACCAGTGACACACATTTCTGAAATGTCTGTCTCAGGTTAGGGGACTTTTCTGTGGTCAAGGAATGGAATGAAACATAACACATATCAGTCTCCACATTCAAAAAAAAATTTCTCAGCCTAACACATTTATCACAAATCTATTCCTGCTTCCTCCATCTCTGTGTCCGTAGTCCCAATTTGGGATATAAAGTCTCACCTATCACCCTTAATCTGTTGCCACAGCCTCCCAAGTGAGGTTCCTGCCCCCAGTCCCCACTTTGTATCCACCCTCTGTCTGACAGTCCAGGGAGTCCTCCTAAAATTCTGAGTCCTCTTAATGGTTCCCCTTCTCGACCAAGTTTCCACGGACATGAGCCCATTTGTTGATTCTCCACTTGCTTCTTCCTTTCCTCTCTAGGAGTATTGACATGGGTTTTCTCCCTCATACAATGCTGCTTCACCACCCCAGGACATGTCACACAGAGAACCTTCTTCACCCTTCTTCACCTGCTGCTGCTGCTGCTAAGTCGCTTCAGTCGTGTCCTACTCTGTGCGACCCCATAGATGGCAGCCCACCACGTTCCTCCGTCCCTGGGATTCTCCAGGCAAGAGTACTGGAGCAGGTTGCTATTTCCTTCTCCAATGCATGCATGCATGCTAAGTTGCTTCAGTCGTGTCCGACTCTGTGTGGCCCTATGGACAGCATCCCACCAGGCTCCTCTGTCCACAGGATTTGCTAGGCAAGAATACTGGGGTGGGTTGCCATTTCCTTCTCCACTTCTTCACCTAGTGGACTCTAATTCCTAGAGTGATTTCTACCTACGTCAGCACAAATACATGCTGCCTTTCTTCCTGTTCACTTGGGTGAAATATCTGTGCTTCCAGCAAGACCCGTCTCTCTACTTGTAAAAGCATGTCCTTTCATACATTCAAGAAATCTGATCCAGCAATTCTCAGCCCTTTCCTGTGATGCATCAGTTTCCCATCTCCAGGTGATCATTCTCACTGGTGTAGTCATATGCTCCATAAAAGCCCTTCCTTGACACCCTTCCCTGTTCCATCCTTCTCTGTTTCCAATGTCCTTGTGCCTGCTCTTCTAGACCCACTGGCTCATGAATGTATGGTCTGTGCTCTACATTTAGCTTTAACTTATGCTTTATTTGGAGTGTTTTATTGTATTTTCTTGTCTTCTTTCCCTATTTCTAAATTGACCAGAATAACATGGATTTCAAGGGAAAAGGTTCACACACATAGTAATCTGAGTAGTGAGATTTATCATTTTGAATCATAAAAGCAAGGGTGTGGTGATAAACGGAGGTTTAAAGATATTTTTCGGTTTCAGGAAGGCGAGGAAAACTGTGCAGAAGGAAAGTAACCAAACAGGAATAACAAGGAGGTTGGCCAAGACCAAGAAACAGAGGAAAGAAAGGTTAGTAAGTTAAGTGGGTAACCAGGAAGGATTGCTAGAAAGTCAAGCAGAGCCAAGACAGTTTTCTCTCTGAGTCCAACATCAACACTTCAAAAAACAATCTTTCCCACCCCCAAAAATATGCTTCTATTCTCTAGTCTTACCATAGTACTATCATAAGTAGTCACTTGAGTTTTACTTCGTTCTTAAGAAATCTTGACATCTGTCCAGAGAGCGATCCTAATATGCTATTGAAGAAATTATTAATTAAGATCTTGGCAAATCAACAGAATTTGGAAAACTGATTTTTTTTCAAGGCAAAAATGAATTCACCACCCTTCTCAAGGGGATAAAAGGTTTTAGGGGAGCATCTCTTCAGCTTTGGGCTAACACTTCTCATATGGCTCCTAGCTCTAAATGATTCAATTTCTTCCCATTCAGCTCAAGTCTGTGTTAGTCCCTTTACAGATAAAAGAAAAAAACTGTAGATAAGAATAGAGAGGAAGGAAATTAGCAAAACAATAAAACTCTCTGAGCTCCTTCCTAGACTTGGCAACCCAGGGTCAAGAGCACCAGGCAAAAGCCCTGCTTCTCCCCTGTAGAGCAAGAGGCTCACTGAATGCTTTGAACTACTTTTACGACATCCTTCTGGTTTGCTGGCAGGCAGGGTCTGATAGAGTTCTGAAAAATACCATCCTTTCATTTTTTTACTCTAACTATTCAGTGCATGGTTTGTATCAAGACCTAAGCATTGGAAATGGATTCTACCAGAGCAGCTGGGCAAAGAAAGGTCTGTTCCCCTTCAGATACAAGTGAGGATCGTTTTCGGAGAAAGTTTCAGTTGGACTCATTAATCATTTCATTAATCATGCATTTAAAAATAAAGACAGGCTTAGCCAAAAGTCAGGGGAGCTGGATCTCTCGGAGACTCTTAAAGATCTAAAGATCTCTAGTGTGTGATGCAATAGTTTGCTCAACTTCCTAAAAGAATTTCCATAAAGAGTATTCATTCTAATACAATCCCAGTGCAAGGATTTTTCTTTATTTCTGGAATGTGCCTACACTACTATAAACATTATTATTAAAATAGCTTGCTCACTTCTGCATGAAACTGTTTTTTTTTTTTTGCTTGTCCACACTCCAGCTTTGAACTATTTTTTTAATAAACATTTATATTGCAATGTAATATACACAGAGCAAAATGTACACATAAAGTCTGTGCTTAATGAAATCACAAAAAGAACACATTTGTGTAACCACTGTCACTGTCAAGGAAAGACTCTTAACCTGGCACTTCAAAAGCTTTACTGTGGTCCTGCCCAGTTTATATCCTCACCTTTTCCTCTGACCACTATCCTAACAGCTTGAGTTTGAAAGACAGAACTCCCCTGGTGGTGGAGTGGTTAAGAATCCCCCTGACAGTACAGGGGGCATGGGTTCGATCTCTGGTCCAGGAAGATCCCACATGGCCCAGCTTGTGGGCTGCAGCTGCTGAGCCCTAGAGCCTGAGAGCTACAGCCACTGAACCTGTGTGCTGCAACTAATAGAGCCCACGTGTCCAGAGCCCATGCTCCACAAGAAAAGCTGCTATGATGAAAAGCCTATGCTCTGCAACTGAGAGCAGCCTGCATGCAGCAGTGGAGACCTAGTGTAGCCAATAAATAAATGAAGAAAAAAAAATTTAAGATAGTTAAAAGAAAATTATTCTGATAGCTTTCTGACATGAATAAGCATGCATATACCAAATGATCATTCTCTAATGAAGAACACATTCTCTAATGTGTTGGTTTTTTTTTCCCTTTTTTTCAACAAGGTCAATTTCCATGTCATCCTGCCCTCCAACCTCGTAGGAGGTTCACAGGAATATACAATGTGGAATATATCTCATCAGCCCCAGCCTAAGGGATCTATGGAAAGGCCTTCTTTCCAGTGGTGTTCAGAGAGTGCAGCTGGCTGGGGCAGAGAGCCCCTGAAATGAATGATCCAGCGTTCCTTGCTCCCTGGTATTCATGCCCTTCTGTAATTCTCCTTCTTGACTGTCGGGAGGCTTGCTTCTAATGAATAGAATGCTGTAAATCCAATGTGATGTCTCTCCTGAGGCTGGGGTATGACCCACCCTGTTTGCTCACTCTCCCCACCTCACTCACTCTGCCGGACGCCAGCTTCTACTTGGGAGCTGCTCTATGAAAAGACCCACAGGGGAAGGAACTGGGGGTGGCCCCCAGCCCATGGACAGTGAACAAATGAACAACTAAGACCGTCAGTCCAACAACCTGTAAGGAACTGAACTCTGCTGCGAAAGAGCTTAGAAGCACACCTTCCCCCAGTGGAGGAATGTGGAGAGCCCCAGCTGGTGCCTGGATTATAGCCTCATGAGCGACAAGGAAGCAGAAACACTGAACCAGGACACCCAAATTCCTGACTCCCAGAAACTGTGAGACAATAAATGTCTAGTGCCTAGAGCTGCTACGTTTGGGGGTATTTTTGTCACCTAGTTAATAGATTACTAAAACCTGGGAAGAAAAGAAAAATCTGTTGGATTCATCAATTCTGTGGCTATAGTGCATGAAGAACAAGAGGTCATAGAGAACCACAACTCTGCAAATACTGAGCTGGCAAAAAAAGTTCATTCGGGTTTTTCACTAACATCCTAAGAAAAACCCAGTGAACTTTTTGGCCAACCCATGATGACAGAATATAATACATTGATTTTGAAAGGAGTGCTAGTGATGTTTTTCATCATTAAATGCCAGGTCAATTTCTCTACATTGGGGTTTTCTTTCTATATATAAAATGTACCTTTGCCTTTTATTTTTCAGCCTCATTTTAGTAAGGTTTTTAGGGTGCTTAGGTTCTCTATAGATGAACAAGGACATCTGACTAAGAGTTACTCAGTCATCTTTTGTAGCCTTGTCTTTTTGCTTGCTAACATTTCTTCCCAGAAAAGGATTCACATTCATAAGATACAAAAGGACATGTAAAAAACAGAATTAAATTTCAGGTCTGTCAAGGCTTTTCAGAATCTATAAATCTTCTGCTAATTCAGAACGATTTTACAAACTCTTCTGGCCTCCCCTTGTTTGTGCTGTCGTCTAAATGTGAAACCAGGATGCTCTCGCTACAAAGAACACTTTCAGTTACAAGAGGCCCTAGAAATAGCTCTAGTACATCCTGTACACTGCCCCTTATTCTCATGATGAAATCCCCTGCTACCAGGAAGTATCTCTTTCCCACTGCCCAGCTCTCATGGTGTTTTGTAGCTTCAAATCCAACAGCTTGAAGTCTCCTTTGCTGTCTCTAAAATGTAGACATTTTCTTCTGGATATAGTATAGAAAAATGGCCTCCTTTAATGAATCAGGTGAAATCCTAAGATCTTATTAAATATTACTATGTACTCCTACCAGCTGACTATCTCAGACTCTCTAACATTTATTATTTTAGGTAGAAAGGTACAAAAACAAATTACACATGATCCTTGCCATCTCAAAGCTTAATATTTGAGATTTTACGCCAGAGTGAATGCAAAAATCAAGGCCTATTGTGAAAACCACATTCCCTAGGGCTTTAGGAATATCAAGGGTCAACTCACCCTATAGAGATCATACTGGCTTTATTGCCTTTCCTCACCGTCTAGCCACAGAAGCACACCGTGGTTAGCATGGATTGTTCCACAAAACCAGCATTTTCTCACCCCATATCCACAGAGTTCATCCACAGTCTGGAATTTCTTACCTTTAATGTGCTATTCAAAGTTCGTATTTTGTGGAGTTTCTCATTTATGGATGGATTCTTGCACCTCTTGACAAAGGACTTTCTCAGCTCCTTTTTGGTTGAAGGTCGTCGGTCCCCAAGAGGAGACAGACTAGCTTGCTCTAACGATTTGTAGAGCTTCTCCATTTCATCATCTTCGGAGGCTTTTGTCTCTTCTATTAAAATAAAAAAATAACAATATGCTCAGTTAAGCGAGGACAGAACATTTGACACTGTGGTCCTAAAACAAGATCCTCTAACACCTTCATCTGAGACTTCCAGGCTCCACAGTGGTGAGATGTACATTTTTATTGTCTAAGTCACTCAGTTAGTGGCACTTTTTCACAACAGCCCATGTTCCCTGTGAAGGCTCTGGTGCAGGATCTGTCCCAAGCCTCTCTCCCAGCTTTTGACGGCTCCTGGGCTTGTGGCAGCAGGACTCCTGTCTTCACTTGGTGTTTTACGGTGTGCCTGTCTATGTGTCCCAATATCCCCTTTATAGATACCAGTCATATTGATTAGGTGGACATCAGTCTCTGATTTAGATGTTACTTGAGTGAGACTCAAGAATTGACTTAGAGTTGATACTGGAATGGATTCAGACTTTTGGAGATGTTGAGATAAATTCAGTTAGGACTTCAACACAGGGGTTTTGGAAGGACAAAACTAAACCCATAATAGTCCACCCTCTGCGCTGTATGCTGAGTTGCTTCTGACTCTTACTGACCCCGTGAACTGTAGCTCACCAGGATCCTCTGTCCATGGAATTTTTCAGGCAAGAATACTAGATTGGGTTGCCATTTTCTTCTCAAGGGGATCTTCCCCACACAGGACTCAAATCTGTATCTCTTGCATCTCCTGCACTGGCAGGCAAGTTCTTTACCACTTGCACTCCCTGGGAAGTATATACCCTGTAGCCTCCCCAGATTCATGTCCCTCTCACAGGCAAAATACATTCATTCATTCTAACATCACCAAAAGTCTTAACCCATCCCAACATCAACTTTAAGTCTCAAACTCTAAGTCAATTCTAAATCTCATCCAAATATCATCTAAATCAGAGATTAGTGGGACTCAGGGGAAGATTCATCCCAGGGAAAAATTCCCCTCCACCTGTGAACATGTGAAACCAAACAAGTTCTCTGCTTCTCAAATACAATGGTGGGAGAGGAAAACCTTTGTAAATCAATATACACCCTAAATAATGAGAACCATTGTCCCGGATCACTTTTTAATGTCCTTCCTACAACCGCCCTTTGAAAGAAGGAATTTGCCTGTGGTCTGTGGCTTTGAGCAGATTATAATAATTTCTCATGCCACACACCCCCATTCTCTTCCTTAACCACGCCTCACCAGCCTAGCCCAAATGCTTCCAGTGAAGTGACTCTGCCCAGTATCCGGGGGACCCTATATGTTTAGGCAGTCCCATCATGCTAGCCACAGTCACTGATCTAGGGATGCACGTGAGTCTCAGATCAGGCCCACAGGGCCAAAGAGACTCAATTCTGAGACTTTGGTTTGGAGTATCAGGGAATCAATCTCTTTGTTTTCCTAAACTGAGTGATGTGATAATATGACCTGGAAGATTCCAGGAATCATGCCAAGACTCATGAAAATGGAGCCAATCCATAGGATACAATTGAGACATGGATCTTGGTGATACTGTTAGTGTCATGTGAGCTCCTGGGAGCCAATTCATTGCCTTTGTTTAGATATTCTGGATGTTGTTTTCAGTCATATGCAACTAAAAGAGTTGAGAGAAATATCAATAACCTCAGATATGCAGATGACACCACCCTTATGGCAGAAAGTGAAGAGAAACTAAAAAGCCTCTTGATGAAAGTGAAAGAGGAAAGCGAAAACATTGAGCTTAAAGCTCAACATTCAGAAAACGAAGATCATGGCATCCGGTCCCATCACTTCATGGGAAATAGATAGGGAAACAGTGGAAACAGTCTCAGACTTTATATTGGGGGGCTCCAAAATCACTGCAGATGGTGACTGCAGCCATGAAATTAAAATATGCTTACTCCTTGGAAGAAAAGTTATGACCAACCTAGAAAGTATATTCAAAAGCAGAGACATCACTTTTCCAAATAAGGTCCATCTAGTCAAGGCTATGGTTTTTCCTGTGGTCATGTATGGATGTGAGACTTGGACTGTGAAGAAGGCTGAGCACTGAAGAATTGATGCTTTTGAACTGTGGTGTTGGAGAAGACTCTTGAGAGTCCATGGACTGCAAGGAGATCCAACCAGTCCATTCTGAAGGAGATCAGCCCTGGGATTTCTTTGGAAGGAATGATGCTAAAGCTGAAACTCCAGTACTTTGGCCACCTCATGAGAAGAGTTGACAAATTGGAAAAGACTCTGATGCTGGGAAGGACTGGGGGCAGGAGGAGAAGAGGATGACAGAGGATGAGATGGCTGGATGGCATCACCGACTCAATGGACGTGAGTCTGAGTGAACTCCGGGAGTTGGTGATGAATAGGGAGGCTTGGCGTGCTGCAATTCATGGGGTCGCAAAGAGTTGGACATGACTGAGCGACTGAACTGAACTGAACTATACTCAAAGAAAATCATCTCCTGCTGCTGCTTTAATTTCTTACTAAGAATTTCAGTCCTTTATTCACTTTGGTCTCTGAAAAGTCTTGGGAAAGATAGACAATAAGACTTTTTTTCTACCATGCAGTCCTTAGTTTTCTCTACACATGCAGGAACCTATGTAATTTGGTTCCTGTCCTGAGAACAAGATTGACAGAGGATCATATAGAAAGCATGGCCTTAGGAGAACTAAAAAACAGTCTCTCCAAAGGGGATAAAAAAAATCATACAATAGTAGTCTAGGAGCATTAAAATTAAGCACATTCACTTCTTTCACAGTTTACTCTTGTAAGATTAAGTGTCTTTAGGCAATGTTTTTCCCCCTTCTACTACCAGAAAGTCCATAAGCATGCATAGTTCTCTTTCATGAAATGGAGAGAAAAGATGTTGGGTTAACTTTGCAATTAAATTATAGTAATGGTCAATAAACTTCTTTGTCTTCTATCAAAACAATATCTTAAAAAGGGGGAAATATTCAAAACTACATTTGAAAACAGACTTTGGCTCAGTTGGTGCAGACATCAAAAGTAGGCTTTTGTCAATAAGCACATGAAAAGATGCTCAATATCATTAGTCATTCAGTTCAGTTCAGTTCAGTTCAGTCACTCAGTCATGTCCGACTCTTTGCAACCCCATGAATTGCAGCACGCCAAGCCTCCCTGTCCATCAACTCCCGGAGTTCACTCAGACTCACGTCCATCAAGTCAGTGATGCCATCCAACCATCTCATCCTCTGTCGTCCCCTTCTCCTCCTGCCCCCAATCCCTCTCAGCATCAAAGTCTTTTCCAATGAATTTACTCTTTGCATGACGTGGCCAAAGTACTGGAGTTTCAGCTAAGAAATGCAAATCAAAACCACAATGAGATACTATTTCATACTCACCAGGATAGCTAAATTAAAAAGGACATAAGTGTGGAGAAACTGGAACATTAAAGTCCTTGATGGGAATGTAAAATGGACCCCACTTTAGGACATAATCTGGTAGTTTCTCAAAATTCTAACTGTAGAGTTACCATGTGTGCATGTGCTAAATTGCTTCAGTCATGTCTGACTCTTTGCAACCCTGTGGACTGTAGCCTACCAGGCTCTTCTGTCCACAGGATTCTCCAGGCAAGAATATCTGAATGGGTTGCCATGCTCTCTTCCAGGGTATCTTCCTGATCCATGGATCAAACCCATGTCTCCTGTGTCTCCTGCATTGCAAATAGATTCTTTACTGTGAGCCACCATATGACCCATCAATTTCATTTCTAACTATGTATTCAAGAAAATTAAAAACATACATTAACACAAAACTTGTGCATGAATGTCATGAAAGACACAAACAAAAGGTACAACAGTGTAAATAAATATTCATCAAATGCTGCAATATAGTACATGCATGGAATGCAGTATTAGTCGTTAAAAGAAATGAAATACTAACACACACTAAAACATGGATGAATTGCAAAAAATTCGTTGAAGTAAAAGGAGCCAGTCACAAAAGGCACATACTGTATTGTCCATTTATAATAAAATTTCCAGAATAAACAAATCTATAGAGACAGAAAGTAGATTAGTGGTTGCCTGGGGCTGAGGAGGGGACAAGCAGGAATGACAGCTAATGTGTATGGGGTTTTCCTGTGTGTGGTGTGATCCACACTTCACATTGGATTGTGGAGTTGCACAATTCTATGAATATACTAAAAACCACTGAACTATTTTTTATGTGTGAATTTTATGGTATGTGTAAGAAGCCACCTGCCGATGAGAAGATGCAAGAGACACAGTTTCAGTCCCAGGATCAGGAAGATCCCTTGGAGAAGGAAATGGCAACACACTTCAGTATTCTTTCCTGAAAATTTTTATGTACAGAGGAGCCTGGTGGGCTACAGTCCATGTGGTCGCAAAGAGTCAGACACAACTGAGCAACTGAACAAGCATGCATACATGAAATATATCTCAATAAAGCGCAGGCGGCTGCAACCAGCGCACAGAGCACAGCCGAGAGGAGCTGTCCCACATCCAAGGTCAGGGGCAGTGGCCAGGAGGAGCTACCCAGCGTCCACGGAGTTGTGGCTGCACGGGTGCAGGAGGGCCTAGAGAAACTATTCCACGTTCAAGGTCAGGAGGGGTGGCGGTGAGGAGATACCCCTTGTTCAAGGTAAGGAGCAGCGGTTATGCTTTGCTGGAGCAGCTGTGAAGATATACCCCACGCCCAAGGTAAGAGAAACCCAAGTAAGACAGTAGGTGTTGCAAGAGGGCATCAGAGGGCAGACACACTGAAACCATACTCACAGAAAACTAGTCAATCACAGAAAACTAGGACCACAGCCTTGTCTAACTCAATGAAACTAAGCCATGCCCTGTGGAGCCACCCAAGATGGGCAGGTCATGGTGGAGAGGTTTGACAGAATGTGGTCCACTGGAGAAGGGAATAGCAAACCACTTCAGTATTCTTGCCTTGAGAACCCCATGAACAGTATGAAAAGGCAAAATGATAGGATACTGAAAGAGGAACTCCCCAGGTCGGTAGGTGCCCAATATGCTACTGGAGATCAGTGGAGAAATAACTCCAGAAAGAATGAAAGGATGGAGCCAAAGCAAAAACAATACCCAGTTGTGGATGTGACTGGTGATAGAAGCAAGGTCCGATGCTGTAAAGAGCAATATTGCATAGGAACCTGGAATGTCAGGTCCATGAATCAAGGCAAACTGGAAGTGGTCAAACAAGAGATGGCAAGAGTGAACATCAACATTCTAGGAATCAGCAAACTAAAATGGACTGGAATGGGTGCATTTAACTAAGATGACCATTATATCTACTACTATGGGCAAGAATCCCTTAGAAGAAATGGAGTAACCATCATGGTCAACAAAAGAATCCAAAATGCAGTACTTGGATGCACTCTCAAAAAGGACAGAATGATTTCTGTTTGTTTCCAAGGCAAACCATTCAATATCACAGTTATCCAAGTCTATGCCCCAACCAGT
>SJYG01000320.1:0-34968 GCA_006410535.1 Litocranius walleri
GGAATATATTTCCATTTCTTCCTTTTTTAAAAAATAAGGCCTATGTTACCTTCAGTTTCTTTTTCCTTTTCTTTTCTTGGCTGTGCCGCCTGGCATGCCGGACATTAGGTTTCCAACCAGGGAGCAACCATGTCCCCTGCGGTGGAGATGCAGAGTGCCAACCACTGGACCACCAGGGATGTCCCTGCTTCCATTTCTTCATGAGCCTGACTGGCTGGCTAAATGGATACACTGATTTAACTTGACATTGTGCGGTTATAATAGATAAAATTAAAGAAAACATGACACTCAGGATCTCAGAGAGGAGGATTTGAATAGTGGTGCTGGCAGTCTCCAGCTGTGTGTTGACAGCTGAGCTATAAAACATCGCTAAGCCTCTAGTTTCCCAAGTGAAAAAAGAAAAAAAGATGCGAAATCCTAGATTGTTGTAAGAATTCAAAATAAATAACTAAAATATCAAGATAATAAGAATTTGGTGCATTTTTTATTACAAAGTTACTAACTCTTTAGTCTATTACTACTGTGAGATATCTTTTGTGTTTGAAAGAAGCATTCAACATAGTAAACAAAAGAAATGGGGAATTTAAGTAGCTCTGGGTTCAGTTATCCGACCAGAGGACTAACTCTCTAACTATTATATTTATACACACACATATATCTTCACTACAGGGCAATATGGATTTGAAAATGTTTGCTTATGGCCCATTGATTTCTGTTATTATTAGTGGGGAAACTCCAGTGTTCCTATTAAAGGAAAAGTCGTCGTGCTGGTAATAACAGTAACATGTGTTTGGACGCACACACCATAGACAGCCATAAATTCCTTCTCTACCCTTGAATAATAGGCTGTAAAAATTCCTAGCCTAAAACTGGCAGTCTTTTTCAGAGGTTGGGTAAATTAGAGCAGAAGTGTTCTGAAAACATCCCCAATATGTTTGGCTGTAAGATTCTCACAGCGGCCAGACCCTGCCTCCCCTCCGCTGGGCCGGGGCTGGAGGCCGGCGGGTGGAAACACGGGCTCGCCTTGAACACGGAGGTGGAGCCCGGGGACCTTCAGCGAGCGGCCCTCAGCTCCCTGCTCTGCTGACCGGGGGCCCTTCCCCGCGGGAGTGCCCCCCATCGCTGCGGCAGAAGCCCCGCGGGACCGCCCCCTTCACGCTGGCCCGGTCGGTGAGCGACTCCCCGAGGGCCGCCTCTGTACGTTCAGTCTGCGAAGGCAAGCCGGGGAGTTTGAGGGGAGCCGATCCAGAAACGAAAGCCTCAGGGAGGAGTCCTCGGAGGGTCTCCAGAGCCCCGTGCAGAGCGAAGCAGAGACAGCAGCATCCTCAGAGGGCCGAGCCTGGGGCACAGGGATCAGGGGGCTCTTCCCCGCCCCCGCGCCGTTATTAAGTCGTAGATCGCATTTCGGTTCCATCGTGCACCAGTGGACTCTTGGACTGCTTGGATTCTCCGTCTTGACAAAGAGAAGCCGCCAAGCGCCTGAAGGGAGAGCTTCGGCTTCCACTCCCTGCGCGGCTCCGGCGTGTGCCCCGGAACGCGGCGGCTGGGGAGACCGCCGGTCCCCGGCTCCCGGCCTAGGCTCACCCGCCCTTACTCCCAGCCCGGGCCCCTCCGGTCAGGCCTGTTACACGCATGTCTGCACGCCGGGACGGCACTGCCTGAGCACGCGCCTCCTCCACCTCCGCTCGCAGGGAAAGCGGTCTCCTGGCTGCCCTCCTCTGGAGGACGGTCTGGGGCAGAGGCGCACACGGACCCTGGAGGGGCCCCAGGAGCCTGCGGGCCCAGAGCAAAGTCTAGAGGGACAGATATGGGCTCTAAAGGGCCGCTTCCTGGATCTGCAAACTTCCTAACCAGAGGAGGGCTCTGCAAAGGGCTAATGAACTTGGAGTTGCCGAGTGGACTGGGACACTGGGCGACCTAACGCTCCCTTCCCCTTCTCACATGGTTCTTTGAAACAGGAAACATACGTAGGAGAGTGTACAAGTGGACACGTTCTGTGTGAAATTAAAAAGGACATCTGTGCATACATACAATCACACACATATGCATCAGTGCAGATACATCCCTGGTGTGGCTGCATGTACACAGTTTTCACATCAGTGCAGATACATCCCTGGTGTGGCTGCGTGTACACAGTTTTCACATTAATACAGATATATCCCTGGTGTGGCTGCGTGTACACAGTTTTCACATCAGTGCAGATACATCCCTGGTGTGGCTGCATGTACACAGTTTCATCCTTCTTGGTTTACATTTTTACTGGCATCTTTTCAAACAGTTCAAATATTTTTTTTCCATAAAAGCTTCACGTGTCTTTCATTAAACTTGCTCTCAGTTACTTAATATTTCTATTTTTATTTTAAGTGGGATACTTACACTTTTTCATTTCTCTGGCTGAGGCAACTAGTTTGTCTCATAGTAGCTATGATGGCAAGTTTTCTCCTATTCTTAATTTTTTAAGAGTGTTCATATTGGTCTAGAAGCGCATGACACACAATTGCCTTTCAAAAGCATGTTTAAATGTGCAATGTATGTTTTTGTCCAATGTTTGTAAAAAGTGAAACCAAACCAAAAAACGATCTATGTATCTACAAGTACATTTCGATAGCTTTGAGCACGGAGAACATTAAGCCGTTTCCAGCCTATACATATTGACCACTTTGGGGGATGGGTTGGTGGAGGTACAGGATTAGAAAGAGGAAATTTCTGAGCTTCTCCCCAGCTGTATCTCTATCACTTGATTTATTAAAATAGGCTTATCGTTTTCATGCTTAAAAAAAATAAGTCGAATAATTTCAAGGACCGTAGAAGCTACTGAAGATGGACTATTTTAAAGGTTGTTCAGAATTTCAGACATAGTAGTCAAAGAGAATGAAGACTTGGGAAAGGTCACCCGATTTGGTGACTTAAAGGTCACTATGCAAGGAGCTGCTAAATAGGGTGCTGGAGGAGGGACACTAACAGGGACTCAGAGCAGCACACGTGGAGTGAGGGGGAGGGGCCTCTCCTCTCAGGGCGCCGCGTCAGTGCATCTCCAGCGGAATTCTGGAGCCTGTGCTCATGCGCATGCCTACATGTTTTTATAAATGCAAAACAAAATGAAAGATCGTAAATGATCACATTTCCATTTGGGGTATTCAGTTTTCATGGCATCAAAACAACACAAGGCTCCAAGAAACAGGAAATCCATTTTAAACTCTATTTAAAATTTCCCTGAAAGTACTTGGACATGGACTCAGGATCTTTCATTTTATTTTTCAACCAAACTCTGGCAACTAAAACTGTTATTACATTAGACTGTTCTCAAATAAAGACTAGCAACATACTTTGATTCCATTTAATTTTAAGACAACATGATTTGGCGGAGGGGACAAAGACCTCAGAACCAAGGCCCTTTTAAGATTAAAATGTATCACAGAGCAGTTTTCATCATAATTCAAATTTTGCGAGCTTGTGTCAGGAAAAGAATATGCTTCTATCAATAATGAACTGGCATCTCTTCTTAAATTGCTTTCAGGGTTCACTGAGTCTGTGGAAATTAAAGAGGCTGATGGTGACTTTAATAACCAATAAAATGGATAACACCTACACAATTTGCTGTGGAAATGACCATGGATTCTCTTAAGATTATAATTCATGTGATGATTATAATTTAGAATATAGCGACAATAACTGACAAAAACAAAAAAGCAAAATTGAAGTCCATTGCCAAAATAACTTTTTAAAATATAAATTTATTTATTTTAATTGGAGGTTAATTACTTTACAATATTGTATTGGTTTTGCCCTACATCAATATGTATCCGCCACAGGTATACACATGTTCCCCATCCTGAACCTCCCTCCCTCCTCCCTCCCCGTAAGCCAGAAAGAAAAACACCAATACAGTATACTAACGCATATATATGGAATTTAGAAAGATGGTAATGATAACCCTGTAGACGAGACAGCAAAAGAGACTTTTTTTAAATTTAAATTGAAGCATAGTTGAAATATGGTTGATCTCAATTTTGAAAAAGCTATTTTGACAGTGGACTTCAATTGATTTACAATGCTGTGTTAGTCTCTGCTGCACAGCAAAGTGACTCAGGTATACACATGCTCTTTTACATCCTTTCCCATATGGCTGATCACATGATCCTGCGCACAGCCCCCTGCGCTGCACAGCGGGCCCTGCTGTCTAACCATCCCTCATCTAAGAGTTTGCAGCTCTTAATCCCACACTCTCAGTCCTTCCCTCCCCCACCCCCCTTGGCAGGCACAGATGTGTTTTCTGTCTGTAAGTCGCTATCTGTTTCACATGTTATCACATCATATCTTAGATTCCACACATAGGTGACACCATGTGACCCCATGTAACATTTGTCTCTGTCTGACTCAGTATGATCATCTCGAGGCCCATCCTTCTTGCTTCAAATGACATTATTTCACTGGTGCACGGGGATTATCCAGAGAGATGATATGGGGTGAGAGGTGGGAGAGGGATTCAGGATTGGGAGCTCGTGTACACCTGTGGCTGATTCATGTCAATGTATGGCAAAACCAATACAGTATTGTAAAGGAGAATAAAGTAAAAATAAAATTTAAAAAAATACCTGAATAACACTTTAGGTCTCTATTTTACCATAGGACTTGAGGAACTCAAATGATGGGAGTATTTCCTACCCAAAGAAGGACTCTACTCCAGACATGGCATGGATGTTACAAGTACAAACAAACCATACTCTGAAAAACCACACAAGTAAAGTGTTCTATTAGAATACCGGTAAAAAGAAATGATTATTTGTTGTATAAAGAAGTGTAGACATACAAAAGTAGAGGAAAAAAACCTATGCATTTACCAGTATACTTAATAAGTGAAATACAGAAAATACAGATGAGTCCTCTCCACTAAGCCACTCTTTACCCTTGTTTCCAGAGCTTGCCGTTAATACGAACTTAGGGTTTGTCATCTCAAGGCACTGCATATGAACTTGGCATTGTGTTCTGTGCCAGGATATAGAGGAATACACTTTATTGAGCAGATACACTATTTTCTTGCACTTTTTAAAACTTAGATAATGTGTACCACGCTGCAACTGCTCTCCGCCGTTGGTTTCCTTTGCTGCGTATGGTGATTTTGAGATTCTTTCTATGTGGATGCCTGCAGACTCTCCAGTTTGTTTCAGTGCTGCATGTACCATTATTTGTCCAGAGTGCACACTTTACTAAATGCTCATTCTCCTGCATGTGGACCTTTATGCTGCTTACATTTTACAGACAGCACTGATATGAGCATCGTTGCTCTTGTCTGCTTACCTGCGTAGGAGGAGAGCTTTAATAAACTGTACGATCGATTCACAGTCCCAGAACATGGGCAATGTAGAGTTTCAGTTTTACCGAATCTTGACAAATTCAAGGTATAGTAATTTTTTTTTAATTTCAAATTTTTCAAAATTTTTCCTCCCCAAAAGTGCTTTACCAATTTTTACTACTACCAAGTGTCTGGGGAAAGGTCCATGTACTCACCAACATGTAATATACTGTCAGAGGTTTTTAATTTCCGATTCCAGTTTCTGTGTGGGAATTGGTTTCTCACTGGGATTTTAACTTGCATTTCTATCAATCGGCAGTACAATTCTACAACACACCACTCATGCCTGACTTCTGGGACTGCTCTGCTCACACTCATTCCCCTGAATGTTCCCTTGTGATATGCATAGTTTACATGTGTGCTTAGATCTGTTTTCAGAGTAAACACTAGCTTTGTCATAACAGTCTGGATTTCCAAATGGTTCTGGCTCTTTGTTTTAATCTCTTGCTCTCCCATTAACATTCAGAATAAAATTTTCAATTCAGACAGCACATCTCAGTTGCATTTTTGATTGGATTACACTGAGGATGTAGATTAATTTGGAGAGTCATACAGTTCTTATGATTTTGGCCTTGCTCGTGGATCTATCCCTGTGGGTTCACGTTTTTCTAACGTCTTCCCAGGTGCTTCAGCTGTAAAGAATCCACCTGCCAATGCAGGAGACAAAGGAGACACAGATTTGATCCCTGGGTTGGGAAGATCCCCTGGAAGAAGAAATGGCAATCCACTCCAGTATTCTTGCCAGGAGAAATGCATGGATGCAAAGCCTGTGTGTGCTGAGCTCACATACATCTCTCCAAATACTGGGTGTGCTGTATGCTTAGTTTCTCAGTCTTGTCCGACTCTTTGTGACCCCATGGACTGTAGCCCGCCAGGCTCCTCTGTCCATGGGATTCTCCAGGCAAGAACACTGGAGTGGGTTGCCATGCCCTCCTCCAGGATATCTTTCCCACCCAGGGATTAAACCAGGTCCCCCACATTGCAGGCGGATTCTTTACCGTTTGAGCTATACAAATTCAAATATTTTGTCCACAAAGGCTTCACATGTCTTCCATTAAATTATTTTTTCTTAATATTTGTGTCATTTTAAGTGGAATATTTACATATTTGTCTTATTTCTATAGCTAAAGGAACTAGCTAAATGTCTTGTGGCAGCTACGATAGGAAGTTTTCTTCTACTCCTAATAAGCTTTCACAAACAGGTGTACAATTTTAATGAATTCTCTGATTTTCAAACATGAAAGGTGACAGTCAGCCGTTTTGCTGACACTGTCAGTTGAATTGTGTCCTGAGAGGACAGGATTAATGCACACCAATTGCTCTTTGATGGCTGTCAGGACTTGCTCCACTAGCCCAAAGCCTCCTCATCCATCCCCTTCTGCAGCAGAGATAGATCACTGGCCACACCTGTTGCGAGGACAAAGGCCACTTTTCCCACTCTTCCTGGCTGCTGCTAAGCCACTTCAGTCGTGTCCGACTCTGTGTGACCCCATAGACAGCAGCCCACCAGGCTCCCCGTCCCTGGGATTCTCCAGGCAAGAACACTGGAGTGGGTTGCCATTTCCTTCTCCAGTGCATGAAAGTGAAAAGTGAAGGGAAGTCGCTCAGTCGTGTCTGACTCTTCGCGACCCCCTGGACTGCAGCCCACAGGGCTCCCCCGTCCATGGGGTTTTCCAGGCAAGAGCACTGGAGTGGGCGCCATTGCCTTCTCCTTACAGCTAGCTAAATGCACTCCCTGGCGCAGCCTGCTGTATGTGGGCTACCAGTGGGACCTCCCGGCCTCCCAGTGAGACGAGCGGGATCCTGTGACCTTCACTCAGCAGCTAATCAGGGAAGGAGAAGACGCCAAGGCAAGGGAAGGGCAGGCAGGAAGCCGCCGGGCAGCCTCGAGGCAGGTCCTGTTCCACCTCAAGGGATGGGGATGTACACAACAGCATCGTTGCGCTCTTTACGAAACTACAGCCCTAACAAACGGAAGGTGTCAGCATTCTGGATTCCCAAGGAGGTCACAGTTTGACAAATGGCTCCCCACCCCAGCATTCTTGCCCGGAGAATCCCAGGGACTGAGGAGCCTGGCGGGCTACAGTCCCCGGGGTTGCAAAGAGCAGGACACACTGAGCGACCGGCTCAGCTCACCAGGAGAGCCCGCGGGGCAGGTTTGCAGGCGCAAGCCTCGTGCGTGTGTCCCTCTTTCACGCACAAAGAACAGAGCTGTTCTTTTCCACCTCACGCAAAGCTCTGTCTCCGAGATTCGATTCAGCCCCAGGGCACGGAGGCCGAGTTCCGGGCACCGCCGCCTGCACACGGCCGGGCTTTCCTGCCGCGCCCCCTGTCCACACACACAGGACCGGTTAAACGCGACGTCCGAGCAGCGGGGTCTTCCGGCGGCGGCTCTACGGCTCTTTCAGTCACCGGCTCATCCCTCACAGCTTAGGAAGCTTTGTTTTGACTTTGATCAATAGAGTGATCTTCACACAAAGCAGTTTATGTGGTATTTTTATCTTTTCTGTCACAAAGGAGTTTACAGTTTCCCTACTAAACCATGGGGCTATAATTAAATTCAACCAGTGATTTTACTTTGTTAGATTATATATAATTTAATGGTGCACTTTTAATGTTGAAAACCATATCACTTCCATTAAAAATCAGTTTGTTTCCTTTCCAAAACCTTCATTTACTTACCCTGTTGGCTGTGCTGGGTCGTCCGTGCTGCGGGCGGGTTTCTCCGGCTGCGGTGGGAGGGGGCTCCTCTTCGTGGTGGTGTGCGGGCTTTGCACGGAAGTGGCTTCCTCGCTGCAGAGCACAGGCTCTAAGCGTGTGGGATCCGGGAGCTGCAGAGCTTGCCCTGGCTCAGTACTTGCCCCACATGGGCTTAGTTGCTCCGCAGCCTGTGGGACTTTCCCAGACCAGGGACTGGACTTGTGCCCTCTGCATCGGCAGGACGATTCTTAACCACTGGACCACCAGGGAAGGCCTGTTTCCTTTTTGACAACTTTTTTTTTTTTTTTTTGCCATTTGCCCCTATTTCCTTTTCGTTGCATAGATCTTCCAATACACTTTCCAATAAAAATGCCAAGAGCAGGCTTTTTTTCTCAAATGAATGTTTCTATCATGCATTTTTCTACTAAGCACTATTTTTTATCAGAAATGTGTTTTGAATGTAACAAACAACATTATACTCTGTGATTTAATAGATATAATATTTTAAAAGTCAAATTCACTTTGTTCCTCATTTATTTCCTGCTGAATTCAAATTATTTGCATCCTATTTAAGATTCCTGAATACACTTATTTTAGCAGACACTGATGTGCAATGTTCTTTTCTGTTAGTTTTCTGCTATTAATTTCAATGCTGTATGAACACTCTAAAGTACACTCAAGACTTTCCTTTTTATATGCAAGAAAGTTTTTGAAATAACCTTTGAATCTATCTGAGGCCAGGGCTCTCATGGAGAGAATCCTATGATGAACTTTTAGTACATCTCAAGGTTAATTATACAAACATGCTTATTACTTCTTCAGCACCAGTTCTGATAATGCATCTTTTCTTAAACAATGATTACCACAGTGAGATTTCAAACCACATTTAAGGTCTTCTTTTCAAATTTTTCACATTTATGTCTAAAATATTATTATTGTTATTTTGAATATTTCTTATTCTCTCTCTTCACATAATCAGGCATGTAAGAACTATGATTTATTTTTAAGTAGCCAGGTATTTTGTTTGCCACTGTTACTGTGTTACCCTGCTTTTCTATTAAAATCTGCCCCAAGAGTCATCAAATTTAAAGTCATCTTTGTTTTAGTAAAATCATTGGTTTATTTATGCTATTTATTTTTATAATGAAAGTATTGTCATTAATTCAATATTCTCTTTTTCTATAGTGTCAGCTTTGTTCATTAGTATATCCAAGAAAGATTTCCATTTCACTTTTGTATTTTTAATCTCCAAATATTTTTTCCAATCTCATCCAGCTCTCTTTTAATCTCAGCTCTCCTCTCTGGAAGCTTCTGTTCACCTTTTTTAAACCATTTATTCTTTGCAATCTCTCTATTCATGAATTACTGGGTTTATTAGATTTTATTAAGGAAAAAGTCACATGTTTTCTAAATATGCACGTGATTCTATCCTTTTCTCCTAAACTGTCATCATTTATCTGCTCCTAGAGTATTGCACTTCTCTCTGTGCTGGTGTCTCGGACACTGTCTCATACACTCTACTTATACTCTCAATGGCTTTCTCTCTTATAAAGACATTCAGTTTCTGCTTAAATCTTGGTCTTGACAGTTCTTAGCTTACCCACTAGCTCAGGTTTTGCCTGTAAGCCTTTTGCTCACTCCATGTGGTCACATTACAGTTAGCACCAGGCTCTGCTTCCTGCCAGCGAAGGCCCATCCAGTCAAGGCTGTGGTTTTTCCACTGGTCATGCATCGATGTGAGAGCTGGACTGTAAAGAAGGCTGAGCACTGAAGAATTGGTGCTTTTGAACTGTGGTGTTGGAGAAGACTCTTGAGAGTCCCTTGGACTGTAAGGAGATCCAACCAGTCCATCCTAAAGGAGAGATCAGTCCTGAGTGTTCATTGGAAGGACTGATGTTGAAGCTGAAACTCCAATCCTTTGGCCACCTGATGCGAAGAGCTGACTCATTTGAAAAGACCCTGATGCTTGGAAAGATTGAGGGCAGGAGGAGAAGGGAAAGACAGAGGAAGAGATGGCTGGATGGCATCACTGACTCAATGGACAGGATTTGAGTGAACTCTGGGAGTTGGTGATGGACAGGGAGGCCTGGCGTGCTGAAGTCCGTGGGTCACAAAGAGTCGGACACAACTGAGCAACTGAACTGAACTACCGCCTGTCATCGTCACAGGGAATCTCAGGTGGAGAGAAGCTCTTCCCTCTGGAGTGCCACCAGGCATCATCCCACAGGGAAGAAACTACTGTGAGTGGACACACCAACTCTTAGATTCTTGTGCTTGGAAGCAATGCATGTATGTTGCTTATATGTCATTGGACAAAACAAGTCATGTGACCACACCTAACTTCAAGGGGGCTTAGAACTACATTTCTTCCACCTGTGTGGAAAAAGAGCTGAAAATATCCAAGGAAAACCAATGACTAACCACCACACCGGTAGATAGGGACAGGTCCTCTTTTTGGTTCCTTTTGTGCAGTTACAATCTTTTTCTTGAAAAAGAGGAGGGGAAATTTCCAAACAATTTCTAAACAATATATTTAGTACCCATTTCCTACCTAGCAGTAATTTTTCTAGCATGGTTCTTTTAGAATGAATAAATATTTCTAACTTATTCGTTGTTAGCTAGCTCTCTTACTAGAGGATATCAATTCTCCACCAAATATTTTGAAGAAGTCTGCAGTCTTTTCCCTTGTAAAAGGAGACTAAGGAAACCATAACAGTCAGAGCTCCCCACGACTCCTTCATTTTTTCTCATTCTTAATCTGCCTCATTCTTACTTAGTGAGGAGGGTGAGGATGAGGTGGAAGTATAGCTATATTACCCGTGGTTACTTCATTAAGGAATCTTTTAAGACATCATTTTTTTAAGCCGTTTTAGGTTCACAGTAAAATTGAGGAGAAGGTACGAAAATTTCCCACGTGCTCCCTGCCCCAACACACGTACAGTTTCCCGTATGATCAAAATCCCTCACCACAGCGGGACATCAGTTGCAACTGATGAACCCACACAGACAACATGATCACCCAAAGTCCACAGTTTACCTTAGGGCTCACCCTTGGTGTTGCATAATCTACGGATTTGGACAAAGGCATTATGACATGTATCCATCATCTCAGTATCATTCAAAGTTTTGTTTTTGTTTTTTTTTTCTACCTTAAAAGTCCTCTTTGGTCACCCGTTCTCCATGCCCTTCTCCGACCATGCCAACCACTGGACTTTTTACCATCCCCACAGCTTTGCTGTTTTCCAGAATGTCATCAGTTGGAGTCAGACGTGATACAGACTTTCCAGAGTGGCCTCTTTCACTTGTGCATTTAAGCTTTCTCCATGTTTCAGGTTTCGCTGGAGCTCAGCTGATAAGCAATCTGCTTAGTTTTATATGAAACTGCCAAACTTTGTCTTCCAAAAAGTATCCAGCATCTTGCGTTCCCACCAACGGAGAGTTCCTGTCATTCGGCATCCTCACCAGCATCTGACGCTGCCAGTGTTCCGGATTCTAGCCAGCCTAAGAGTGTGCAGTGACACCTCGTTGTTGTTTTAATTTGCATCTCCCTGATGACATAATATGAGGAGTTGCTTTTAATATGTTTGTCATCCATATACCTTCTTTGGCATGGTGTCTGTTGAGGTCTTTGGGCCATTTGTTTAATCGGATTATTTTCTTGTTGTTGAGTCTTTAGAGTTATTTGTATGCTCTGGATAGGGGTTCTTGATCAGACATGTATTTTGCAAATGTTTCCTCCCAGTCTGTGCTTTGTCTTCACTTTCTGTTTACATTGTCTCTTGCAGAACACACATTTTCAGTTTTAATGAAGTCCAGCTTCTCAATTATTTCTTCAAAAATCATGCCTTTGGTATGGTATCTACAATTTTAAGGCAGTTTTCATGTGTGTGAATTTGGCAGAGAGTAGTCTTCTTCCCCAGTTTCCTGGCAAGTGATAAGTCTGAATTTTTTATTTATGGATATAAAGTATAGCCAACTTTTCTCCTTCTTGTGTTTAAAAAAAACTTCTTCCTTCAGTGCCTGCTGCCCTGTTTCAGGACTGGAACAGACTCTACATATCAAAGTCTCTCCGGGAGAACGGCATGGTACTAAGTTGATATTCTTATTTACCAAGACTGATCTGTCTTCAGATATTCAGTCTATCTCTCCATTAAGGTCTCTGTGATAACAGAGAAGAAACTGTAGCTCCATTAAATAACTACCCTCTGAACCAAACAAAGAAGAAACTGCCCCTGTGTATGGAGGGAGCAGAAGGAGGGTGCTGATGCTGGGCTGATCGGGGTGCTGCTGCTTCAGCAAGTGGAGGACCAGCATCTTCACTGAGGCGGGGGCAGAGCATCCTGGCCTCAGCATGCTCCGGGGCTGCTATGGCTGCCATGTAGGTTGACTGGGCGTGTAATATTTCAGACGATGAGAGAGATGAGACTTGTTAGTAAGTGCTTGTAGGGGTGTGGGAAGAATGGACTTCAGTTTTCTAGGATGGACTTACTGCATTTATAAAACTAGAGAAGAGCAAGTTAACATTTAAAGATAATGGTCAAAATGTTAGGTATTTTACTATGGAAGAACTACCTCTGAAATTGAGGTATGTTCACGGAAAAACACAACTCCAAAAATAAATACAAGTCTGTTTGAAGTGTCTTCAGAGGTTCTGTATAAATATGCATTAGAGCTCCAAGGAGGAAAGATGATAATCCCATTGGTGGCTGAAAGTCAAATATGGAACTGAACCAAGCCAATTACTCCTCTAGAGCCCAGGGTTTAAAATACAGGGATAAACCTGTGGTTTCTGAGCATGGGAGCTGAGCCCTGAAGAAGGGAACAGGGAAGTAAGTGAGAGATGAATTAAGTGCCTGAGAAAGTCCGTCTGGGGCAGCAAGCTGTGTCTGAGAGTCAGTTTAGCTCAATAAGGCTGAGGAAGAATGGAGATGAACTACACTGATGGATCGGCGTCACAATGCAGAGAAGCCTCAGTGCCACAGCAAGGCCGTTAGACTTAACGGTGTGGCGAATGAAGAGCTTTTGATCACAGCGCTGAATCTGGGGAGCCCAGCTGGACTGGAGATTTAGATTTGGGAAGCCCTCCTGACTCCAGTAGCTGAAGGGCAATCATCTGGAGATGAGAACTGAAGGAATGGGAAAGGAGGTGGTTATCTGCAGAATATACACACACTGTGAACGTATGTGTGTGTCTCGTGGATGTGGACACGTGCTTTCTTCCAACCACATGCGTGTGACACGTGAAGTATGTCTACAGAAATCATAACACAAAGGGACTGTACAGACTCTTCAGCTTCTCAGGGAATAGATGTGTGCGTGCATGAGTGTGTGTGTGTAGACCTAGAGGTCAAAAGTACGGTACTTATTTGTTTGCTTAAAAGTTATGTTCTCAGCATATCTAGAATTACTCTCTTTGCATTTTAAAAAAATTTGTTGGCTTAAGGTAGTTTAAACTAGGCAAGTCTTAAGGAAAATACATAAGACACACGCAAAGAAGTTACACAGCTTTTTTGCATGAAAGGTTCATAACATCACCCAACTAGAAATATGCTTCTAAGGGGAAAATTATGAAAGGTAAATGAGGCTCTTTAAAGCCAAATAAAATTGAAATAACCCTTAATTTTTTAAATAGTTGAATCAGATTTTCCTCCATGTATAATCAAATTCCATACCATACTACAGCTCTAGCCTCATTAAAGCTTCATTTACTTTTAGGTCAGGAGAACAGAACAGGAGGGAACATCGTTTAAAGCTCCGTAATAGTAATTAAAGAGCTCTCTGGTGATCTTAAGACTTCCTGAAACTTCCAAAAGAGTGCACATTACTTAAAGAACAAAGAAAATCTAATTTTAGGTATAAAAAAAATCTCTGAATCAAGTATTATATTAGAAAGGAATTTATTCCAAATTGTCTTTTATTCCCTATTCCAGGTTATTTAGTCACCTCTCTGAATGAAACTTCACAATTCAAGGGAAAAGAAAAAAAAAGAGAGAGAGAGAGATCAGCTTTTCTTTCCTTCATATAAATGCCATATTTTCTTCATATAAATTCCCAAACATAGAGAGCTTAAGTTGCCATCCATGCTAAATAAATTACTTTTTAAACACTACATTCTTAAACAAAAATGATTGAAAGTTATTTAAAAATACAACTTGCCTAAGATGACATCATTGCCTTGACTCCCATTAAATGATTTCTAGTGAACGAAGAAGGAAGCTTAGCAATGGAAAAGGTAGAAAGGTCCCTGACCTTTGATCACTACTCACTGGGCACTGTTCAGACAGGGCAGGAAACCAGCCCAGGTGTCCATAGAGGCAGCACGGTAAAAGGCACGGAGACTGGAACTCATGGGTCCCGGGAGTTTATTAAGAGGAAAACTCACGTCGGACTAGAAATGTTCTAAAAAACCAAAGTAGTGACAAAAAAGAGGTCATGCTGGAGAATAAAAACGTGGGGATTTCACAGGGCTCACAAAAATGCCACCATGCAGAATATGAGCTTGGGGTGAATCCACTTTTCATGTAAGTTTCCAATTTTCTCTCAGCAACAGAGAAACAAAGATAGCCAAAATCCTTCTGTGAATTAATAAATTTTAAAAGTTTGCTTAATAATTTAGAGAGTCTTTTCCAGCTGAAAATTGATTAATCCCTGCATTGCTGCTGCAATAAAATGGAGGCTATAAAGATAATTTTTCCATTTTCTGTACTTGTATTAAAATACTGCCAGAAAGGAAATAATAACCCAGAAATCCACTCTGTGCAGCTCTAAGGGTGCCAAAATATTCCACTAATGGATTTGAAACAGAAAAGGAACAGCAGCCCTTTTGCTGAATCCCCAGGCTACTCACCATTTTGAATAAGTGTACTAAGATGTAGCAGGGCACCTGTCCTTTCTCGAGAAAGTCAGCACCGTCTTAAATTCTTCTCTGCATCTGCTTTTACTTAAAGTAAAAATGAGTTTTTGCTTGTAATTATTTGCTTATCTCTGCCCTGTACATTTAAAACTTTAATTATTCATGTGGTAATCCTTCCTGTAATAAAACATCCAAAGGAAGGAGAAAAGCAAGTATAAATAAAACACTCCTTGGATTTGAGAGGGCGTGACCTTGTCCCAGTCTCTCATGTCTAAAGGTGGAGAGAAGGACACAGAACTATTTTTGGTCTAGGCTGTTTATAGAGAGAGTATTAATGTAATCATAAGGGCGAACGTATGTTTTATTTAAGAGTAAAGATACAGAAGTAATGTTTAATGTTAAAAACAGGCTCCCAGATAAACCGTGGCAAGGTATAAAATAGACTAAAATGCATCCAGATGGCTTTCTTGCATTTTCAAGTGACTACAAGGTCAGTGGCAAGAGCTGGCCGTTGAGTTGACTTCGGAAATAGTACTGCCTCTCTCCTAACGGTCATCGATCAGTCTATTTCAGCCTTTCCAAAGCGGCGCTCACCACACTTCAGCTTTCCATTCTCCCTGCCACCCATCTCGGCACCTTGTTCTAAACCAGTCTTGATTTCCACAAAGGAAAGGTACCATTGGCCACAGGGTGGGATCTTACATCCCCAGCAGCAACGGAAGATACAAGACCCAAAATAGGTAGAACACTGGCCCATCCAATGCTAAATAAATTACTTTTTAAACACTACATTCTTAAACAAAAATGATTGAAAGTTATTTAAAAATACAACTTGCCTAAGATGACATCATTGCCTTGACTCCCATTAAATGATTTCTAGTGAACGAAGAAGGAAGCTTAGCAATGGAAAAGGTAGAAAGGTCCCTGACCTTTGATCACTACTCACTGGGCACTGTTCAGACAGGGCAGGAAACCAGCCCAGGTGTCCATAGAGGCAGCACGGTAAAAGGCACGGAGACTGGAACTCATGGGTCCCGGGAGTTTATTAAGAGGAAAACTCACGTCGGACTAGAAATGTTCTAAAAAACCAAAGTAGTGACAAAAAAGAGGTCATGCTGGAGAATAAAAACGTGGGGATTTCACAGGGCTCACAAAAATGCCACCATGCAGAATATGAGCTTGGGGTGAATCCACTTTTCATGTAAGTTTCCAATTTTCTCTCAGCAACAGAGAAACAAAGATAGCCAAAATCCTTCTGTGAATTAATAAATTTTAAAAGTTTGCTTAATAATTTAGAGAGTCTTTTCCAGCTGAAAATTGATTAATCCCTGCATTGCTGCTGCAATAAAATGGAGGCTATAAAGATAATTTTTCCATTTTCTGTACTTGTATTAAAATACTGCCAGAAAGGAAATAATAACCCAGAAATCCACTCTGTGCAGCTCTAAGGGTGCCAAAATATTCCACTAATGGATTTGAAACAGAAAAGGAACAGCAGCCCTTTTGCTGAATCCCCAGGCTACTCACCATTTTGAATAAGTGTACTAAGATGTAGCAGGGCACCTGTCCTTTCTCGAGAAAGTCAGCACCGTCTTAAATTCTTCTCTGCATCTGCTTTTACTTAAAGTAAAAATGAGTTTTTGCTTGTAATTATTTGCTTATCTCTGCCCTGTACATTTAAAACTTTAATTATTCATGTGGTAATCCTTCCTGTAATAAAACATCCAAAGGAAGGAGAAAAGCAAGTATAAATAAAACACTCCTTGGATTTGAGAGGGCGTGACCTTGTCCCAGTCTCTCATGTCTAAAGGTGGAGAGAAGGACACAGAACTATTTTTGGTCTAGGCTGTTTATAGAGAGAGTATTAATGTAATCATAAGGGCGAACGTATGTTTTATTTAAGAGTAAAGATACAGAAGTAATGTTTAATGTTAAAAACAGGCTCCCAGATAAACCGTGGCAAGGTATAAAATAGACTAAAATGCATCCAGATGGCTTTCTTGCATTTTCAAGTGACTACAAGGTCAGTGGCAAGAGCTGGCCGTTGAGTTGACTTCGGAAATAGTACTGCCTCTCTCCTAACGGTCATCGATCAGTCTATTTCAGCCTTTCCAAAGCGGCGCTCACCACACTTCAGCTTTCCATTCTCCCTGCCACCCATCTCGGCACCTTGTTCTAAACCAGTCTTGATTTCCACAAAGGAAAGGTACCATTGGCCACAGGGTGGGATCTTACATCCCCAGCAGCAACGGAAGATACAAGACCCAAAATAGGTAGAACACTGGCCCATCCCTGATAAAGGCATGCAGGCTTGAAGCCCTATTCCAGAGTTCCAGAGATAATGCCTCCCCCGAAAGCTCAGAGTTAACTGCCCCAGAAGAGGCTCTGACCAAGGAGAACTGAGAGCCCCAGTAAGCACGTCAGCTCACTGGGGTTTTACACAATATTAAGCATAGTATCATGCTTGCATTCACCCTTTTGGACTATGATCATTGACCATTCTGATGACAGTCTAGTACAGAAGTTAAAAGTAGTCACTAAAAGTAGCCTCTAGACACAATTTCCTGGATTTATAGCCAGGCTTCATAATTACTAGCTTGTGAACAAAGGTAAACAATTTAACTTCTCTGAGCTTTATCTTGGGCTTCGAAGGTGGCACTAGAGGTAAAGAACCCACCTGCCAATGCAGGCGACATTAGATTAGCGAGTTCAATCCCTGGGTCAGCAAGATACCCTGGACGAGGGCAGGGGAGCCCACTCAAATGGGATTACCTGGAAGACCCCTGGGCGAGGGCAGGGCAGCCCACTCCAGTGGGATTACCTGGAAGACCCCCTGGACGAGGGCAGGGCAGCCCACTCCAGTATTCTTACCTGGAAAATCCCATGGACAGAGGAGCTTTGTGGGCTAAAGTCCTTGGGGTCTCAAAGAGTCAGAAACAACTGAAGTAACTTAGCACACATGAGTTTTATTTTACTATGTTTAAAACAGAAAAACTCTTTCCTGGATGGCAGTGAAAATGCTATGTGGTGTTGCACCAAAGTCTAACCTAGCATAGGGCCTGGCACATAATAAGGGATTTTACATGGTAACCTTTCATCATTGTTCCACAACTAACATTTTGGGAAGCATAATTTAATGTTTATATTTTGTGGTAATGTGTTTGATTATTAAATTTTGAACATCTGTGCTATCCTATGCTTTCACTGATATATATATATCATATACATATATACACATATACACATAAATGCAATTAACTCATAGCTGCATCAATGATTAGTTCTTACAGAAAATTGCTAGAAGCCAAATCACTGACTCAAAGAAAGTGAAAATAAACACCTTTAAATATTTTGATATTTATTATCAAATTGCTTACTTGAGAGGAAACAAGATCGTATACTTCTACCAGTCATTTATCTTTTAATGCCACCATGAGGAACATTTTTTCTAATGTTCTCAAAATTTGCAAGTGAAGATTATATATGCTGTTTTCTTCTGTTTCACTTTTAAGATTGTTGAAGTTCAACAATTCTTTCATAGTTTCACTTCCATTTTATATGAATGTAAATGTTGTTCATTTTCTTTTAATTAACAGCTTTCTTATTGATTTATAAGTACACTTTTATATTAAAGGCTTTTATTCTCTTTTCCATACTAGTTAAACACAGTCATTTATCTGTGAAACTTTTAATGTTGAAGAGCTGTTAAGTTTTGTGAAGTCAAAACTATCAGTCTTCCTAGTATCATACAATGATTTATGCTCAGAAAATCCTTACTATATCCAGATATAAGTGATTACATGAATATTAATACTTTCATTGTATATTAAATATTTAGGTCAACTTGAAGAAAATTACACATAGTGAAAAACAAAAAGATAACTTGCTTTTATGTGAGTGTGATTTTTTCCTCTCCTTGACATCAGGTATTAAAAACTCTGTATTATGTTGCTGTCTATGTTAATATTTCTAACATCCTGTCACTTTAAGAGTCAATATAAGTCATAATATGTTTTTACTTCTGGCAAGACAAGTTTCCCTTTGTTTTTGTTTTTCTTTTTAGGAATAGTAAATACATATATAGCTACTTATTATTTCACCCAAATTTTTTAAGTCCAACCTAGGCAAAGGCAGAGATAGATATAAAATCAAAGGGGAAAAAGCCCTAAAGGTGTAAACTCCACAGAATGTGTACTTAGTGTGCACGGACAAACTTGCAATATTAACTCTGCCTGAAAAAGAGCAGATTCATACAGCGCTTGCCACAGCGGAAAAAACTGCGTGAGGTGACAGGCGTGTCAGCTAACCTTACTGTGGCACATTCTGCAATAAATACATGTACGAAATCGCTACACCTTACACCTTAAACCAACATAATGGTATATATCAATCAACCTTAATAAAGCTGGAAAGACAGTCTGGTTGAAGATACAGCAAAAAGAGAGGAAGAGAAAAGACCGTATCAAAGCTTTGCTGTCTCATAATATAGTGCAAATCTAGTATTTTCTAAAGCTTCAGAAAATCAGCTTTGCTACAATGAAACAAGTCAGTTTTTCCTATTATAATCCCAGTCAGGCTAGGAAATCAGTATTCCCAGCCTCTCTGCTATACACCTGCAACTCCGTCAAGTGGCATACTCGCCTTTCATCTGATGAAGGACGTTAGCAGCTCCAACACAAATTAGCCTCTCTTTATACATTTTGCAACAGGGCATCCCTGGGGGACCACAGAGCTCGATGATGACCCTCTTCCCAGTACCGACCACTGTCTTGGACCACTGTGCCTTCCCCGCCCCATCATACCCCAGTCACTCGAGTGGCAAACTGCCTAAAGTGTGGAGGGACTCAGTTAATTCATCACTGCATGAAAATCTGAGTCTCTTCCCTTTGGGCTAGGTTTTAATTCTCAGATTTGTATAGATATTATTCCGATCATCGGCTTCTCTCTCTTCAGAAATGTTGAGGAAAAATCAGGTGTGCACATTAATTTGCTAGTGGAAATGCAGTCACATCCATCTTCGTGAGCAGTTCGTACTTTGAAAGTACTCTACGAGAAACTAGACATCCAAAACTGAGTAAGTGTTCACGGATGCGCCAAAACCTCACCATCTCACTGAGATAGAAACAGATCAACATTCCAAAAACATAGCATAGAAATACCAAGATTAACTTGTGGATAAATTTCTATTATAGGAAGATGTGGGACGATTCATTGAAGACTATGGTATACATGTCCTATTTAACATGTCTTAAAAAAAGTTTATAATGTAGAAACTCAAGAACATTATGGCGAAGAAAAAAAACTCAAGCAAAGATTGCAAGATATGGATGCATAATTTATGATAAAACTGAAAGAGAAGATGGGCGGTAGAGAAGTATGCATAAATACCCCAGAGTCAGAGTAACGCTCAGGGCTGTCACAGCGGACAGTGGCTAAGAATTAAAATAACAGACTCACAGACACGGAAAACAAGCTTATGGTTACCAAAAGGGAATCAAGAGGGATAAATTTAGGAACTTGGGATTAACGTCTACACATTCTTATATAAAAATAAACAAGGATGTATTATATAGCACAGGGAACTCCACTCAGTATTTTGTCATAACCTAGAAGGGAAAAGACGTTGACAAAAATAGATTTAAATGTGCGTACACCTGAGTTGCTTTGCTGTACACCTAGACTAGCACAACATCGCAAATCAGCTAAACTTCAATGAAAAAATAAAGTTAAATAAAAACAACCCAATGGCTTAAGCAAAACTAGGAATGGGCATACACAATTCAGAAGCCTATCACTGGTTTCTCCTTGAGCAATAACTGGACTTGGAAGTGCAGAGGATGCAGTCAGGACCCCGCCCGCTCCGTGCATCCTCAGGTCTGCGTCCGCATTCTGGCTCTGCTGTCGGACACACTGTTGCTTGTGGCATTAGAGGGATGCAGAAATTCAAACCTAGGCCTTTTCTCCAGATCCCAGTCCTGCAGAAAAGCAACGTGCTTCTCTCTTTCAATCACTGTGACTCTGTTTCTCAAGCTTCTTTCATGATCCTCCCCCTAAAGAAACTTTTTAAATACTTTTTCCTACATCCTCCCTTGTCAGGAAATAAGGACCAAGATCTTTGTCAGGTCATGTTGCAATAGAGTTGAGCTCTGGAGGGCCACAAACCACAGTCCCAGTGAGAATTTTCCCATCCCCCAATAACCGATTCTCCTCTTCTCGGGGGCACTATCACCCCCATGGAGAATGCATGCTCTAGTTAAGTCTGAGTGGCTCCAACTCTAAACCAACAGTCACGGCCATCTGATGACAGACCAGGCTGGATCACCTGCTCTCCTCCAGGCGAGAATCGAGTCAGTGCCTCATAAAGAGACAGGTGTTGGAAGGCCGGGTAACAAAGCAAAAGGCACAAAACTACGATCACGAGAAAGGTAAGGACTGGGGTAAAGGGGAGCAGACAGAGACGGGACGGAGTGCCCATGTGGAAAGCAAGCTCAAAGTGGGGCGAAAATTCTCTATCAAATATAAGAGGCAAGACTGAGAAAATGGATGAAGATGTAGGGAGAATCTGATGTGGAAAGGAGAACCAGGAAGAACACAAACCTCAGATAACCTTGATAAATTAATCAAGAGTCAGACAAGTTGTCTCCAGAGCAAAGAGGGTTAGGTCAGAAACTTGAGGTAAATGGAAAATGATGGAGCTACAGCTGGGAAGAAGAAACCAGGAGATGCATTCAAGTTGAACGCAAGTGTTTCTGATGGAGAGAGGCGCCGGGGCGGACGAGTGCTGAGTGAGTTGGTGGGTGAATAAACTGGCCCTCTGCCTGACATTTTCAGCAAAATTTTGGAGACAGCAAGCAGAGAAACAAATATTCAGTGACAGGAATTATCCAAGACTGAGTATCAGTAGCACAAATGTGGGATTTTTTAGGCAAGAATACTGGAGTGAGTTGCCATTTTCTCCTCCAGGGTAGCTTCCGGACCCAAGGATCGAACCTGCATCTCCTGTGAATCCTGCACTGGCAGGCAGCTCCTTTACCACTGAGCTATCTGGGAAGCCCTATATAACACAAAACTAAAAGGGATTATTCCCGGAAATCCTGCATTTTTGAAAGAGAGAAATCATAGCCTACTGGACTGAGCATCATGGAAGTGGTTAGGTACTGCCCGGGAACTGAAGAAGTGCTGTGTGCAAGAAGACGATAAGCACGAACTGGAGGCGACAGGGAGGATAAAGAGAACCATCATTAGGAATCAGGGGGTTGAAATTCGGTAGCCGTAGTCAGAGAAGAAATATGCAGAGGTTAAGTCCTCGAGAATACACTTGTTTTAAAAAAGAATACTTTGCTTTTTAAAAGCATGAATATTTTCCCTATTAATGACTGAAGAGGTTCCCTAAAATGCCTACACTGCAGGCTTTTAGAAATTGTTCCATTTCAGAAAATACGTCAAAAATTAGCACAAAGATAAAAGCTAAATTTATAACTTTCATGCAACTGCCTTCTATAAACGCAATGGAGAACAAGAGATGATAAACCATTTCTGAAAGTGGTATGGGTTATATAAAAGGCTCAAGCTACCTTTTAACCTCATCTTTACTAGATGTAAAGACCTGAACAAAGTTTTGTCGAATACTGTCTAGAACATTCATCCATTAAATTAATGTTCATTAAATAAGTATAAATTCAAAAAGCTCTTTTGAATGGTTATTCATATCTAAAAAGGTCACAGCAAATAACAGTAGACGGGCTTCCCTGGTGGCTCAGTGGTAAAGAATCTACCTGCTAATGCAGAGGACACAGGTTTGATCCCTGGGCCGGGAAGATCCCATATGATGCAGAGCAATTAAGCCCGAAAGCTGAAACTATTGAGCCTGTGCTCCAGAGTCTGGGAGCCACAGCTATGAAGCCCACACACCCTCGGGCCCGTACTCAGCCACAACAGAAGCCGCTGCAAGGATGAGCCCATGTACCCCAGTTGGAGAGGGACCCGCTCACCGCAGCGAGAGGAAAGCCCGCACACCAGTAAAGACCCCACTCGGTGCAAACAAATGAACAAAACTGAAAAATAACAACAACAACATCTAGAGAATAACGTGCAGTATTAAAGCGGGTTTATATAAAAGGAACTTGCTAGAAATCCTAAAATTTGGATAAAATTAAGATAAATGATGTTAATAAAAGAAAACAATGCCAAAAATATTGGGGGGTGGAGAAGCTGGCAAATGACTATCATGGACAAGAGGAGAGAGATTCTTCAAATGGCAGGAGCAGGGAACACCTCAACAGCAGCAGACAGCGGCTGGAAGGGGCCCTGTCTTCTGTAGGTCTCTGAGAGTACGATAAAAGCCCCAAGTAAGTCACTCAGAGAAAATTAGTAATTAAGCACAAATGCACATTTTTTTCTTACAACACTAGGAACCCCAGATTTCAGTGAGCTCATAGCTCTGGTTTCTGAATCCTTGACCCCTGACTCACAATCTCCTTCTATGCAAAGCTGTGCTCCCAGTAAGTCAAGGGATGCCGTCCTCTGCAAAATCCTCCAATTCAAAAGGGCAAGGACAAAATGGGAATGAAAAGGCCACGACAAGCACAGAGCTGATATTGCAGGCAGCTTTCCTCAATGTGGACATCGAGGAGTTGGCCTTAAAGTGATTTAAATTTCTAGTAGGTTTTTTAAACAATAGTGTTTTCGTCATACGTTTTCCTCTGAGGGCATCTCTTGCTGGTCCCACAAATTTTAACAGAAAACATTTACCTTACTGTTTATCATTTCAAGATATTTTATCATCAAACCTACCTTTAACACAGGCAACGGAACGCCACCCAGGGCGCAGCTCTGGGGACTTTGACAGACACTCAGATGGTTTTTGGAAGAGTACGTGTGTGCCTCACACGGGGTCCAATGGCCTACACACCAACATCCCAGGGAAAACATGTCTGCCCACCTCCTAACCTATGTGCTAAAAGCTAAAGAGAACTCTTAAAAATTAATAACAATAATGAATTAAAAAGGTAAAACACAATCTCTCCTGTTGGATGTAGGTCCATCCTTAGAGGGTGCTGGACAAGCCTGAAGCTGCCAAAAGTTATGTAGTAGAGTATACTTGCTGTTTTGCTGTCAGTTCTAAACATCACTTCACATTGTGAAATAAAATTCATATTTTAAGGCAAGAGAAAATAAAATTAAAATGTATCAGTAAAGTAGTCCATCCTAAAGGAGATCAGTCCTGGGTGTTCATTGGAAGGACTGATGTTGAAGCTGAAACTCCAGTACTTTGGCCACCTGGTGGGAAGAGCTGACTCCTTGGAAAAGACACTGCTGCTGGGAAAGATTGAGGGCAGGAGAAGAAGGGGACGACAGAGGATGAGATGGTTGGATGGCATCACTGACTCAATGAACATGAGTTTGGGTGAACTCCGGGAGTTGGTGATGGACAGGGAGGCCTGGCGTGCTGCAGTCCATGGGGTCACAAGAGTCGGACACGACTGAGCGACTGAACTGAACTGAGAGTTGAACTTGAAAGACAGTTAATCTTTGTCTATTTTTTCCAAAGGTATCCTTTCTTGGTTAAGCAGACAATGCCCAGGGCTTCCCTGGTAGCTCAGCTGGTGAAGAATCCGCCTGAAATGCAAGAGACCCTGGTTTGATTCCTGGGTTGGGAAGATCTGCTGGAGAAGGGACAGGCTACCCACTCCAGTATTCTTGGGCTTCCCTGGTGGGTCACATGGTAAGAATCCGCCTGCACTGTGGGAAACCTGGGTTTGATCCCTGGGCTGGGAAGATCCCCTGGAGAAGGATCACTCTCCAATATTCTTGCCTGGAGAATTCAATGCCTGGCAGGCTACGGTCTATGGGCCACAGTCAGTCAGACAGGACTGAGCGACCGTTGCTTTCACTTTCAGACAATGCCCATGGTAGAAAAATTACAGTATTAAAAAAAAAATAGATAAAACCCTCAAAAGCCAACCAAGCAACCATAATCTATGTCGATATCTTGATTTGTTTTTCAGAAATACATATGTGTTTCCCGGTGGCTCAGCAGTAAAGAATCTGCCCTCAATGCAGGAGACCCGGGTGGGATTCCTGTGTTGGACACCTGGGTTGGGAATATCCCTTGGAGAAGGAAATAGCAACCCACTCCATTATTCTTGCCTGGGAAATCCCATGGACAGAAGAAGGGTCTGACGGGCTACAGTTCATGAGGTCACAAAAGAGCCAGACGAGACTTAGCAGCTAAATAACAGGAACAGCCTTGGCTGCACGTAGTCATGGTGCAGTGGAGGAGGCTTCCCTCTGAAATCTGGACGCGATCTCACTCTTCTGTATATCTCAGTGCTGTAAAGAAGCACCACAGTGAGTCTGACTTTGAGGGGAAAAAGTCCATGGGGTCACAAGAGTCGGACACGACTGAGCGACTGAACTGAACTGAGAGTTGAACTTGAAAGACAGTTAATCTTTGTCTATTTTTTCCAAAGGTATCCTTTCTTGGTTAAGCAGACAATGCCCAGGGCTTCCCTGGTAGCTCAGCTGGTGAAGAATCCGCCTGAAATGCAAGAGACCCTGGTTTGATTCCTGGGTTGGGAAGATCTGCTGGAGAAGGGACAGGCTACCCACTCCAGTATTCTTGGGCTTCCCTGGTGGGTCACATGGTAAGAATCCGCCTGCACTGTGGGAAACCTGGGTTTGATCCCTGGGCTGGGAAGATCCCCTGGAGAAGGATCACTCTCCAATATTCTTGCCTGGAGAATTCAATGCCTGGCAGGCTACGGTCTATGGGCCACAGTCAGTCAGACAGGACTGAGCGACCGTTGCTTTCACTTTCAGACAATGCCCATGGTAGAAAAATTACAGTATTAAAAAAAAAATAGATAAAACCCTCAAAAGCCAACCAAGCAACCATAATCTATGTCGATATCTTGATTTGTTTTTCAGAAATACATATGTGTTTCCCGGTGGCTCAGCAGTAAAGAATCTGCCCTCAATGCAGGAGACCCGGGTGGGATTCCTGTGTTGGACACCTGGGTTGGGAATATCCCTTGGAGAAGGAAATAGCAACCCACTCCATTATTCTTGCCTGGGAAATCCCATGGACAGAAGAAGGGTCTGACGGGCTACAGTTCATGAGGTCACAAAAGAGCCAGACGAGACTTAGCAGCTAAATAACAGGAACAGCCTTGGCTGCACGTAGTCATGGTGCAGTGGAGGAGGCTTCCCTCTGAAATCTGGACGCGATCTCACTCTTCTGTATATCTCAGTGCTGTAAAGAAGCACCACAGTGAGTCTGACTTTGAGGGGAAACTTCAATGGATTTTGCAGAATTTTATGTTTTCTTCCTTAATTTCAGACATGAGGAACTTTCCAGCCTATCAGGCTTTTTCAGCAATGTAGCCCCTTCAATCTGTTCCTTTCTGTCTCCCTGGAAACAAAGAATGCCATCCTTTGCATAAAACACCTACTTCATGATCCTCCAGGTTTCTTACAAATACTTCCTGACACACCTTCTTGTGTTTGGCTATTCCGTTTCCCCAACCATTCAGTGATTTTCTTCTTCAGTGTTTCTCCTGAATTATTAAGCTTGGAAATATTCTTTAAGTTCCAGACAATCTTCATAGCAGCACTTTTGATTCCTTTTAATCAGGTGTCACCTGCCTCCTCCAGCAACCCTGTCTTGCCTTCTCATCGCTGGAGCACCTTAAATGGACTTTCTTCTCTGATGGGACCTGTGGGACAATCCTCCTGAGGATGGAGGACATTGCAGTCTCTACCTGCAGGGCCAGGAAATGTGTAAGAGGCCTTGGCAGGGGAATCCTTTGGACCCCCAAGTCCTCCCTCCTGCACCGTTAGGGCAGGAGAAAGCTGCCCAGCCTCCGTGAAGCTTACAGGAGAGCCAGCACAGACACCTGGCATCAATACCAATCATCCCACGCAGGGCCTTCATTTTCTGCGGGTCACACTCTCCCTGGGATGTGCCACTTTCTACCCCTTGCTCAGGCTCTCTATTGCTGGTTACAAGGCTCAGAACTGAGAAAAGCTCTTCCATTATCTCTGGTGCTCACAAGGCCCCACACAGTTCAAGAGAACAAGAAGATGAGAGTGGAGAACAGAGCAGACAGTGGGTGGCAAGCTGGACCCGCCAGGCCCCCAGTGCCGCCCTCGGCTTCTGCTGACTCACTGACCGCTGAAAGCGCTCATTTAGTTAGAACAACCATCTAGACCTGAAACCTCAAGACACAGAACTGGGGGCAGGGGGCCAACTGAGTGTGGAATTTAGCTATTAATAAATATGATTAACGTCTTCTTTTCAAGAGAGGAAGCACTGAGTGGTGCTTTATTCTTAAAGACGGTGAAAAGCAGATTTTTAAAGAAATGCTAATGCAAACATCTACAAAAATATCATTTATGGATAGAGATGCAAAATCATACACAAAATAATAAGCTGAATCTGCTACTTAATCATAGAAAGTAGAACAGGTAACCTTCTCTGTGTCCTTACATAGTGAGTCAGCGAAGGCACTAAGTGAAGAGTATGGGTCATTGCCCCCAACTATCTAGAGCTAATAAGGTATTTCAGTAAGGTGTGCGTCTGTGAGATCAGCACACCCAGTGCAAAGACTCTTCTGTATACCAAGAACAGGATTTATAACATAATGGAAGTCCATTCTTAGTAGCAACACAAAATGAAACCAGGAATAAAGAACAGAAATGTGCACAACTTAGGTGAATTAATATACCAATCTGCTGACTAATAAAAACAAAGATGAAAATAAAATGGAAAAACATTTTATGACCGTATAAGTAATCTCAATATTCTAAAGATTTCTGTTCTCCAATATTATCTATATATTAAGTACAATCCCAATCAGAATCCCAACAGCATGTTTCAATGGAATCTGACCAGCTGACACCAAAGTTCACTTGGAAAAGGAAATAAAAGGTACAGCAACAGCATTTTGGTATTTTCACTTCTTTTAAATTTATTTTTATTGGAGTGTAGCTGCTTTTGTGGAGAAGGCAATGGCACCCCACTCCAGTACTCTTGCCTGGCAAATCACATGGATGGAGGAGCCTGGTAGGCTGCAGTCCATGGGGTCACTAAGAGTCGGACACGACTGAGCAAATTCACTTTCACTTTTCACTTTCATGCATTGGAGAGGGAAATGGCAACCCACTCCAGTGTTCTTGCCTGGAGAATCCCGGGGACGGCAGAGCCTGGTGGGCTGCCGTCTATGGGGTTGCACAGATTCAGACACGACTGAAGTGACTTAGCAGCAGCAGTTGCTTTTGGGCTCCTCTGGTGTTTCAGTGGTAAAGAATCTGCCTGTCAAGCAAGAGATGTGAGTTTGATCCCTGAGTTGAGAAGATCCCCTGGAGAAGGACACGGCAACCCACTCCAGTATCCTTGCCTGGGAAATCCCACGGACAGAGGAGCCTGGTGGGCTACAGTCCATCGGGGTCGCAAAGAGTTGGACAGGCCTGAGCAACTGAACAAGAACAGCATAGTTGCTTTACAACGTTGTGGCAGAAGCATTTTGTAACAGAAGTCTCTTCCTGTCCTCTGCACCCCTTAATCTCCACTCATCATAAGTGCCTCCTCTTCAGTAACACCTCCCGTTTGATTTCTTATCACCATTATCTGTTTTGAGCATGCAATTGACAAAGTGGCCTTTATCCAGACAGTAAAACACAGTGAGTAAAGGCGGAGACGTCTCAGATCGCCTGGGCGGGGATCTGCCCTCCGTTGTGCCCGCCGCGCCCGCTGTGTGGCCCTGGGCAAGTCACTCAGTCTCTCCGAGCACCAGCTCCTTCTACAGGAAAATGAAGGTCAGAGTTGTGAGGCTGATAGCACCTTGTAGATTTCTTGTGAGGATTAACTAAATGAAAATGCAAGGTTCTTAGTACAGTGCATGCCACAGAGGGCTTCCCAATTGCTAATTATAATTGCCACTATAATAAATTCGGAAGGAAAAGAAGCCCAGGTTTTTTGACCTTGAGGGTTGTTTTTTTTAAGAAAATTTTTCCAGAATTTTTTAAGGTTTGAGATGAAAAATAAATTGAGGAACTCCAGCTTGGAGCACTTTTAAATATAGTTAGGATGTTGGGGGGGTCGAATGTACCTTGGTTCTACTTTTAGTGGGAAAGGGGGCAAGTGGAATAGACCCTTGAATCCTTTAGCTACACAACAACAAAGTAAAAAAGAAAAAAAACTCCTAAATGACAAGCTCTGGAAAATTGCACTGCGAATCTTTTTATATAGATCAATACATGAACTCTAGCAGAATCTTTATATATAGATTGATGCATGCAATCTAATAAAGGTGGACCACCTTGCCCTCTCTTAGGGCCACCTCCATATCCTGAGGGATCAAAAATGAATCCCTTTTTTCTCTCTCTCTAAAGCCTAGTAGTTCTTAACTGAAAATGCGGCTGATGATACAAATCGGGTCGCTATGGGGCTCCTGGGCACTAAGGCTTTCCGTGCCCCTTACTCGTCTAACCACAGGAAACAGCCTTCACTCAGCCTCCAGGACCTTCCCTGAACTCCAGATTCAAGCACTTTCTGGCTGGAGAAGAGAGGGGCTGCGAGACCGCCAGGGAGAAGCAGCCGGAGAAGGGAGCCTGCAGCCTCGGAGCAGGGCCCCGGCTCCCCTTCCAGGGACACACGCAACGTCTGTGAGCTGTTCTGCAGATACAGGAACCCCCTCCAGACGGGAGCCGGTAAGAGCACGCTGCCCACAAGCGTGCAGACCCAGATGGTTGGAGGCAGAGGCTGACGCCCTCACCCCACCGGAAGAACGTCCAAGAGCCTTTACCGTCTCCTCTGCAAGTGGGGACACGCAGTTTTGAGAGTATTACCCTACTGTGGCCCCCTTTGCCTGGCAACGTAATGAAGCTACCCCTTCTTGCTGCTGCTGCTAAGTCGCTTCAGTCGTGTTCGACTCTGTGCGACCCCATAGACGGCAGCCCACCAGGCTCCCCCGTCCCCGGGGTTCTCCAGGCAAGAACACTGGAGTGGGCTGCCATTTCCTTCTCAATGCATGAAAGTGAAAAGTGAAAGTGAATTTGCTCAGTCCTGTCCGACTCTTCGCGACCCCATGGACTGCAGCCCACCAGGCTCCTCCTTCCCTGGGACTTTCCAGGGAAGAGCACTGGAGTGGGGTGCCATTGCCCTTCTTACTTCACCCTAAACTCTGTCTCCAAGGCTCAATTCTGCACTGGAGAACAAAGAAACAGAGCACCTGGCGTCACTGAGAGGAGGCCCAGAGGACATTCACCACGCAGCAGAGGCGCGGTTCCCAGTAACCCTCCCCACCTCTCTACCCGGAGCTGCGCACCTCCGGCGGTTCAGCCACCGCCTTCTCGGGAACAGCCCAGCCCTCCCCTCAGCCCCTGGCTGCCCGTCTCCAAGGGAGGCCCCCGCATCTCTCCTCCGCTTCTGTTCTCCCCTCCCCACTTGGTTCTGAAAACGCGCCTCCATCACGTGACAAGGGGAAGGCTACGGACACTCAGACCCTAGCGGTCCTGCCTCTGTCTTATACAAGTGGGCACGACTATCACGGGCAAATCTGCTGTCTGCACTGGTAATGCTACTGGGGGGATAAACTTGAACCTGAGAGGTGAGAGGGGCTCTCCCTTTCCCAAGCCCTGGAGAAGTCAGGGGGCCCAGCCTGGCTGGAGAATCAAGGCCCTGTCCGAGCCACGCCTGTGCTCGGGGAAGCGGCAGGGCTCCAAGCGGGGTCGCTCCAGGGACCAGAACCCCCGGGAGCCGCGTGCAGGGCCTGCAGCCCAGGGCCCAGCTACCGCCAGTCTCCTAGGCGTTCTGTGCATGCGGTTTCGTTCCTTCTTGTTTCTCACGAGGAATTAAAACTCTGTCCTCCTCTATGCTTTGGACAGTAAAAGGAGTGGTCTGAAGCTACCTGCAGGGCAAGACAGAAGAGGGTGAAGCAGAGGGTAGGGGCAAGGGAAAAAAGCAAGCAGAAACAAGGCGAGAATGAGGCGTGAGTGCCAAGCAGAACTGATCCATCCAGGTGGATTGGGGTTTTACAAACAAGAGACAGCATCAGGGCCTTAGGATTAAAACACACACACTATATACATAATATAACCAACAAGGACTGAGTGTGTAGAACATGGGACTCAGCATTCCGTGGTAACCTGTGTGGGGAAAGAATCTGAAAGAGAATGAACCTATGTATATGTAAAGCTGAATCTCTCTGCTGTACGCTTGAAACTAACACCTCACTGTAAATCAACTATCCTCCTATAAATCTTTGTAAAAACAAATAATAAAAATGAAAGACAGCATCTCTGTTTCAAGCCTTTTTCATGAATAAATCCCCCTACAGAAGTGTATGGACTGGTGCGTAAGTGGTCAGCTTGCTAAGTCTGCGCAGACTGAAGACAGCCCAGGAAGGAAGACCCCGTCTGAGACAGGACATTCTCCGCACCTCCGAAGGTCCTTCTTCCAATCACTGTCTGTCCCACCCCAGAGACAAACAGGGCCAGGCTGTGTGTGACCTTCTGGGTCTGGCTCTGAGCCAGTACTGGAGATCCTTTCCTAGTTTGTATACAGTTGTTGATGGCACATGCTTACTGCTTTATAGGATCAAGAAAAATCCTTTAGGAATACCCAGAAGTATTTAGGAATACTGAGAAGAGGAAGGAGACTGTTGCATTTGCTACAATAAAGTGGCAAAAAGGACGGACTGGTGCTACTTGGTAACTTAAGAGGAAATACCTTCCATTAAACATTCCTTTCCTGAAAAGGGCAAGTTAACTATGATAACAGTGCTACACAATGATCTCATTTTGTCCTCACAATGACTCTACAAACGATGATGATGTTGACAGGGCTGATGATGGTGAGGATGTTGCTACCCATTTCAGCAACTGGAAAATTAAGGTTGAGGAAAGTCAAGTAAATTGCCCCAAATCACACTAGTTACAAGAAGTAGTAGAGCTGAGATTCAAATTTTGGTAGTCTCTTCTGAGAGAGAGTCCTCACTAAAAGACACTCTGCTTGTAATAAATGGCTGCTGCTGCTAAGTCACTTCAGTTGAGTACAACTCTGTGCGACCCCATAGATGGCAGCCAGCCAGGCTCCCCTGTCCCTGGGATTCTCCAGGCAAGAATACTGGAGTGGGCTGCCATCGCCTTCTCCGGTAATAAATGGCATTGTACTCTAAAACATTTGCTGTTGTTCAGTCGCTAAGTAGTGTCAGACTTTGCAGCCAAGTCAGGCTCTTCTGTCCTCCCCTATCTCCCAGAGTTTGACCAGATTCATGTCCAGTGAGTCAGTGATGCTATCTAACCATCTCTTCCTCTGCCTCTGAAACATAATCTGAAATTATTGCTCAGTATTAAGGATGGGCTGGTCCCACAGCCATATTCAGGGCATCGTGGTTACTAAACACAAAGGACCACCTGAAATCGAGGTTTGGGCTTGTTATAAAAGCAGCCACACACGGTGGTATGATTTTATCTTATCACATAAACATATCATAAAATTTAAATGAAACATTGCACATGGGTTTTTATTATTTAACTTTTATGGAGATTTTGCCTGAGGGAGAGAAGGAGAGCAATACATATGAAGCGTTTTATACTATTTATTCACACCTCTGTCTGCACTTATCATAAGGCTGAAAGTAATTGATAAAAGTAGCAGGGGTGTCAGAAAATAGAAAATCACTTCATGGTAAACTCCTGAGCCATTTACAAGGGTCCAGGTCTTTGCTTTGGGTCATTAACACCTTCCCTAGAGGAACAGGAGATGGAAATAAGATTCAGATGGCTTATTTTTGAAACCTATTTTAACTTCTTGTTTAAAAAAAAAAACAAAAGAATGAGGAAAGTGCAGAAATCATTGGCTAAATGAGGTTTGGAGACTATCTGAGAGTTTCTTTTTATCATTCATCCACCCTAATTTGCAAGTCTAATGACAATGGGCCGCAAAAGTCAATTTGCAAACTGGTTGTCAGAGTGTTAAATCTCACAAGTCTAATGTAAGGACAGTTTTACCAGCAAAGAGATGGCTAGAGAAGAGTCTTTCTGATGACAATTACTGGAAAAAGAGAAACCTAATTTCTGAACTGAAATTATCAGTAGGGAAAACCAAAAAACATCCCAAAGCTTGCCTCTTGGTTTTCTCTCAGAGCTCTACAGGTCCCATGAGTTCATCAGCCCTGGCATGCTGGCACAGGCCTTCCAGAACACGGCGACAGTGAGGGGCCAGCGCGCTGACAGACACAGGGAGCCATGTGTCTGCACGTCGGATCAGTGGCGCCAAGAATCCCCTCAAGCCCAACATGAATCTGCACAGAAACCCAGCTACCCGGTGAAGAATTTCTTCCCTCCACGGAGATCTCCATGCCTCCTCCTTCTGCTCGCCCGAGGCAGACTGCCCACTGCCTGGCAGATGGGGAGAGCCTGATGGACTTTGCCGTGCCGGCTGCAGAGCACTTGATGCGCAAGGCTTGCTGGCTTCACGGGCGCAGCAGAGCGGCGCGGTTCCTCGTGCGCATGTGCCCGCTCTCCTTCAGTGTCTCTATCCACGCAGGCTAACTGAGAATACTGAGTAGAGTTCCTCCTGCTATACAGTAAGTTCTCGCTAATTATTTTATATATAGTAGTGTGTGCATCGGAGAAGGCGGTAGCACCCCACTCCAGTGTTCCTGCCTGGAGAATCCCAGGGACGGGGGAGCCTGGTGGGCTGCCGTCTATGGGGACGCTGAGGGTTGGACATGACAGCGATTTCACTTTCACTTTTCACTTTCATGCATTGGAGAAGGAAATGGCAACCTGCTCCAGTGTTCTTGCCTGGAGAATCCCAGGGACGGGGGAGCCTGGTGGGCTGCCGTCTATGGGGTCGCACAGAGTCAGACACTGAAATAACTTAGCGGCAGCAGCAGCAGCAGTGTGTGTATCTTAATCCCAAGACTGATCCCCCACCCTTCATGGTTCCCCTTTGGTACTCTCAGATTAGTTTCTGAAATCTATGAGTCTGTTTCTGCTTTGTGCATACGTTCATTTGTATCCATTAGTTTTTATACTGGCTTTTCTCTGTCTGAATGGCTTCACTTGGCATGATGACGTCTGGGTCCACCCATGTTACTGTGTGTTTAAACCAGGCTTTCAGCCACGGTAAAGGAGCTGGTTCAGTGAAGCTGTGCGGAAGTGATGGACAGCCTCTGCCCTTACGCTTTGTCAGTGCTGTCCTTGGACAGAAAAGAACATTGCTGTTTTCAGGCATTTCTCTTCATTTTGCCTCTGTTTCAACGCGTTACCGGATAAAATAAAGAACCTAATCATTTTAATATGAAAGCATCCATCATCTGGGAGAAGACTCTAAAAAGACAAGGAACATTTATTGAATTTCTAGTGTGTGGTGAGCACTGTCCTCAATGTATTCCATTTCTATTCCTTTTCGTTTGTTTTCCATTATCTGTGTCTTTTACTCCTTTTCATCTGATAATTTCTGACTTAGCCTTCTTCAGTGATCGATGCAAAGAAATAGAGGAAAAGAACAGAAAAGGAAGAGATCTCTTCAAGAAAATTAGAGATACCAAGGGAACATTTCATGCAAAGATGGGCTCGATAAAGGACAGAAATGCTATGGACTTAACAGAAGCAAAAGATATTAAGAAGAGGTGGCAAGAATACACAGAAGAACTGTACAAAAAAGATCTTCACAACCCAGATAATCACGATGGTGTGATCACTTATCTAGAGCCAGACATCCTGGAATGTGAAGTCAAGCGGGCCTTAGAAAGCATCACTATGAACAAAGCTAGTGGAGGTGATGGAATTTCAGTGGAGCTGTTTCAAATCCTGGAAGATGATGCTGTGAAAGTGCTGCACTCAATATGCCAGCAAATTTGGAAAACTCAGCAGTGGCCACAGGACTGGAAAAGGTCAGTTTTCATTCCAATTCCAAAGAAGGGCAATGCCAAAGAATGCTCAAACTACCGCACAATTGCACTTATCTCACATGCTAGTAAAGTAATGCTCAAAATTCTCCAAGCCAGGCTTCAGCAATACATGAACCGTGAACTCCCTGATGTTCAAG
>SJYG01000320.1:35733-59046 GCA_006410535.1 Litocranius walleri
CTGCAGCCATGAAATTAAAAGACGCTTACTCCTTGGAAGAAAAGTTATGACCAACCTAGATAGCATATTCAAAAGCCGAGACATTACTTTGCCGACTAAGGTCCGTCTAGTCAAGGCTATGGTTTTTCCTGTGGTCATGTATGGATGTGAGAGTTGGACTGTGAAGAAGGCTGAGCACTGAAGATTGATGCTTTTGAACTGTGGTGTTGGAGAAGACTCTTGAGAGTCCCTTGGACTGCAAGGAGATCCAACCAGTCCATTCTGAAGGAGATCAGCCCTGAGACTTCTTTGGAAGTAATGATGCTAAAGCTGAAACTCCAGTACATTGGCCACCTCATGTGAAGAGTTGACTCATTGGAAAAGACTTTGATGTTGGGAGGGATTAGGGGCAGGAGGAGAAGGGGACAACAGAGGATGAGATGGCTGTATGGCATCACTGACTCGATGAACGTGAATCAGAGTGAACTCTGGGAGTTGGTGATGGACAGGGAGACCTGGCATGCTGCGATTCATGGGGTCGCAAAGAGTCAGACACAACTGAGCGACTGAACTGAACTGAACTGAGTAGACTTACATAGTAGGTGATTAGCAATCCACTTGGACTTTAAAATATGTGCATTTCTGTTTCTCGCTAACTATATCCATTTTCCCTTTTTTTCCCTCTCTCACTTCATGCTTCTGTTGGATTCATACATTTCTATAGCATCCTTTTTTTCTTATTTTCTACTTTGGAAGCTCTGCTGCTGTTACTGCTGCTAAGTCGCTTCAGTCATGTCTGACTCTGTGCGACCCCATAGACGGCAGCCCACCAGCCTCCTCCATCCCTGGGATTCTCCAGGCAAGAACACTGGAGTGGGTTGCCATTTCCTTCTCCAATGCATGAAAGTGAAAAGTCAAAGTGAAGGTGCTCAGACGTGTCCGACTCTTAGCGACCTCATGGATTGCAGCCCACCAGGCTCCTCTGTCTATGGGATTTTCCAGGCAAGAGCACTGGAGTGGGGTGCCATTGCCTTCTCCATTGGAAGCTCTGTTAGATGTCTATTTTTTATGGATTATCTTTAATTTCATAATTCATATTCTTGGTTATAAATGAGTCCAATGCAGTTAAATGATATAGTATTTCTATCCTCTGGGTGTTACCGTACACATACTCTAACTACACATTGAACATCTATCTGACTCATTTCATTACTCTTACTCAACTTTACCTGCCTTTAATTTTCTTTTTAACTGAATAAAAAAGAAGAAATGCAACTTCTAGTTTGGAAATAAACGCCCTGGAAACGTCTCTGGAGCATAGTGACTATCATTGAAAACACTGCGTTTTATATTTGAAAGCCGCTGAGAGAGGAGATCTGAAAACTCCCATCACAAGAAAAAGCACAACTATGTGCGGTGATGGATCTTCTCTAGACTTTTAAAAAACTTGAACTTGGCTGCGCTGGGCCTTGGGTGCCCACGGGATCTGGTTCCCTGATCAAACTCAGGGCCCCTGCACCGGGAGCTTGGAGTCTCAGCCACTGGACTGCCAGGGAAGGCCCTCGCTCGAGTTATCATGGTGATCATCTCACAACATGTTGAATCATCATGAAATGAATATAATGTCATAGGTCAATTATATCTCAATTAAAATGAATTAGAGGCATTAATATTTTATCACTTTCTGTGCTCCCTGTGTCTCAGAAACCATGTCTTCCTCTGGCCCATGATCCATGCCGAGTGCACAGCCCTCAGAAGCGCTTAGTGAGGCTCTCTGGATGGTAAAGTGATTTGATGTTTTCATGTTCTTTATTTGAAAATATCTTTTTTTCCTTGTGCTTTTCCCCTTATACTTGAATAATAGTTAAATCTGGTATAACATTTTTAAAGTGACAATATTATTTTTGCTTATGAATTTGTTACTCCATCATCCGTGTCCTCCAGAGAAATGTACTGTTAATCCAACTGTTCCTCCCTAGGTAACCTGTGAACAGTTAGCAGGGTTCAGATCATTCTCTCTATACCTGAGGCTCTTCAGTGTCACAGACTCCCTGAATATGCCCTTACTGATGAGTCAACCCCAATCTTTTTTCCAATTGTAGAAAAATAATTTTCTAACAGCTGTTCAATTATTTTCTCCACTATTCCCTGTAATCTTGTCTCCTGAAACTGTTGCTGTGAGTTTCAGTATTATATTGACCAACACTGTGCCTAAAAAATGTAATGCAAGTCATCATTTAATATTTTTCACATGTGGTAACATTAAAGAGTAAAAAAGAAACAGATGATGTTAATTTTAATACTATGCTTTAAGCCAATATGCCCAAAATATAATTTCAACATATAATCAATATAAAGATTATTAATAATATTTTACATTATATTTTGGAATCTGGTATGTATTTTATAATATTTATATTGCATCACAATTTGGACTTGATATATTTCATTTTTTTTATTGAAGTATGCTGCTGCTGCTAAGTCGCTTCAGTCGTGGCTGGCTTTGTGCGACCCCACAGACGGCAGCCCACCAGGCTCCCCCGTCCCTGAGATTCTCCAGGCAAGAACACTGGAGTGAGTGCCATCGCCTTCTCCAATGCATGGACGTGAAAAGGGAAAGTGAAGTCACTCAGTCGTGTCCGACTCTTCGCGACCCCATGCACCACAGCCCACCAGGCTCCCCCGTCCCTGGGATTCTCCAGGCAGGAGCACTGGAGTGGGAGCCATCGCCGTCTCCATTGCATGGACGTGAAAAGGGAAAGTGAAGTCACTCAGTCGTGTCCGACTCTTCGCGACCCCATGCACCACAGCCCACCAGGCTCCCCCGTCCCTGGGATTCTCCAGGCAGGAGCACTGGAGTGGGAGCCATCGCCGTCTCCATTGCATGGACGTGAAAAGGGAAAGTGAAGTCACTCAGTCGTGTCCGACTCTTCGCGACCCCATGCACCACAGCCCACCAGGCTCCCCCGTCCCTGGGATTCTCCAGGCAGGAGCACTGGAGTGGGAGCCATCGCCGTCTCCATTGCATGGACGTGAAAAGGGAAAGTGAAGTCACTCAGTCGTGTCCGACTCTTCGCGACCCCATGCACCACAGCCCACCAGGCTCCCCCGTCCCTGGGATTCTCCAGGCAGGAGCACTGGAGTGGGAGCCATCGCCGTCTCCATTGCATGGACGTGAAAAGGGAAAGTGAAGTCACTCAGTCGTGTCCGACTCTTCGCGACCCCATGCACCACAGCCCACCAGGCTCCCCCGTCCCTGGGATTCTCCAGGCAGGAGCACTGGAGTGGGAGCCATCGCCGTCTCCATTGCATGGACGTGAAAAGGGAAAGTGAAGTCACTCAGTCGTGTCCGACTCTTCGCGACCCCATGCACCACAGCCCACCAGGCTCCCCCGTCCCTGGGATTCTCCAGGCAGGAGCACTGGAGTGGGAGCCATCGCCGTCTCCGTTATTGGAGTATAGCCGATTTACAATGTCGTGCCAGTCTCTGCTGTGCAGAAAAGTGACTCAGTTAAACACATACACATTCTTTATTTTATATTCTTTTCCACGGTGGTTTATCACAGGATGTGAGTGTCGTTCCCAGTGCTATTCGGTGGGGCCTCGTGTATGCATCCCGTATGCCACGCTTACGTCCGCTAATCTCAGGTCCCCAGTTCTCTCCCCGAACGCCCTGCCGCTTGGCAGCAAGTCTGTCCTGTCTGTCTGTGTGTCTGTTTCCGTTCTGGAGATGGCTCATTTGTGCTAGCTGGAGCTAGTGGTCAAGAACCCACCTGCCAGTTCAGCAGACAGCAGAGACATGGCTTTGATCCCTGGGTCGGGAAGGCACCCTGGAGCAGAAAGCGGCAACCCAGCCTGGTATCTTGCCTGGAGAATTCCAGGGACAGAGGAGCCTGGTGGACCAACAGTCCAGGGGCCACAAGCAGGACCTGACTGAGCACAAAAATAACTGATGACATACGGTGTTCACGGACTAGTCACGTCTCAAACGCTCACAAGTGGCCCCTCGCTATAACGTCGGTCAGCGTGGATTGTAAACCATAAACCATCCCCTGTGTCTCTTACCTGCTTTTTGAGCTTGTCTCCCTGTGTGGTAAATTGGCTGATTCCCCTTTAAATTAAACTTAGGCTAGTATTTATTCCACCCATTCAGCTTTTTTTCAATGACAGTATGTTTCACCTCCCAAACTTATTGATTCATCTTTATAGGAACTATTCTTACATTGCTTCTGCCTGACTTTACACTTATTCTTTTTTTAAATTTATTTTCTAATTGAAGGATAATTGCTTGACAGAACTGTGTTGTTTTCTGTCAAACATCAACACGCATCAGCCATAGGTATGTCCCCTCACTCTTATTCTTTTAACACTTTTGACCTTGTCTCCATGCGTGAGATTCTTAGTTGAAATCCTAGCCTCAGAGCATCGGCCACAGCTCCTTCCTGCTGCGATAAAACGGATCAGCTAGTGAGACGTCTCCACTGTCCTCTGGGAGGCTCTCTTTTCCATCTCCCTCCCACCCTGCTTCTCCTAGCTAGCCTGTGGGCATCTTTTCACTACGTGTCTGCACAAACACAAACCCCGCACAAGAATGATGCCTGACTCGTGCCAGGGGCTCGTGTCTTTGCTGAATGAATCACTGAGTAAATGCAGAGCCCAGCCAGGGTCTTGCTTTGGAGAGCAAGCCTGCCTCCACTTTACACATTTTGTCCCTAAAACCCCAGAGGTTCGAGTCTAGCAACCACTCTCATATCCAGACGCAGAGGCCAGACCACCCAACGTTTGTCCAGTGTCTCTCTGCTGATCTGTAGCCATAACTGCCTTCTTGTGTTGCTACACATGTCATATTTATATGTCTTATCTCTCTGTGTATAGCATTTCTTCGGTTTACTGTGCTTATCATTGCTTTGTGTTTGCATCAGAGATTTATTGAGGCTTAAACTCTGTGTACCAGCTTCACTGTAAGCTGATTAAAGAGCAGACTTTTCGTTAAGTATTCCTATGAATGTCTTTAGTATTCGATGCCTTTATTCTGGACTTCAGTAATGCTGGACATTTATTAGTTTTTATTTCATGCCGTTCCTTATAACGAAAGGGCTCCCTTGGTTATGTGGTATGAGTGACATTCAAGTCCTGGCTATGTAGGACTGTCCATGAAAACTCACTAATCAAAATCAATAATTTATAAGAAGCATTTCTCAAATGCTCTTATAATTACCTAGGTTTATTTTAGGAATTAATCTAAACAGCTTACTGAAATTCTAACTAGTGTTCTGCATATAATGTGAATGGAGCAAAAAACCCTTTAAAAATGTCATTTACTTTAATAACAACACACAATCATAACACGGACAAGAGCTTACTACTCTTATTCCATGAAATTAAGTTATATGACATATACTACAAAGCCCTGTCATTAATGCTCACAGGAATTTTAATCATATCACAAAATTTCAAACACAGTTCTTTCCACAACAGACTAGAAGATGCCTTCTGCTGCTGCTAAGTCACTTCAGTCGTGTCCAACTCTGTGCGACCCCATAGACGGCAGCCCACCAGGCTCCCCCGTCCCTGGGATTCTCCAGGCAAGAACACTGGAGTGGGTGCCATTGCCTTCTCCAATGCATGAAAGTGAAAAGTGAAGAAGTCGCTCAGTCATGTCTGACTCTTAGCGACCCCATGGACTGCAGCCCACCAGGCTCCTCTGTCCATGGCATTTTCCAGGCAAGAGTGCTGGAGTAGAAAGGGAAAAATATGCAAATGAGATAAGAGCTTTAGATAAGAGCTTGCTATTAAGAATAACGGGCTTCTCTGATGGCTTAGCTGGTAAAGAAATTGCCTACAATGCAGGAGAATCAGGAGACCTGGGTTCAGTCTCTGGGTTGGGAAGATCCCCTGGAGAAGGAAATGGCAACCCACTCCAGTGTTCTTGTCTGGAAAATCTCATGGATAGAGGAGTCTGTAGGGTCAAATAGAGTCGGACATGCCTGAGCCGCTGAGCATGCAGGTATCTTCCCTGGTGCAGTGTCTATCAGGGCTTTGACTCATTTTTTAACAGAATGATTTTTGTTTTTATTGTTGAATTTTAAGAGTTCTTTTCATGTTTTGGAGACTTGCCCTTTATCAGACATGTCTTTTGCAAATATTTTGGATGTTTTCATCCTCTTGAGAATCATACTTTAAAGTATGTGTTATATTTTGAAATCCTGGATACATCATTGCTTCAAAAAGTCAGCTGAATTTACTCACAGTTTTCCTATTGCTGCCCATTCCCCTTTATCTCTCGTGTGTTTCTCACGAGTCTCCAATAATCCTGTACCCAGTATCACTTTCGGAGAAGGCGATGGTGACCCACCCCAGTACTCTTGCCTGGAAAATCCCATGGGTGGAGGAGCCTGGTGGGCTGCAGTCCATGGGGTCGCTAAGAGTCAGACACGACTGAGTGAGTTCACTTTCACTTTTCACTTTCATGCATTGGAGAAGGAAATGGCAACACACTCCAGTGTTCTTGCCTGGAGAATCCCAGGGACAGGGGAGCCTGGTGGGCTGCCGTCTATGAGGTCGCACAGAGTCAGACACGACTGAAGCAACTTAGCAGCAGTAGCAGCAGCAGTATCACTTTACTCCTGCCCGAAAAACACTCCCTCATATTTTTAAAGTGTGAGTGTTCCGGTGATAAAATCTCTCAACGTGCTTATCTAAAAATGTCATTATTTGACAATAATGGAAAAATGTTCTCAGGAATATCATTCTAGGTTGAGGTTTTTTTTTTACATTAAAGGTATTTCATTGCTTTCAATTTCACTGTTGAGAAGTCAGCTGAATGTTTATTATTGCTCCTTTAAAAACAGTCTTTTAACTCTGCTTGATTTTAAGATATTTCTGCTTCTATTTACTTTTAGGCAGGTTTATTACAATGTGTGTCCATGAGTCTTCCTTTGTTCTCCTTAGTTTTTATGGTGCTGCTTAAATCTGTGGCTTAATGTGTTTCATAAATTTGCGGTGATCCTGAGCCAATGTTTCTTCAAGCACTGCTTCTGCTGTGTCCTGTCACGCCTATCCCGCTGAGACCTCCAGCTGTAAGGGCATTCGCAGAGCCATCTTCCGTGCTCACACGCTTATTATTCCCTTTTTTCTCTTCGGAATCTGTTTTTTCTCCTTGTGCTTCATTCTGGATACATTCTAAACAACGCTCCGAGTGTCCCTTTAGATGCCCTTAAACAGGCTGAACCGTTTCGAGGCCGCTCTGGATGACGCTGTCTCTGGACCTCCACCGGCTCTGCTTCCTTTGGGCTGTCTGTGATTTCATACACCCAGCTATTCTTAGGATGGATGAAGGTTATGGAAAATTATAACTGTTATTTGAAGTCTGATAGGATGTTGCCATTCTACAGAAAGAGTCACTTCTATATCTGGCCAGTGACAACAGTACTGACCAGCCTAGACCAGCTCAGCCCCGTCAGAGACTGAGATGGCTCAGCTCTGGCCTTAGCACGTGTAGGGCCTAGTCCATCTGGGGGTTGCCTTCACTTCTAGGGACCAGTCCTGAGGACTCCAATCAAGTCCTGGGACTCCAATTTTTGTACTGTAACCATGTACTTTTGTTTAAAGCTCTGTTTGCCTCTCTTTATCTTCCTCTTTGGGGCTCATCAGGTGTTTCTGAGAAAAAGGGGTCCCAGGGCTAGACTCGCCCCTCTGCCCTTCCTGGGCTCTAGGCTTCTAGTTTCCTAGTTCTGTCATTCTTTGATTGTTCTTTAATCCCTCAGATTTCTTCCAGTTCTATATTTGTCCTAGGAAAATGTATCTCAATGATCTAGTCCACCATACGGGAATTAGAATTTTCATACATTTTATTTCTTTCATTATTTTCTCCATTAATCAATCAAGCTTTCTATAATGACCACACATTTTTTGTTAAATAACCATTCAGCAAATATTAGGCTGCTTGTATGAGTCAAGCAGATTTCTAGATACTGGGAAGGGCAACAGTAAATGTTAAAACTTTCCTGCATATTTTCACTTTGGGCTTTTCTAAATTTTCTACAATGCGTATGTACTCAGTATTCAGAGTCAACTAAAACAATTCACTTCTATTTTAAAAGCTGTCGGGCATTGCTATGGATTAAAAATGCTAAATTACTGGTCTAAATTAAGTAATATGAATGAAGATGACTAACATTTATCTCCAAAGGAATCCAGACAAAGTGTCTCCTCACTGGATAAGCTTTACCCAGTAAAATTGTTACCATGAAGTATGAAGCTACAGCAAGGAAAAAAATTCAGAAACTAACCATTTTTTAAAAGGTAGAGTCCGCTATAATAGAATGCAGAACTTTAAGTAAACTGTTTGGAGTTGTCCTCCTGGCATAATAAGTGAAACAGTATTGGAAGTTGTATAACACCAAACCTGATTTTATCTGTTGGAAGTCCAAAGCCATCCAACTGTATCCAAGTTTTATGGCGCTGACTTATTCAGCAGTAACTCCAAATCAGTGCGTGCCTTACTGTTTTTTTGGTCTTAATCACATACAAACTTTTTATAGTTGCCGTGACTTTTGCTGAGGAAATCTCTAAGTTACTATTTTCAAAAGTTAAGGTGGTGTCCTACAGAGGAAATTAGGTGTCTCCATCTCATCACGTAAGATGGCTATTTCCCACAGCATATGACCAAGCATTTCACTACACAGCTCACTACATGTGTGCAGCTGGCAAGGTCAAATTCCAAACTAGACTAAAACTGCTTCTGCATTATTCTTATTATGAAAAAGAAACTCCTTTATTACAGAATTCCTAAAAACAGAGCCATGTTTTAGCCCAAATCTTAACACAATGTGGTTTGTAATCTTGAAACATTGCTTGAATATGTAAGACCCACGTGCTCGGGGGAAGGGCCACATGTGCCTGAGATGGTTTATTACGGACATAACGGTGCTGAGTGGCAGCCTGAAGCCATTGCACGAACAGTGCTTTATTTTCCTGTGGGAAAACCTCAATGTGAGTGGGGAGGGCATATTTTATGCACCTTTAATGAACAACCCTAGTAGCTTTCTTTGCCTATAATAATTCAAATAAAGAGTCTTAAAAGCCCATTCATTTGCCTGCTGCTAAAGAGTGAAAAGTTATTAAGAATTAAACATTTAGGAACACTTTATAAATCATTCTAACGATGTTTTCTGAATCTCTTCAACATTTGGAAATAAAGCTTAACTTTTTCTGTGACATTTTTTTTCTAATGTAGCTGTGCCCATAGAAAGAATGGATAGTTTCACAGTTGATCAGAGCAAGTACAGTTAAGATGCTTGCTTGGTATTACAAGCCTCCCTCTCATGACCGCTTCACTCAGTGGTTACAGAAAAACAGACAGGCCTGAAGTGGACATAAGATTGTTGCTCATCTGGGGACTTCCCTGGTGGTTCAGTGGTTAGCATTCTGTGCTCCCACTGCAGGGCGAGTGCGTTTGATCCCTGGTTGGGGAACTTAAGATCCTGCAAGTTGAGTGGTGCAGCCAAAAACAAAAAAGATACATAAACATTCACTGATTTTAAGATGAGACTGATGCTGATGGGAATGAAGTACAGAAATAATGAAGAGATTCTCTCTTCTTAGCCTTCTTCATCCTTCTTTTACTGATCTACCTGTAGGGCCCACCACATTTCAAAGGGCAGGCAAGGAAGGACGGACGCTGTACTAGCTTCACACCTGTGAAGAGGCAGCAGGGCCCTGGAGGTGACCAGCGCCCCCAGGCTTACACCAGGGAATAAGGAACATTAACTGAGAGATGGCCCGCCCTCCTAGGATTAAACAGAGCGGTGCCTCTGATGTTCCGATAACTTTCTGTACAGCGAGTGGACTGAATAAAGAAAAGACAGGCTCTTTCTGAACATGAGCTGGAGTCGTCACAGGGTAGGAATCTCTCTCAGCCACACATTGTTTATCTCAGAGCCTCCAATAAAACGTTGAAAGCCTGGAAACTTATTAAAATTTGATTGAAATACTTTTCTAGTACGTTGGAAACCTGGAGAAGGTAGGAAAAAGTTCACTATTAACACCAAAGAGAATGTCGCAGGTTCTTTTTAAGTAATTATCTTAATTACCATTTAGCCCATGCCTAATTTTACAGACAGTATAAAACATGATTAAAGCAAATGACAGTTTAAACGTTCTATTTTCTGAAAAAAAAAAAAAACTTTTGGTACATATATGATTTCTATGGAAAAACAAAATTTTTACGCTGTGCTCTGGGATCCTACTTCCCAACCAGGGATTAAACCCATGGCCCTGGCATGAGGACCATGGAGTCTTAACATTGGACCACTAGGGAAGCTCCTCTGTAGAAATTTCTAGTTTAGTAATCAAGAGAGAAAAATATTGGGGTGGGAGGTGGGAGGGGGCTTCGGCATTGGGAGATTGTGTTCACTTGTGGCTAATACATGTCAATGTATGGCAAAACAAATACAGTATTGTAATTAAAAAAATAAATTAATTAATTTAAAAAAAAGAGAAAAATAAATGGGAAAAAAATCTTAATTTTGGTGACACAGAATTACATAACTGCTCTAATGAGTCAGCATCCATGTTCAGTTCAGTTGCTAGTCGTGTCCGACTCTTTGTGACCCCATGGACTGCAGCACACCAGGCCTCCCTGTCCATCACCAAACCCAGAATTTACCTCATCTCATGTCCACTGAGTCAGTAATGTCAACCAACCATCCCGTCCTCTGTCGTTCCCTTCTCCCACCTTCAATCTTTACCGGCATCAGGGCTTTTCAAATGAGTCAGCGATTCACATGAGGTGGCCCAAGTACTGGAGTTTCAGCTTCAACATCAGTCCTTCCAATGAACACTCAGGATTGATCTCCTTTAGGATGGACTGATTGGATCTCCTTGCTGTCCAAGGGACTCTCAGGAGTCTTCTCCAACACCACAGTTCAAAAGCATCAATTCTTTGGTGCTCAGCTTTCTTTATAGTACAAATCTCACATCCATACATGACTACTGGAAAAACCATAGCCTTGACTAGACAGACATTTGATGGCAAAGTAATATCTCTGCTTTTGAATATGCTATCTAGGTTGGTCATAAATTTTCTTCCAAGGAGTAAGAGTCTTTTTATTTCATGGTTGCAGTCACCATCTACAGTGATTTTAGGGCCCTCAAAAAATAAATTCAGCCACTGTTTCCACTATTTCCCCATCTATTTGCCATGAAGTGATAGACCAGATGCCATGATTGTAGTTTTCTGAATGTTGAGTTTTAAGCCAACTTTTTCACTTTCCTCTTTCAACTTTCATCAAGAGGCTCTTTAGTTCTTTACTTTCTGCCATAAGGGTGGTGTCATCTGCATATCTGAAGTTATTGATATTTCTCCCAGCAATCTTGATTCCAGCTTGTGTTTCTTCCAGTCCAGCATTTCTCATGATGTATTCTGCATAGAAGTTAAATAAGCAGGGTGACAATATAAAGCCTTGATGTACTCATTTCCCGATTTGGAACCAGTCTGTTGGTCCATGTCCAGTTCTAACTGTTGCTTCCTGACCTGTACATAGGTTTCTCAAGAGGCAGTTCAGGTGGTCTGGTATTCCCATCTCTCAGAATTTTCCACAGTTTACTGTGAACCACACAGTCAAAGGCTTTTGCAGTCAATATAGCAGAAATAGATGTTTTCCTGAAACTCTCTTGCTTTTTTCATGATCCAGTAGATGTTGGCAATTTGATCTCTGGTTCCTCTGCCTTTTCTAAAACCAGCTTGAACATCTGGAAGTTCATGGTTCATGTATTGCTGAAGCCTGGCTTGGAGAATTTTGAGTATTACTTTACTAGCGTGTGAGATGAGTACAATCGTGTGGTAGTTCGAGTATTCTTTGGCATTGCCTTTCTTTGGAATTGGAATGAAAACTGACCTTTTCCAGTCCTATGGCCTCTGCTGAGTTTTCCAGATTTGCTGGCATATTGACTATGCCAAAGCCTTTGACTGTGTGGATCACAGTAAACTGTGGAAAATTCTGAAAGAGATGGTAATACCAGACCACCTGACCTGTCTCTTGAGAAATCTGTATGCAGGTCAGGAAGCAACAGTTAGAACTGGACATGGAACAACAGACTGGTTCCCAATAGGAAAACAAGCACATCAAGGCTGTATATTGTTACCCTGCTTATTTAACTTCTATGCAGAGTACATCATGAGAAACGCTGGACTGGAAGAAACACAAGCTGGAATCAAGATTGCTGGGAGAAATATCAATAACTTCAGATATGCAGATGACACCATCCTTACGGCAGAAAGTGAAGAGGAACTAAAAAGTCTCTTGATGAAAGTGAAAGTGGAGAGTGAAAAAGTTGGCCTAAAGCTCAACATTCAGAAAGTGAAGATCATAGCATCTGGTCCCATCACTTCACAGGAAATAGATGGGGAAACAGTGGAAACACTGTCAGACTTTATTTTGGGGGGGGCTCCTAAATCACCACAGATGATGACTGCAGCCATGAAATTAAAAGACTCTTACTCCTTGGAAGGAGAGTTATGACCAACCTAGATAGCATATTCAAAAGCCGAGACATTACTTTGCCAACTAAGGTCTGTCTAGTCAAGGCTATGGTTTTTCCTGTGGTCATGTATGGATGTGAGAGTTGGACTGTGAAGAAGGCTGAGCACTGAAGACTGATGCTTTTGAACTGTGGTGTTGGAGAAGACTCTTGAGAGTCCCTTGGACTGCAAGGAGATCCAACCAGTCCATTCTGAAGGAGATCAGCCCTGGGATTTCTTTGGAAGTAATGATGCTAAAGCTGAAACTCCAGTACTTTGGCCACCTCATGAGAAGAGTTGACTCATTGGAAAAGACATGCTGGGAGGGATTGGGGGCTGGAGGACAAGGGGACAACAGAGGATGAGATGGCTGTATGGCATCACTGACTTGATGGACATGAGTCTGAGTGAACTCCAGGAGTTGGTGATGAACAGGGAGGCCTGGCGTGGTGCAATTCATGGGGTCGCAGAGTTGGACATGACTGAGTGACTGAACTGAACTGAACTGAGTGCACCATTTTCACAGCATCATCTTTTAGGCTTTGAAACAGCTCAACTAGAATTCCATCACCTCTACTAGCTTTGTTCGCAGTGATGCTTCCTAAGGCCCACTTAACTTCACATTCCAGGATGTCTGGCTGTAGGTGAATGATCACACCATCGTGATTATCTGGGTCATGAAGATCTTTTTTGTAGAGTTCTTCTGTGCATTCTTGCCACCTCTTCTTAATATCCTCTGCTTCTGTACGTCCATACCATTTCTGTCCTTTATTGAGTCCTTCTTAGCATGAAATGTTCCCTTGGTATCTCTAATTTTCTTGAAGCGATCTCTAGTCTTTCCCATTCTGTTGTTTTCCTCTATTTCTTTGCACTGATCACTGAGGAAGGCTTTCTTATCTCTCCTTGCTATTCTTTGGAATTCTGCATTCAGATGGATATATCTTTCCTTTCCTCCTTTGCCTTTCACTTCTCTTCTTTTCTCAGCTATTTGTAGGGCCTCTTCAGACAACCATTTTGTTTTGTTGCATTTCTTTTTCTTGGGGATGGTCTTGCTCCCTTTCTCCTGTACAATGTCATGAACCTCCATCCATATTTCATCAGGCACTCTATCAGATCTAGTCCCTTAAATCTATTTCTCACTTCCACTGTACAATCATAAGGGACTTGATTTAGGTCATACCTGAATGGTCCACATCTATGTAGGTGCATGCTGAATTTGCACTGTATGAGAGGAAGTGTGAAGTGTGTGATTTTGAATAAACACTAAGATTACAGAAATATCAATGTGGAGTGGATGGAAATTGATGCTAACTCAGTAATAAGTCTAATCTAAATGGCTGCAGCTGCTTGTCCTCTCTAGTTTGAGAAGTCTTTCTGAGCACAAAACATAACAATATTTAAACTCCCAAAATTCATTATGAAGCAATACAAAAAGAATGTATAGGAAAAAAGATAGTCAGCAACAAAACAATGTTCATCAGTCTTTTAAATAAGAAATCACTGCCAGTGTCTGAATATATGTATCAGTTCAGTTCAGTTGCTCAGTCATGTCCGACTCTTTGCAACCCCATGAATCGCAACACCCCAGGCCTCCCTGTCCATCACCATCTCCTGGAGTTCACTCAGACTCACGTTCATCGAGTCCGTGATGCCCTCCAGCCATCTCATCCTCGGTCGTCCCCTTCTCCTCTTGCCCCTAATCCCTCCCTGCATCAGAGTCTTTTCCAATGAGTCAACTCTTCGCATAAGGTGGCCAAAGTACTGGAGTTTCAGCTTCAGCATCATTCCTTCCAAAGAAATCCCAGGGCTGATCTCCTTCAGGATGGACTGGCTGGATCTCCGACATAGATATATATAAACATATGTAGATACACATTATACATACGTGCACACGTATATACATGCATTAGGTATTTATATGTGCTTTAAAGTATGTGCTATAGATAAACAACAAGGACCTACTCTATAGACAGGGAACTACATTCATACTTGGTAGCAAGCAATATGGGAAAAATCTGAAAAAAAACATGTATGCGTCTCTGTGCATATGTATCATTCTTATTGAAGTATAGTTGATTTGCAGTGTGGCGTTAGTTTCAGGTATACAGATACATATACTCAGATATGTGCATACTCAAACATGTTTCTATTCAGACATGTATATATCTGAGTCACTCTGCTGTGTACACACAACACTGTAAATCAACTGTACTTCAACTTAAAGAATGAATAAATAATAAAGTGTGTGTGCTTACACGCTGCCTTGCTTGTTAACTGCCACTCCCTGTTCTGTTATTTTTCTGCCATTTATAAAGCTGAGTAGTTTTTGCTAAAGCCCAGTAACTAAGCACTAAAAAAGCTTGATAACACAAAACACAGACGCTGAAGTAGGCAATACACAGAGCTAGAACATTTGGAATATTGGAAATTACTGATGATTATATAGGCTTAGCTCACTCTTGATTATATTATTCTCTTGATTTCGTTGTCAACAGGGTCTGGCCTTTTTAGTTTAACTAATGTTTATCAAAAACACACTCTGTGCCATATATGGCACTGGCCAAAATGCTCATTTGAATTTTTCCACAAGACATCACTTTTTGGCCAGCCAAATACGGTGGTATGTGCTGGATGGTGTTGAGTTGTTTAGTCCGTGAGTTGTGTCTGACCCTTCTGCAACCCCAAGGACTGTAGCCTGCCAGGCTCCTCTGTCCATGGGATTTCCCAGGCAAAAATACTGGAGTGGGTTGCCATTTCCTTCTCCAGGGGATCTTCCCAGTTCAGGAATAAAACCCATATCTCCAGCTTTGGCAGGTGGGTTCTTTACCACTGAACCGACAGGAAAGCCCCCAGTGTGCTGAAGAGCAAAAGATGATTTAAGTATATCTCTACACCCAAGGGGCTACTGCGGAATAAAGACATGCAGCAGAGCTTGCGGGGCAGAGATTTGAACTGAAAGATCCAATACGTGTATGAATATGTCACTTTTCACTGACCTTTCCCATCTCCTGTCAGATATGAATAAATGTCTCTCTCCCAAAATGGCGCTGCATGCACGACGCTCTTCTAAGACCCAATTTCCTTGCCAAGGTTTCGGGAACGAAAGCTCATCTGCTCTATCTGCTCACTACCTAGACAGCTATACACTGGGTTTTTGGACTCATCATGACTAAAAAGGTCACTAATCGCCCGCTAGGTCTCAACTACAGTAAGACTTTTTGCAGCTTTCAACGCTGCTCAGCATCCCCCCTCGTTGATCCTCTGCGTGAGTCTCCGGTTCTCCGAGTCTCCTCCCGACCCTCTTACCACTCCTCCATTCCGTCTGTCGCTCTCTTCAACGTTCCAGGAACAGCTTCCAAGCCTGATTCTCCAGTTACATGCTAATACTCCTCCCCTCTACTTCATCAGCCACTTCCAAAGGCTCCATTGAAAATTCTACTTTAAAAAGTGCCACCACACACCCAAAATGAGCCAAAAATACATGCTCAGTATCTGGATGGCAAAGTGGCATTTTTCTTCCTCCTCTACTATTATTTATTTAAGAGGTAAGTGCAACAAAAGTCAACATTATACAGAAATACAATCACATTTTTTGAAGCCTATAAAGCACGATGATCACAAGGATCAAGCTCATAGCTGCTGAAGGAAGCAAACTTCCTAAGTCACACTCTGAGCTCTTACACTTTTCAGTCATTATGTCCTAAGATATTGATACCATATAACCCTTAAAAACACTATTTTGTGTAACGGACATATACTGATTTCAGACACATAATAAGTGCTCCATATATTTGAGCCAGTTATGGTAATAGCCCCAGCTTCTAGAACTGTAAACATTTCATAAACCTTTATTTAATTAATCAATGACTTAAAGGATTGAACAAATTACTACTAATGATAATTTCATTTTACCAGTTTCTCGGGCTAAAACCTCAGTCCTACCTTTGGCTTTGCTATCTTCTATAGAGCCACAATCAAATTCTGTGATTTACTGGTAAATTTTATGAATCCGAGTCTCCAGACTTCTCTTCCGGCATGTAAAATTGTCTCCCCTTCCTTCCGCCTGAACAAATCCGTTAGAAACTCATATATAACCCATAATTTCTGCCTTACTTCTTGACAGATTTCTGTGACAAATCTCTTGAGCAGGACAGATTTTAACCCATATATAACAGACAGGTGCTGGAGACTTTTAAGCAAGAAAGACGAAAGAAAAGCAGTGCTCACATTTTCTGTAGTATTATCATGAATTAATTTAGATCAATAACAAACAAAGAATACAGACTATATCACACCCTGACCCTTGCAGAAATGTCTTCATTAGGTTATAATTCAGTCATATGCTCTAAACGTTTTTGTGAAGAACTTGTCCCAGAAACACCTGTCTGAAAAGTCTCCCGAATATTCCAAATCATAACTGAAGGGACCTAGTAATCTAAAATTTCAGTTTAATAGTAGCAACTAACTCCACATGCCTGTTGAGAATTTGAAACATGACTAGTCCGGATTGAGAAATGCTGTTCAGTACAAAATGTCCACCTGATTTCAAAGACATAATAAGAACAAAAGGTCATATGTATCATTAACAATTTTATGTTGATCCCGTGTTGCAATAATACATTTTGGACATATTTGGCTAAATTAACTACTAACCATCTCTTTTTATTTCTTTATTAAATGTGGCTAATAGAAAATTTAAAATACACTTAGCTTGCTTTGTATTTCTATTTGGTACAAAGATGCAATTCAATGACCCATCAATAAAATCATCAGTATAAGTCTTTCACTTCTTTATTTGTATTTTATAATTATTTTTGTAGCTATTGCAAATGGAATTGTTAATTCAGTTCTCTTCTGTGTTTCCTTTTTGAGTAGTTTGTGTATAGAAACAAAGGATTTTCATATAATAATATTGTATCTTATAACTTTACTGAGTTTCTTTATTGGCTTTAAGTAACATTCTTCAGTCTTCATAGAGTTTTCTATGCCTATGATCAAGTCAGCTGAAACACAGAGACCCTTTCACGTCTTTGCTTAGGACCTGGACGCATTTCGCTTGTCAGTATTTGCCTGGAGAGAGGAGGAAATGGGAGACATCCATCACGAATGCAAAGTTTCAGTAATACAAGATGAAGAGCTCTAGAGATCTCCCTGTTTCACCAGTGAGAACACAGGTAGCAACCCTGGGTTCTCTACTTCATATTTGCTAAGAGGGTAAAACTCAAGTGCCCTTTCCACAAAAAGAGAGAAAGAATGAAAACGCTAAATATGTGAACAAAGAACATGTCATTTAGCTCAACTGCAATGATTACTTCCCAAGGGATATCAGAACAGCAGTCTGTACACCTGAAGTGCACGGAATGTGTGTTTGTCAACTGGAATTTAATAAAAATGGAGGGAAAAAATCAGTATCTTTAAAACCATTCACTAAACTGTAAAACAAAACAACAAGCACTTATTCTGGCATATCTACTGTCTCCTCCCAGAGAGCTTCTCGCTGCAGAAACCAAAGGTGCCCAGATGTATGCTACCTTCTCTGGGTCTAGAATGGAACACGTGACTTCAGCTCTGTCTGTCCGATCGCTGCCCAGGACTTCGGCATCGCAGGGACACATGGGTGCACCAGGCACTAACAAGTTACGAGGGATGCCACTGGGGCAGCGGGACTCACCTGCTGAGCACACTGCCTGGCAGTGCCCGGAGCACCCTGACTGCCAGTCACCGGCCCCAGCCAGACCCTCTGCTCCTCTGACCCCGCTCCTTTCTGTTGCTGCCTTCACCGCACTGCTGGGTTATCTCATCAACTCTCTGAGCTCTCCAATATCCTTCTAATACAGTCTCTCTCTCTCTCTCGGCGTGGGGGCTGAGAGCAGCTGCTGCTGCGACCGGGTGCGGTTCTCTCCTGACCTCTTGACTGCACTCACTGCTGTGTGGCCTAAAGAACTGCTGTTGTTTAGTTGCTAAGTCGTGTCTGACTCCTATGTGACTCCAGGGACTGAAGCCACCAGGCTCCTCTGTCCACGGGAATTCCCAGGCAAGAAGACTGGAGTGGGTATCATTTCTGTCTTCCAGGGAATCTCCCCAACCCAGGGATCGAACCCACGGTTCCACCCGTGTCTCCTGCATCGGCAGGCAAGTTCTTTACCACTGAACCACCACGGAAGCCTGGCCTAAAGAACCAGCCGCTTTGTATTCCTGATATTTTCTCTCTTCAAGCTCTTCCAATTATTTTGTAGACTTCTATTTTATTGTATATTTATTCCCTCTGTGCTTGAAATATCTAGAGTTGTTTCTAATTTCCTAACAGGTACTTGGAGTTATTTTTTTAAGCATTCCTTTATTATACTTTAAATCCACTTGGGAGGATGGAGGTAACCAGGCACACGTAATCTCTTGCTTTGAATTGAAAAACCATTTATATTTAATGACATTTTGCTCAGTTGCTTAAAATATAATATATATATTCTTTTTCCAAGGGAAAAAGTTATGACATCTTGAAAGGTATGAAAAGATGATGTCTTAATTTTGTAAAGTAATCTTAATCTGATGGACATTCTGGTAGAGAGCAGCCCTCTTATGCAGACCTGGTTTCTCTCCCTGTTTTTCATGTCACTTCAGAGAGGCTACAGTTCCCCAGGTATTCAAAGAAACTCTACCCCTTAATAAATTCTAATCCAGCCTAGCCAAAGTCAGAGCAAAGCAGAACAAAAGAGCCTCTTGATGAAAGTGAAAGAGGAGAGTGAAAAAGTTGGCTTAAAGCTCAACATTCAGAAAACAAAGATTATGGAGTCCAGTCCCACCACTTCATGGCAAATAGATGGGGAAACAACAGAAACAGCAACAGACTTTATTTTGGGGGGCTTCAAAATCACTGTAGATGGTGACTGCAGCCATAAAATTAAAAGATGCTTGCTCCTTGGAAGGAAAGTTATGACCAACCTAGACAGCATATTAAAAAGCAGAGAGAGGTCCTAAGATGGCGGAGGAATAGGACGGGGAGACCACTTTCTCCCCCACAAATTCATCAAAAGAACATTTCAACGCTGAGTAAATTCTATAAAACAACTTCTGAATGCTGGCCGAGGGCATCAGGCACCCAGAAAACCAGATCATTGTCTCCAAAAACAGGCAGGAAAAAGATAAAAGACGACAAAAGAGGCAAAGGAGGCAGGGAGGGAGTCCCGTCCCGGGAAGGGAGTCTTAAACAGAGAGACGTTTCCAAACACCAGGAAACATTCTTGCTGCTGAGTCTGCGGCGAGCCTTGGAAGCACAGAGGGCAACATAACAGGCAAGAAAAATAAATAATTAAAACCAACAGATTAGCAGCCCAACGGTAACGCCCCCAGCGGAGAAGCAGCGCAGACGCCTGCATCCGCCACTAGCAAGCGGGGGCTGGGCAGGGAGGCGCGGGCTGCAGTGCTTTTTAAGAATCGGGCCAAATGCCACGAGTGTAACCAGAGCGAACTAACTTGGGCTAGCATACCAGACTGTGGGATAGCTACCACGCGAAAAGCTCTAACATAAGGCACCACCAGGACTGCACACAGAACAAAGGACGGAACAGAAATAGCCGGCGGCAGACCATCCCCCTCCGGTGACAGGCAGCCAGGGCCATAAGGGCTGGAAGGGGGCAATCGCAGCCCCAGAGAGACTTTACCTACCAAACTGCAAGCAGGCTCTTTTGCTAACTAAGACTTCTTGGGGTTCTGGACAGTCACCATCTGCCTGACAAGGGGCGCCAGTGGTACACCCAGAAAACTGAGCAGCAGGGATGGGAAAGGCAATAAGTCACAGCAACTGAGCTCGCCAAACATCTGAGCTACTCGGTCCTGGGAAGGGCACAAAACACAGGCCCAACCAAATCTGCACCTCTGAGGACTACCTGAGAGCCGAGCCTGAGTGGCTTAGACCTGGGAGGTGCATGCAGCCTAGGCCAGCCTCAGATGGTTCCAGTAGAGCAATGTAGAGCCTGAGCAGTGTATGCCGTGTGCAGGGGCAGGCCCAGCATGGCTGAGACACTGCGAGCACACGCCAGTGTTATGTGTTTGCAGCATCCCTCCCTCCCCACAGTGGGATTGAATAAGTGAGCCTAAAAAAAAAAAAGTGTCCACCACCACCCTCCTTGTGTCAGGGCAGAAATCAGACACTGAACAGACCAGCAAACAGAAGAAGCTAAACAGAGGGAACCGCCTTGGAAGTGACCCCACACTGCCCACAACACCAGAGAAAGTCACAGAAATATCTTTACTATTTTTATGACCATTCTTTTTCTTTTTTTGTTGTTGATGTTGATTGTTTTTTCTTTTTTTTAACTTAAAAAAATTTTTAAGTCCTCTATTTCTCCTTTAATTTTAATTTTTATAACCTATTATTACTTTTCAGGAAAAAAGACGTATTTTTAAAGCAAACGCCGTGTATATATATATATATTTTGTGTGTGGTTGTTGTTGTTTTTTAATAATTCTCGTGACTTTGTTTTTTTTTTCTTTTTTTTTCTTTAATATTGTATTTTTGAAAACCCAACCACTACTCTAGATTTTTAATCTTTGCTTTTTGGTATTTGTTGTCAATTTTGTACATTTAAAAACTCAGTCTTCAGTACCCAATTTTACCTGAGAGCAAGATTACTGGCTTGAGCGCTCTCTCCTCCTTTGGACTCTCCTTTTTCTCTACCAGGTTGTCTCTGCCTCCTCCCTCCCCTTTCTCTTCTCTACCCGACTCTGTGAGTCTCTGTGTGTTCCAGACAGTGGGGCACTCAGGGAACTGGTTACTGGCTGAATCTGTCTTTCCTTTTCATTCCCCTCTTTTACCCTCCTGGCCACCGCTGTCTCCTTCCTCCCTCTCCTCTTCCCTGTGTAACTCCGTGAACACCTCCGAGTGGTCCAGGCTGAGGAGGCACATAAGGAAGTGATTACTGGCTGCTTGCTCTCTCCTCTTCTGATCCCACCTCCTCTCATTCCAGTCACCTCCAACTCCCCCCTCCCTCTTCTCTTCTCCATGTAACTCAGTGAGCCTCTCTGGGTGTCCCTCAGTGTGGACAAACGTTTCATCTTTAACCTAGATGTTTTATCATCAGTGCTGTATAGATGGAGAAGTCTTGAGGCTACTGTAAAAATAAAACTGAAAACCAGAAGCAGGAGGCTTAAGTCCAAATCCTGAGAACATCAGGGAACTCCTGAATTCAGGGAACATTAATCAATAGGAGCTCATTAAACGCCTCCATACCTACAGTGAAACCAAGCACCACCCAAGGTACAAGTTCAAGAGCAAACATACCACAAAATTTCTCCAGCAACACAGGAACACACCCCTGAGCCTCAATATACAAGCAGCTCAAAGTTACTCCAAAACCATTGACGTCTCATAACCCATTACTGGTCACTTAATTGCAATCCAGAGAGAAGAAGCCCAGTTCCACCCACCAGAACTCCAACACAAGCCTCCCTAACCAAGAAACCTTGACAAGCCACTGATACAACCCCATCCACAGCAAGGAAACTCCATAATAAAGAGAACTCCACAAACTGCCAGAATACAGAAAGGCCACCCCAAACACAGCAATATAACCAAGATGAAGAGACAGAGGAATTCCCAGCAGGTAAAGGAAAAGGAGAATGCCCACCTAACCAAATAAAAGAGGAAGAGATAGGGAATCTACCTGAGAAAGAATTCCGAATATTGATAGTGAAAATGATCCAAAATCTTGAAATAAAAATGGAATCACAGATAAATAGCCTGGAGAAGATGCAAGAAAGGTTTAACAAGGACCTAGAAGAAATAAAAAAGAGCCAATATATAATGAATAATGCAATAAATGAGATCAGAAACACTTTGGAGGCTACAAATAGTAGAATAAGGGAGGCAGAAGATAGGATTAGTGAAATAGAAGATAGAATGGTAGAAAGAAATGAATCAGGGAGGAACAAAGAAAAATGAATTAAAAGAAATGAGGACAACCTCAGAGACCTCCAGGACAATATGAAATGCTCCAACATTCAAATTATAGGAGTCCCAGAAGAAGAAGACAAAAAGAAAGACCATGAGAAAATACTTGAGGAGATAATATTTGAAAACTTCCCTAAAATGGGGAAGGAAATAACCACCCAAGCCCAAGAAACCCAGAGAGTTCCAAACAGGATAAACCCAAGGCGAAACACCCCAAGACACATATTAATCAAATTAAAAAAGATCAAACACAAATAACAAATATCAAAAGCAGCAAGGGAAAAATAACACACAAGGGGATCCCCATAAGGATAACTGCAGATCTTTCAATAGAAACGCTTCAGGCCAGGAGGGAATGGCAAGACATACTTAAAGTGATGAAAGAAAATAACCTACAGCCCAGATTACTGTACCCAGCAAGGATCTCATTCAAATATGAAGGAGAAATCAAAAGCTTTACAGACAAGCAAAAGCTGAGAGAATTCAGCACCACCAAACCAGCTCTCCAACAAATGCTAAAGGATATTCTCTAGACAGGAAACACAAAAAGGGCATATAAACCCAAACCCAAAACAATAAACTAAATGGCAACGGGATCATACTTATCAATAATTACCTTAAACATAAATGGGTTGAATGCCCCAACCAAAAGGCAAAGACTGGCTGAATGGATACAAAAACAACACCCCTATATATGCTGCCTACAAGAGACCCACCTCAAAACAAGGGACACATACAGACTGAAAGTGAAGGGCTGGAAAAAGATATTCCATGCAAATAGAGACCAAAAGAAAGCAGGAGTAGCAATACTCATATCCGATAAAATAGACTTTAAAACAAAGGCTGTGAAAAGAGACAAAGAAGG
>SJYG01000320.1:62137-101058 GCA_006410535.1 Litocranius walleri
AAGCAAATTATGCAGCTCAATTCCAGAAAAATAAAAGACCCAATCAAAAAATGGGCCAAAGAACTAAATAGGCATTTCTCCAGAGAAGACATACGGATGGCTAACAAACACATGAAAAGATGTTCAACATCACTCATTATCAGAGAAATGCAAATCAAGACCACAATGAGGTACCATTTCACACCAGTCAGAATGGCTGCGATCCAAAAGTCTACAAGCAATAAATGCTGGAGAGGATGTGGAGGAAAGGGAACCCTCTTACACTGCTGGTGGGAATGCAAACTAGTACAGCCACTATGGAAAACAGTGTGGAGATTCCTTTAAAAATTGCAAATAGAACTGCCTTATGACCCAGCAATCCCACTGCTGGGCATACACACCAAGGAAACCAGAATCGAAAGAGACACGTGTACCCCAATATTCATCGCAGCACTGTTTATAATAGCCAGGGCATGGAAACAACCTAGATGTCCATCAGCAGATGAATGGATAAGAAAGCTGTGGTACATATACACAGTGGAGTATTACTCAGACATTAAAAAGAATACATTTAAATCAGTTCTAATGAGGTGGATGAAACTGGAGCCTATTATACAGAGTGAAGTAAGCCAGAAAGAAAAACACCAACACAGTATGAGTGAGTGAAGTGAGTGAAAGTCACTCAGTTGTGTCGGACTCTTTGCGACCCTGTAGACTACACAGTCCATGGAATCCTCCAGGCCAGAATACTGAAGTGGGTAGCCTTTCCCTTCTCCAGGGGATCTTCCCAACCCAGAGATCGAACCCAGGTCTCCCACACTGCAGGCGGATTCTTTACTAGCTGAGCTATCAGGGAAGCCCCCAGTACAGTATACTGATACATATATATGGAATTTAGAAAGATGGTAATGATGACCCTGTATGCGAGACAGCAAAAAAGACACAGATTTATAGAACGGACTTTTGGACTCTGTGGGAGAGGGAGAGGGTGGGACAATTTGGGAGAATGGCATTGAAACATGTATACTATCATGTAAGAAATGAATCATCAGTCTGTGTTCAATACAGGATACAGGATGCTTGGGGCTAGTGCACGGGGATGATTCAGAGAGGTGATATGGGATGGGAGGTGGGAGGGGGGTACAGGATTGGGAACTCATGTACACCTGTGGCTGATTCATGTCAATGTATGGCAAAACCAATACAGTACTGTAAAGCAAAATAAAGTAAAAATAAAAATAAATAAAACAGAGCTAAAAAGTATTAAAAAAATAAAAAGCAGAGACATTACTTTGCCACCAAAGATCTGTCTAGTCAAGGTTATAGTTTTTCCAGTGGTCACACATGGATGACCACTGAGTTGGACTATAAAGAAAGCTGAGCCAAAGAATTGATGCTTTTGAAGTGTGGTGTTGGAGAAGACTCTCGAGAGTCCCTTGGACTGCAAGGAGATCCAACCAGTCCATCCTAAAGGAGATCAGTCCTGGGTGTTCATTGAAAGGACTGATGCTGAAGCTGAAGCTCCAATACTTTGACCACTTGATGTGAAGAGCTGACTCATTGGAAAAGACCCTGATGCTGGGAAAGATTGAGGGCAGGAGAAGAAGACGACAGAGGATGAGATGGTTGGATAGCATCACCGACTTGATGGACATGAGTTTGAGAAAACTCCAGGAGCTGGTGATGGACAGGGAGGCCTGGCGTGCTGCAGTCCATGGGGTCACAAAGAGTCAAACACGACTGCGAGACTGAACTAAACCAAAGTCAGCTCCTATGTTTGCATCTAAGGATATTAAGCAGAACACTTAGAATATTTTACTATTGTTCCTCTCATGAGGAGATAATGTCCCATTTCATGCCCCTGTAGAGCAGTTTGATGCCACTGCTGGTCTGAGAACCACAGTCCTAGTAACCACTGTTCTTGCTGTGTTCTTTACATGGTCTACTCAATAAAGAGCGTTTTCTCCCCTAACTCATTTGATTTCTGTCTTTTGGTATGATGATAGCGTATTAGACAGTTAAAATAACAACACTTCAGTCTTAAAGAAGAGGGACTCTGTGATCTGGCTCAGTTGTGTATGTGCTGACAATTCACATACCCTTTCTGTCCAGCAATACCGATCCACTACTGTTCTCCAGAGCTGCACTTCCCAAGCTGTATAATCTTGCCCAGGGGTCTGACTGAAGTGCAGACTCTGATTAAGCAGGGCCATGAGTGGGGTCTGAGACTCTGTTCTTCTACCAAAGTCACAGGCAGATGCTGACGATGCAGGCCTACGGACCACACTTTGAGTTGCAAGAACACGGAGTGTGCGCAACACTTAACCACCTCTAGTGTTTTTGTTTTTTTTTTAAGTTGAACAACTGAGAAGATCCTTTCTATTTCTCTCTTGCTGTACACTTCCTACCCATATGAGATCCAACTCAGCTCTCCCTCTTTCATGACGCCTTCCCTAGAGAGATTCGTCTCTGCAGTGACCTTATTGCTCCTACTATACTCTATTCCTGGGAAGAGGAAAACCAAAGTCCTCTATTTTGTCTACTGAGTTTTGCTAAATACTTATATGAAAAGGAGCTTTGGAGTCAGAGGTGGGTTGGAACTTCATCTCCACTCACTCCTAACAGTCCTACTAGTTCCTCTGAACTCAGTCCCATTTTGAAGCAAGGATGATAGTATCTACCCTTCCCCCTTTTTTAGTTTGGATTGATGCAAAATTAATGATGATAACACCTAACATGGGCTTCCCAGGTAGTTCAGTAAAGAATCAGCCTGCCAATACAGGAGACACGGACGGGTTCAGCCTCTGGGTCCAGAAGATTCCCTGGAGAAAGAAATGGCAACCCAATACAATATTCTTGCCTGGGAAAGCCCATGAGCTGAAGAACCTGGTGGGCTAGAGTCTATGGGGCCACAAGGAGTCAGACACAACTGAGCAGGTAAACAACAACAAGCAACAACACCTAATGCAGTCCTGGCACAAAACGGGTGATGAATGAATGATGGTTAGGCTTACCTTCTTTCAGTTTTCTTGTCTAGGTATCAACTTACCTTGGAAGGACTTATACTGAAGCTCCAATATTTTGGCCACCTGATGCAAAGAGCCAACTCACTGGAAAAGACCCTGATGCTAGGAAAGATTGAAAGCAGGAGAAGAGGATGACAGAGGATGAGATGGTTGGACGGCATCACGGACTCAATGGACATGAGTCTGAGCAAACTCTGGGAGACAGTGAAGGACAGGGAAGCCTGACATGCTGCAGTCCATGGGACTGCAAAGAGGCAGACACGGCTGAGCAACTGAATAACAACAACAATCAATTTACCAACTAACCAAGTGATTTAAAACTTTACTGTATATTAGAGTGATGAAGGAGATTTTGGAAAATGTAGCTGTGAGATGCTTTGATTTCCATGTGATTCTGTTATAGTGGTCCAGGGACCTTATTTTGAAAAGCATTAGCTCTAAGTTCCTATAAGGTGTTATTATTGTTTATTAATACAATCACCACAAGTCCTGGTATAACATTTTCCAAAGGTGGTAATTCAAAAGATAGTGGCCACATAGTGTGTTATTAACTATAGCAGTAATAACAATCACAGTAATAAATGCAAACTGTATTAATAACGATTGATGGCATTACTGTTTTTATTATAACTGCTGTTGTTCTCTATTAACCCAATTATTTTACTGTCCAGATAATTTCATTAATAGATCATACTAGATACAGAGCAGAAACCTCTCCTCCATTAGCCGTATCATAATGAATTTCTTTGCCTGGACTTCAAACACAAAAGCACCTACATGTCTGATGATTACAAGCTATCTTATTACCAGCCTCAAACACATGAAGTAAAATTCTTACTTTTACAATATGAAGGCTTCAAATTTGTTCATTAAAGAAACATTTTGGACTCCCTTTTAATGACTTCAAGTGACCACAATGTCCCAAGCATGGTCAATGGAGACGCACAACACAGGCTCGTTCCTATTGTCCTGTCCTGGGGATTCAGTCTGTGAAAAGAGAGACTCTAGCTGCACAAATAGGTCCCTAATATGATGAATCTGTGGGGGAGCCAGCCAGTCACACCAGCAGAGTCGCCGTGTCGTGAGTCCCGTGCCGTTCCACCCCAATCTCCCCGCAGGGTTAACAGGCCTCACGTCTCAGCCTCTAGAAAGGCGCTGGCTGACACGCACCCGCCATACCTCTCATGCTATCCTACACAGGTGAAGAGGGCCACCTTGCCGGAGGCCAGTCCTCTCTGGGAGAGCCAGTATCCGATGACTGGTCAATGTGGCGACAGACAGTTGGACCCCCTGCACTCACTCGGGACACGTCTCTGGGGCCTTTCCAGCTCTGGAGTCCATGGCGTGGATGAGCCCATTACAGGCCTGCATCTCCTTTCCTCCCCCAACACATACTGGTCCCCAACAAACCCTTTATATCCTAACCCTCTCCCAGAGTCTGCTTCCCACGGAACCCAGTAACCATGGGCTAGAAGTGGAAAGGGAACGCCTGCCGGCCTCCCCTGGCCTCCTCTTGCATACCAGAATTTATTTCCGTATTTCCCACTCCCATTAGCCTTTACACTTACAGAATGGCTTAATTTAAAAGCCAGGCTCTCTATAAATTCATATCTACCATTTTCTTCGGCTCAGAAAAATAGGACCATTTTTGCCTCAAAGAAATGCTCATTACTTTCTCCAAAAATATTTGTCTGAAATAGAAATAATGACTTCATTATTAGAAGAAGACAGAACCCAGTTTATTTAAAGAACCATACTAAGAACTAGCTTCCTTCACTCTATTCTAAAGGTTCTAATACCAATCATAGCATTTGACATTTATAGAGCCTTTTCTATGAATCAAATATATTAATTATCTCCTTTTACCCCAAGAAAACCTGTGTGAGTTACAAATTATTATTTTCCCATTATACTAAGAAGAAAACTGAGGTTTAATGAATGTAAACAAATGTGTCCAATGAACCAGTTCCAGCAGGTGATAAAACTTTAATTTAAACCCAAGCAGTGTACATTGACACTTAGTTATCATTTAGAGTCATCTCTTAATCATTTAGGGAATACTTCTAAGAGGTGACATTTTATAAACATATTTTAAAAATCTAATTCTTTGGATAAACAATATGGTCCTATTGTATAGCCCAGGGAACTATATTCAATATCCTATAATAAACCATAATAGAAAAGAACATGAAAAAGAATGTATATGTGTGTGTGTGTGCATAGGTAAATGAATCAGCTTTGTTGCACACCTGAAATTAACATAGCATTGTAAATCAACTGTACTTTGATCAATTTCTGAAAAAAATCCCATTCTTTAACCCCATCCCCAAAGGAACCCAATACATTTTACACTATACACGAAGACAAAGAAAATAAGGCGGTTTCCAAATATGTAAAATTCTAAATACTACCCAACACTTTACACTCCTTGAAAAAGAAAAGGAAGTTTTCCTTTTTTCATTCTCCATAAGGCTCCATTCCCCTCTCATAATGCTCTCTTTCATTCTGTGCTGGTTATCATCACTCAGATGTTGTGAGTATGCTCCTGGGGCAATGCAAAAACCAAGTCTCCACCAGAGGCACTGGCCATTTGCGGCTTTTAATACCACCCAGTATGATGTTGAAACGGGAGTAAAATTTCAAGTATCTAAATAAGATACTGGAAAGAGTAAAGTGGTATAAAAGAAGCAGTATGCTATTTAGTACACAGCATATTTTCGTCACCCTTTCTAAAACCCATTCCATTGTCAGCTATAGAGCAAAGTCATACGGCTTGGCGCACGATATCTTTATTCATATCTTCAGCATTACTAATGATCAGAGAAATATACATCAGAACCACACTGAGATATCATTTCATACCAGTCAGAATTGCCATCATCAAAAAGTCTACACACAGTCAACGCTGGAGAGAGTATGCAGGAAAGGGGGCCCTCCCACACGGCTGGCAGGGAGGTAAATCGGCACAACCGCTGCGGAGAACATCACGAGGCTCCTTACAAACCTAAAGGTAAACTGTCATACGACCCAGCAGCCCCACTCCCGAGCAAATATCTGAGAAAACCGCGCTCGGAGGATGCACGCAGCCCAGCGCCCGCCGCAGCCCTGTCCACGGCAGCCCGGCCGTGCAGGCGCCGAAACGGCCGCCGACAGGAACGGCTGCGGACGGGCGAGCACGCCGCACACGCGGCCGCAGAGAGCGCGGAGTCGCCGTGTGTGGCACAGAGACACGCCGTCATGCTGCGAACAAGCAGGTCAGACAAAGGCAAATATCACAGGCAGCCCTCACACGCGGGATCTAAAACATGCTACAAATCCACCCGTTCACAGAAGCGGAGTCAGAGCAGAAAACAAACTTATGGTTGCCGAGGGGGGAAGGCGATGAGGGGTAAATTAGAAGTTTGATGCTGACATCTGCACAATGCTATATATAAAACAGATAACTAACAAGGACCTGCTGCGGAGCCCGGGGAGCTGCATTCAATATTCTGTAACGGCCTGTGTAGGAGAAGAAGAGTGAGTATATGTGTGTGTGTCTGTATATATATAACTCAGTCACTTTGCTTCACACCTGAAGCTAACACAACATTGCACATTAACGATACCCCAATACATATTTTAAAAAAACACTCATATTTGAATGATGCATTTAACTATAGATTAAAAAATAGATTGGGGAAAACTGTTATTTATAGGAAAATATATCATTGTTAGCACTGAAACACGTTATTTTTAGGTCAAATCACTGGAGGGAAGAAAGACTTATTTCCCCAAGTTTTAACTCATGCAGTTCTGAATTGAAGCCAAAAAAGTCTCTTCTGAAATCATTATAATAAACTGTACTTGATCAGTAGCCCTCAAAGGAGAAAAAGAAAAGCTGACGCTAAGCCAACTGTGAGAAAGGGCCACTGACATTAGAAAACCTACACAGTTTTAAAATAATCAGACACAGCACAGAAGTTTAGATTGTTAATTGCTCACAAAATCAGAAGCTGAGCCGGAAGCCAGATGAAACTAGGTTCTTCTATTCAGTAATATCATTGGCAAGGTTAGGTTGACTTGGTGGTAAATTTACAAAAAAAGATCATGGAATTTTATGTGTGCCATAACAACACGGAATTCACAAAAGGATGTGAATGGACGTGAAATCTCAGAAACAAATATTTCTAAAACCACATTCATATCAGAGTAGATAGTTTCTCAATGTGTACGTAAGTCAAGAAGATTCTAAGCTTCTGGCTTTTATAAACTCAGCCACCTGAGCCGATTATACAGAGTGAAGTAAGCCAGAAAGAAAAACACCAATACAGTATACTGACACATATATATGGAATTTAGAAAGATAGTAATGATGACCCTGTATGTGAGACAACAAAAGAGACACAGATGTATAGAACGGACTTTTGGCCTCTGAGGGAGAGGGAGAGGGTGGGATGATTTGGGAGAATGGCATTGAAACACGAATACTATCATGTAAGAAAAGAAGCGCCAGTCTATGTTCGATACAGGATACAGGATGCTTGGGGCTGGTACACAGGATGATCCAGGGAGATGATATGGGGTGGGAGGTGGGAGGGGGCTTTGGGATTGGGAGCTCGTGTACACCTGTGGCTGATTCATGTCAATGTATGGCAAAACCAACACAGTATTGTAACGTAGAATAAAGTAAAAATAAAATTAAAAAATATATATATATATAAACTCAGCCACTGCTCAAATAGCTAGACTGGATAAAATGAAAAGTATAAAATCGGGAGATTGCCTATAACATGACCGCTGTGTCTCTTTTCACCTAAAATGGGAGTAAATTCCAGAGGAGATTGTAGTACCTCCACTTCTGGAATTTCTGTGACAACGGCAGTGTGTGAGCAATCTAAATAAGGTCTCCACTGAGAGCGTGGGTAAAATACAATATGTTCTTTACCAGGTGCATATTTTTATAGAGCCTACATTAATGAGATAAAACAGGCGGCTAGTTATTTAATGGCTGTTTAAAAAACTAATATAAACCCATGGTCAGAAACACATTGTTAAGGGGTAAGCTACTCCATGTCCCTTTCGTCTGTTGAAGACTTAAGCCCCATTGCCTCAGAAAGTGATTATATTAGGGAAAGAGACTTTTAGAAGCAATTAAGGTAAAATGAGGTCGTGTGGGTGAGCCCTAATCCAACGTATCCAGGGTCCTTCTAAGCCAAGGACGTCAGGACACAGAGGGAAGGCCGTGTGGAGACGGGGAGAAAGCTGACATCTTCGAGCATGGCAGGGAAAGGGCTTTGGAGAAACCACACCTGCCAACCTGGGTCCTGGGCTTCTGGTTTCTATAACAGATCTAAGACAAAATGTATCTGTTTATTTAAGTCATTCAGACTATGGTGCTTTGCTACAGCAGCCCTAGCAAACTAACACAGGCCTGTATCACACAGTCATCATACAGCACAACTACATACGATTGTTCCCTCGGGTGTTTACTGGAAAGCAAATGGTGCCAGCTAGAGCTCACTGTTACACACATGACTCAAGCAACTAGTCAACCTCAGTATCTTACTTATCTAATTCATCTTCTTTTCAGTTAACTCTTGATTAAAATTCAGAAGTTTGTGACCCATTCTCTAGACTGTAGACTTTTCAAGGGCATGCAAGCGGTATTTGCTAATTTTAGTCAGCAGAGAACTAGAATGGAGTCTAACATGCATTTGAGTCTAACACGCAGGAGGAAGTGGCAAGAGCCGTGGGACTGAAAACCAGCAACCACAAAGGAAGCTCATGCTGATTAGCATAATTGCAGTCAGGCTACCTAGGCACCACGTTCACTGTCACTGCAATTGGGAGGCCCTGTTTAGAAAAACTGACTTAACAGAAACGCTGCTCAGCGTGAAGCCAGAAGGGTGGGGTCCCAGTGGCCTCTCCACCCTCTGAGTAATTTGTAGTAGGCTGGTGACATCTACCATTCTTACCTAACATTACCCTGAGCATTTACCCTTCAAAGTGAAGTGAAGGTCGCCCAGTCATGTCTGACTCTGTGTGACCCCATGGACTACACAGTGCCCAGGATTCTCCAGGCCAGGACACTGAGCGGGTCGCCTTCCCCTCCTCCAGGGGACCCTCCCAACCCAGGGATCGAGCCCAGGTCTCCCACACTGCAGGCAGATTCTTTACCAGCTGAGCCACCAGGGGAGCCCTTCAAAGGTGAGAGAGAAACAAGATAATACAACTGAACAGATTTTGTAAAGCATCTCTTGCGAGGTGTGACGTTTCTGGGACCAAACTCAGTGTTTTACTGTTTCTGGCATCCCATGACCAGGGACTGGTGAAAGGTAGTAAGCGCGCCAAACCACACATCAAGAGGACACTGGAGTTCTCACGCAGGCTCCAGAGTAATGTTTTCAGTCTAGTCCAACCACACTTACTGTGATAATGAAATGAAGAAGACAACCATGTATTCAGAACCACAAGCTCCTGTAACTTTCTAGCCATGGCTATATTTTTCTATTAATTTTCTGAATTATAGAGTAGGACATTAACTAATTCATAAGATGTAACCACCCATAACATTGTGAAAGGCAAAAGATTTCTAAATGAGTGACAAAAATAACAATGCAACTGTGTAAAATGTGAAATAAAACTTGCACACTTTTTACATTAAGTAAAAAGTATATACACGAGTTCAGTTCAACTGTGTAGCATAAAACCATAAAATGTTCAGTAGAACCTACTAAAATTCTCTTATCCACTGCATTCACAGTGCTTACAATCTGGATGTCCAGTGAAAAATTTTTTTTTTTTTTTTATCAGTTCTAATGAGATGGATGAAACTGGAGCCGATTATACAGAGTGAAGTAAGCCAGAAAGAAAAACACCAATACAGTATACTGACACATATATATGGAATTTAGAAAGATAGTAATGATGACCCTGTATGTGAGACAACAAAAGAGACACAGATGTATAGAACGGACTTTTGGCCTCTGAGGGAGAGGGAGAGGGTGGGATGATTTGGGAGAATGGCATTGAAACACGAATACTATCATGTAAGAAAAGAAGCGCCAGTCTATGTTCGATACAGGATACAGGATGCTTGGGGCTGGTACACAGGATGATCCAGGGAGATGATATGGGGTGGGAGGTGGGAGGGGGCTTTGGGATTGGGAGCTCGTGTACACCTGTGGCTGATTCATGTCAATGTATGGCAAAACCAACACAGTATTGTAACGTAGAATAAAGTAAAAATAAAATTAAAAAATATATATATATATAAACTCAGCCACTGCTCAAATAGCTAGACTGGATAAAATGAAAAGTATAAAATCGGGAGATTGCCTATAACATGACCGCTGTGTCTCTTTTCACCTAAAATGGGAGTAAATTCCAGAGGAGATTGTAGTACCTCCACTTCTGGAATTTCTGTGACAACGGCAGTGTGTGAGCAATCTAAATAAGGTCTCCACTGAGAGCGTGGGTAAAATACAATATGTTCTTTACCAGGTGCATATTTTTATAGAGCCTACATTAATGAGATAAAACAGGCGGCTAGTTATTTAATGGCTGTTTAAAAAACTAATATAAACCCATGGTCAGAAACACATTGTTAAGGGGTAAGCTACTCCATGTCCCTTTCGTCTGTTGAAGACTTAAGCCCCATTGCCTCAGAAAGTGATTATATTAGGGAAAGAGACTTTTAGAAGCAATTAAGGTAAAATGAGGTCGTGTGGGTGAGCCCTAATCCAACGTATCCAGGGTCCTTCTAAGCCAAGGACGTCAGGACACAGAGGGAAGGCCGTGTGGAGACGGGGAGAAAGCTGACATCTTCGAGCATGGCAGGGAAAGGGCTTTGGAGAAACCACACCTGCCAACCTGGGTCCTGGGCTTCTGGTTTCTATAACAGATCTAAGACAAAATGTATCTGTTTATTTAAGTCATTCAGACTATGGTGCTTTGCTACAGCAGCCCTAGCAAACTAACACAGGCCTGTATCACACAGTCATCATACAGCACAACTACATACGATTGTTCCCTCGGGTGTTTACTGGAAAGCAAATGGTGCCAGCTAGAGCTCACTGTTACACACATGACTCAAGCAACTAGTCAACCTCAGTATCTTACTTATCTAATTCATCTTCTTTTCAGTTAACTCTTGATTAAAATTCAGAAGTTTGTGACCCATTCTCTAGACTGTAGACTTTTCAAGGGCATGCAAGCGGTATTTGCTAATTTTAGTCAGCAGAGAACTAGAATGGAGTCTAACATGCATTTGAGTCTAACACGCAGGAGGAAGTGGCAAGAGCCGTGGGACTGAAAACCAGCAACCACAAAGGAAGCTCATGCTGATTAGCATAATTGCAGTCAGGCTACCTAGGCACCACGTTCACTGTCACTGCAATTGGGAGGCCCTGTTTAGAAAAACTGACTTAACAGAAACGCTGCTCAGCGTGAAGCCAGAAGGGTGGGGTCCCAGTGGCCTCTCCACCCTCTGAGTAATTTGTAGTAGGCTGGTGACATCTACCATTCTTACCTAACATTACCCTGAGCATTTACCCTTCAAAGTGAAGTGAAGGTCGCCCAGTCATGTCTGACTCTGTGTGACCCCATGGACTACACAGTGCCCAGGATTCTCCAGGCCAGGACACTGAGCGGGTCGCCTTCCCCTCCTCCAGGGGACCCTCCCAACCCAGGGATCGAGCCCAGGTCTCCCACACTGCAGGCAGATTCTTTACCAGCTGAGCCACCAGGGGAGCCCTTCAAAGGTGAGAGAGAAACAAGATAATACAACTGAACAGATTTTGTAAAGCATCTCTTGCGAGGTGTGACGTTTCTGGGACCAAACTCAGTGTTTTACTGTTTCTGGCATCCCATGACCAGGGACTGGTGAAAGGTAGTAAGCGCGCCAAACCACACATCAAGAGGACACTGGAGTTCTCACGCAGGCTCCAGAGTAATGTTTTCAGTCTAGTCCAACCACACTTACTGTGATAATGAAATGAAGAAGACAACCATGTATTCAGAACCACAAGCTCCTGTAACTTTCTAGCCATGGCTATATTTTTCTATTAATTTTCTGAATTATAGAGTAGGACATTAACTAATTCATAAGATGTAACCACCCATAACATTGTGAAAGGCAAAAGATTTCTAAATGAGTGACAAAAATAACAATGCAACTGTGTAAAATGTGAAATAAAACTTGCACACTTTTTACATTAAGTAAAAAGTATATACACGAGTTCAGTTCAACTGTGTAGCATAAAACCATAAAATGTTCAGTAGAACCTACTAAAATTCTCTTATCCACTGCATTCACAGTGCTTACAATCTGGATGTCCAGTGAAAAATTTTTTTTTTTTTTTTTACTCATGGTTGAGATAATGAAACACACACATGTAATTGCACACACACACACACACACACGTACTTGCACACACACACATACAATTTCGACACATTTATGTCCATTTTTATTTATAATTGTGTCTCTACTTTACATTATTTTACATCTTTTCACTTGAAATTCCGTTGTGTTTTAAAAAGGAAAGAGATGTGTGGTGGGGAACTATCTCAGTAATTTACATGCTTGTGCAGCTAATGCTTTAGGTGGCATCACTCATGTATTTAAGTGCTCACCCTTGAACCCAAGTGTGGATAAAATCTTAATAAAACGTTGACCAAGAAAAATGCTCCTTATAATTAACCAAAGTCCAAACTATATGCAGCCCAAGACAAATCTATTTGCATAAGCTATTGATTTAGGGCTTAGGAAACCTCAATTCAACTAATGTTTGTGGAGAACACATTGTGCAAAATGCTCATTAGTTATTATCTTCACAGAACCTGTAAGTTAGGGGAGACGAGAACCACATACTCAAGGAGCTAACTCCTAGAGAAACGATCTCTATAAAGAAGAGAAACACTTTGAGCTTTTCCGTATGTGATCATTGTCGTTCAGTCACTAAGATGTCCCTGACCCTGCGACCCCATGGACTGCAGCACGCCAGGCTTCCCTGTCCTTCACTATTGCCCAGAGCTTGCTCAAACTCATGTCCATCGAGTTGGTGATGCCATCCCACCATCCCATCCTCTGTCATCCCCTTCTCTTCCTGCCTTCAATCTTTCCCAGCATCAGGGTCTTTTTCAATGAGTCAGCTTTCGCATCAGGTGGCCAAAGTACTGAAGCTTCAGCATCCTTATGTAATTATAGCTTCCTTTACAGAAATGGATCCATTTCTTGAAAGAGCACCTATTTAAATGTATGATTATTGGGTATTTTCCATTGTCCATGTGGGAGTTGTGCTTTACTGTGGTTAAAAAAAAAATCAAATTCATCTCAACATTTCAAAGATACCATAATTAATAAGCACTGCTTAATGAGTAGCTGATGCACTCTGCACCCCGTGTGTATCTGAACTCGTGCTGAGAACTCTAAATTATCTCTCATGTTTCATCCTCACTGCGGCTGCACAAGAACCCATAAATAGCAGGTGTCAGATCCGGTTCAATAGACCTGTTTCTCTCTGATTCAGCACCCACTTCACCCACAATGCTATGCTGGCATCAGCGAAAGTAATTAGTATTATTTCTTCCAAGTGCATGTGCAGTATAGTTACAATTATCTCAAAGTAAAAAAGTTTAATTAAAAAAGTAATTAGCCTGATAAAACAACCACCCAGGTTATATAAAAGGAATGTAAAGTATCCAGACCTGTTTAGCTGACACAAAAGTAGCAACTTTACTTGTGCTAAATGAACACACTATCTCTAAAGTCCCTGAGGGCCTACCAAACTCCTCACCTACAAAGCCCAGCCATATCACACTCACCTATGCTTTATCCTTGGACTACTCTTTTTGAGAACTTTCTTGAAGATACCTTGTTTCAGAAATGAGCAGGCTGTTCAAAGATAAGAAATCCTTAGACACAAGAAATATAATTATTAAAAGTTAACAAGCATAATTGCTAAATCAGTTGGCCAAACTGGCTGAAAAAAAAATATGTTAAGGGTCATTTACTTGATGCTGTATTTCAAAATTCTGAATTGGATTTCTACATAGCAAGCTGCAGTATAAGAGGTATGCTTGCCTTAACTAAGTTGCTTCAAATACAAATATGTCCAAGAACTCTAGAGGATGAAAATCCAATGTGAACAAGCCAACAGTGAAAAATGATAGTAGTTTAAGAAATAAGTAACCATCGGCACAAAGCCCATTTAAGATTAATTCATAGCTTCAAAACAGATTCCAAGTAATGGTACAATTATGGAATTCATAGAATTCATAACCCAAAGATCTAAACTGCTTCCCTCTCTACCAAAAAAAAAAAAAAGGCAATTCAAAAATCAGGTTAAGTGTGAGTGGGAAATTTAAGCTAGTTTTCCTTCCAAGTATGGAATGAAAATGGTGCCAAATGGAAGAGAAAGAACTGCTTGTCCTCTTTTCTCTGACCCTTACGAGGAGCTTCCTTTTACATATATCTTGTATCATTACCCCATATTGTTCACGCAGCCAAAGAAAAGCAATCTGTGCGCATTTCCTTCTCTGATCCAGCCACAGACCTTTCCACAGAAGCAGGAAAGAAACCATTCACAGCACAATGGATATCACAGACTTGCTTTCTCCCTGCAAGGCTGAGAAATATGTATGCAATAACCTCAAATAGGTGGGAATTTATGATCCGTACTTTTCCTGGCATATATAAAATAACAACTGAAGTAGAAAAAATAGGATAAAAGTTACCAGTTTCCTGCTTAAAAATCCATGATCAAATTTCCTTTTATCCCTCATCGAAAAAGTTTATGAAACTATTTAACTATATAGATGATTGGGGCTTTCCAGGTGGCACTAGTGGTAAGAAACATGCCTGCCAATTCAGGAGACCTAAGAGGCAGAGGTTCGATCCCCAGATCAGGAAGATCCCCTGGAGGAGGGCATGGCAACCCACTCTAGTATTCTTGCCTGGAGAATCCCATACACAGAGGAGCCTGGCGGGCTACAGTCCTTAGGGTCACAAAGAGTCAGATACAGCTGAAGTGACTTAGCTTGAATGCATGTAGATGATCAGAGTTCACCAAAGTGTTGCCAAGCGTTGGTGACAGTTTGCGTCCATTGAAAGTGGCAGAGCCCCTGTGTTCACAATGACATCGTCCTACCTCTGCGTGTGACGTGGTTTCACCAAGGCTTGCATTTTCCAAGGGGAGAAGTGTAAGTCACAACCCAGACAGGAGCACTGTCTTAAGATTCTTGGACACCTCTGTGTCTCTTTTGCTGTCTCGCATACAGGGTTATCATTACCATCTTTCTAAATTCCATATATTTGTGTTAGTATAATGTACTGATGTTTAGAACAGGTTTTGGACTCTGTGGGAGAAGGAGAGGGTGGGATGATTTGGGAGAATGGCATTGAAACATGTATAATATCATGTAAGAAACGAATCGCCAGTCTAATGTTGATGCAGGATACAGGATGCTTGGGGCTGGTGCACTGAGATGACCCAGAGAGATGGTATAGGGAGGGCGGTGAGAGGGGGGTTCAGGATTGGGAACTCATGTACACCCGTGGCGGATTCTGTTGATGTGTGGCAAAACCAATACAGTAAAGTAAAATAAAGTTTAAAAAAAGTATATTCTAAAAAAAAAAAAGGATTCTTGGATACCAAATTAAACAATCTTTGGACTCTTAATTCTTACAATATAATTACTTCCTAACAAATTTTTAGAGGAGTGGCTTCATCTTGACTTGATGAGGACACAGCCATGAACCAGTTCTATACAATTTTGTCACCAAATATTTATAGGGATGTCCCTGGCAGTCCAGTGGTTAGGATTTTGCCTTCCAATGCAGGGATGCAGGTTCGATCCCTGGTTGGGGACATAAGATCCCACTTGCCTTGCAGCCAAGAAACCAAAACATGAAAGAGAAGCAATATAACAAATTCAATAAGGACTAAAATTGGTCAACATAAAAAAAAATCTTTAAAACAGTTTCGTAACAATGTCTCAGATCTTAAGGATGCAGTATCAAACTGTAATAAAATCTGAACCATTCATTCAGTCCAGATATCCAGTCAGTACAAGTTCAGGGGTAAACATGGTTTTCTAAAAACTGCTACCAAATACTTCCTGTTGAAGTCTCCTTTTCCATAAGGTAACAGGCTTCCTGACAACATTTTAGCCTAATTCTATCATCTGCGAGTCCTTTTTAGTTATCATGAGTCTCTCATATCTATTTTCAAATTTCAGCCTCATATTTGGTTAAAAGCTGTCTTCTTTTAACAGGAAGCCTCATCTGATGTCACGACTCTCGTCCCCCACCCTCACCCTAGAAAGCGTCTTATTCCACGGGAGATGAGGTAGGAAGGAAGACGAGGAAGATGCTTCCTGCTGTGCCAGCCCATGGACACTTGGCCGTCATCTCCTGCGATTGTTCTTTATTTGAAAAATCTCACAAATCAATAGTGAGCTTATAGATTCTTCCCTGTAATTTTCTCTGTTCAGGGAGCATCCAAGAGGGCTGCTTTTGCTACACCCACCCCACCATTGCCAGCTCTTCCCCAGCGTGGAGGTCTGGTCTTACCTAACCCACAAGCCTTCAGTCCCACCACGGCCTCTTGCTGCTGGGGTCTCCTCACTCAGTGGATGGGTCTCTCTGCACATAGATGCACTCATCTGTGCTACACTGGTGGTGGAGACAGAGGCTCTTCTCACAACACCCCTGGCCTGAGCTCCACCAGGCTTCCTGGACCATGCCCACACCCATGAAGCATAAAGTTCCCATCCAGGTCAGTGGCTGAACCACTTGCATACAAGACACAATCACTCTTCCCTGATTTACTGCTGTGTAGTAGGGAAGAACAAACTTGACTCCATATTGAACCCATTTCTTTTACTTTAACCCCTGTATTCTATTGTCCTTGCTTGAAGTTAAGAGAGTTGCCTATAGCCTGAAATATATGGGAAAGCCCATTCTCAAGGCTCTGACCTTTAAGGGGACATTCCGTTCAGGAAGAGCAGGGGTCCGCACCCACAGGGCCATGGTCCACAGCCTGTTAGGAGCTGGGCCGCACAGAAGGTGCTGAGGGCCAGATACCAAGCAAAGCTTCATCTGTTCTCACCCCTGTTCCCCATCGCTCACATCCCCTGGTCTGTGAAAACATGGTCTTCCAAGATGCAGGTCCCTGGTGGCGGAAAAGTTGGGGACCACTGACACAGAGATAAGGAGTTGCAGAACAGAGAATAACATTTGTCTTCCTGGAGATTTACAGGAACGTGGTGAGCCGACCTACAAGGGCAGCTGCCAGAACAAAGGGTTCCTGTGCCAGGAAGCTTGCAACAACCAAGCTCACCACCAACCCTTTCACTAGAGAGGAGACTCGAATTCTAACTCAGGGAGGATGGTCTATGGGACGCCAGTCCACCATCTTCTAGGCCCGCCTGCTTCCCAGATAAAGTCACTGTTCCTTGCTCCCGCAACTCATCACTCATTTTATTGGCCTTTTGAATGTTCAAACTCCTACTCAATTGCATTCACTGTAATGCAGCAAGCAGGACAGGCTTGGACTCAGTTGCAATCTCTATACTGTTTGACCCAAGAGACAAAGGCGTATCATTTAGGAAAATTCAATTATTTCTGAAATATGACAGAAATGTTGATATTAAGGAAACGAGCATCTTAATATATTATTAAAACCTTAAATAATGATCTAGATACTACGGTTTTTATAATAGGACAATATCCATCAGACGTGTTTTCATCAAAATAAACCTTCCTTTATTGTTTTCATTATAAATATCACCTAAAGACTATAGATGAGAACAACAACAACAAAAAAAAAAAAACAAGGAAAACCTATAATCAATGATTTTCTGAAAGAAACAATCACCATTAACATCTTGCAATGTAACAGTCTCCTATAGCTCTTCAGTTACATGTGGTATTGTGCTTATTGAAATGGACGAAGTTAAAAATTAAGCTCCTGGGTCACACCAACCTCATTTCAGATGTTCAGTAGCCACATGTGACTAATGGCTACCATACTGAGCAAAAACCAGAAAAACAGGACGTTACCCACATGACACAGAGTTGTACTGAACAGCAGGTCTGTGCCCCTTTTATCACACACACACAAGCATAAAATTGATAAGAAGCTGTAATCTATGCATTTGTGATTCCTTTTATTTCCTTACAATACAGTCAGTGTAGTTAAAGGTCAACAGATACATTTGGGTGACTTTATGAACCCATCATGTTGCATGTTGAGGGTCTTTATGTAGTCTCCAACCGTCCTGCAAAAAAGTTCCACCTATGAATACATGACTAACTATGTGTATGTATACTGAAATATTTCCATTAAGTAAATGTATTTTATTTTATTTTTTATTTTTTTAAATTTTATTTTTACTTTATTCTACTTTACTGTATTGGTTTTGCCATACATTGACATGAATCAGCCACAGGTGTACACGAGCTCCCAATCCTGAAACCCCCTCCTACCTCTCACCCTGTATACTATCATGTAAGAAATGAAATGCCAGTTTATGTTCGATACAGGATACAGGATGCTTGGGGCTGGTGCACGGGGATGATCCAGAGAGATGATATGGGATAAATGTATTTTAGAAACAAACATACATTTGTTATTGCTAATGACATATATATTTTGTTTCATTTTTTAAAGACTGAAGTAGAGTTCTAACAACACAGTTTTAAAATTTAGATGTATGTTGTCAAGGTTTGCAAAGACTCAGGTGTATTTTACTTCATATACATCATTTCTAGGTTGTTAAGTATTCCAATAAAATGATAGTAAGAAGCAGGGAAATGATGATACAGGATATAAGGAATAAAAAATAGAATGAACAAAAAGAAATAAAATCTCAGAGTGGCAGCTCTTTAAGAAGTTTGGAAAGCAACTAAGACCAAGAAGTCAGTGAGTCTCATAAAAACTTACCGATGGAATGGGAAATGGATTATAAGAAATCAGGAAAAGGCTAGACAGTATTAGTAATCTGATGAAGAAAAAGATGCTTCATTTAAAAAATTTCCGGGAAAAAATTTCAAAACCATCAACAATGTCAAAATCAAATATAAAGCAAACTAAAACATATTATGTATTCATTCCAACCTCACAGAAAGGTAAAATGTATTATGTATTCATTCAAATCCCAAAGACAGACAATACCAAAGAATGTTCAAACTACTGCACAATTGCACTCATTTCACATGCTAGCAAAGTAATGCTCAAAATTCACTAAGCTAGGCTTCACGAGTATGTGAACAAGAACTTTAAAATGTTCAGGCTGGACTGAGAAAAGGCATCAAATTGTCAATGTCTGTTGGATCATAGAAAAGGCAAGAGAATTCCAGAAAAAACATCTACATCTGCTTCATTGACTATGCCAAAACGTTTGTGTGGATCACAGCAAACTGTGGAAAATTCTGAAAGATATGGGAATACCACTCCACCTGACCTGCCTCCTGAGAAATCTGTATGCAGGTCAGGAAGCAACAGTTAGAACTGGACATGGAACAACAGACTGGTTCCAAATAGGAAAAGGAGGTCATCAAGGCTGTATATTCTCACCCTGCTTGTTTAACTTATATGCTGAGTACATCTTAAGAAATGCCAGGCTGGATGAAGCAGAAGTAGGAATCAAGACTGCTGGGAGAAATATCAATAACCTCAGATATGCAGATGACACTACTCTTATGGCAGAAAACGAAGAGGAAGTAAAGAGCCTCTTGATGAAAGTGAAAGTGGAGAGTGAAAAAGCTGGCTTAAAACTCAACATTCAGAAAAGTAAGATCATGGCATCCGGTCTCATCACTTCATGGGAAACAGGCGGGGAAACAGTGGAAACAGTGACAGACTTTATTTTCTTGGACTCCAAAATCACTGAGGATGGTGACTGCAGCCATGAAATTAAAAGAAATTTGCTCCTTGGAAGAAAAGCTATGACCAACGTAGACAGCATATTAAAAAGCAGAGACGTTACTTTGCTGACAAAGGTCTGTGTAGCCAAAGCAATGGATTGACTGACCAGTGGTCATGTATGAATATGAAAGCTGGACCATAATGAAGGCTAAGCACTGAAGTTTTGACGCTTTCGAACTGTGGTTTTGGAAAAGACTCTTGACTAACCCTTGGACTGCAAGAAGATCCAACCAGTCCATCCTAAAGGATATCAGTCTTGAGTGTTCATTGGAAGGACTGATGCTGAAGCTGAAACTCCAATACTTTGGCCACCTGATGTGAAGAACTGATCCATTAGAAAAGATTCTGATGCTGGGAAAGATTGAAAGCAGGAGGAGAAGGGGACGACAGAGGACAAGATGATTGGATGACATCACCAACTCAATGGATATGAATTTGAGCAAGCTCCAGGAGATAGTGAAGGACAGGGAAGCCTGGCGTGCTGCAGTCCATGGGATCACAAAGAGTCGAACGCAACTGTGACTGAACAATGAACAAAATCTATTATGACTTTGCATCATTTGTAGAGTATGAGAAAAGATCGCTCATTAGTCCTCAACCCAAGGAACAAATAAAAAATGTTTAGTACACTCTGCATATGACCGTATATCACAAATTTAAGCATAAAGCCTGTTAAAAAATATATTTAAAAATCACAAAGTACAGAAGCTATGACATATGAAAAACTATACTACCACAAATGGACACACATATGAGTAAATGCTCTGTGTTATCCTTTCAATATTATTTATATTTTCTACCTGTAGACTACTTATTTCCCAAGAAGAAACATAATAAAAATGTAGTGGAAAAATTAAAAGTTTTAATCTGTGTATATCTATGCATCTGTGCAGAGCCCATGTGCATGTCCTAATCAGTCTGAGATTGAATTACTCTGTTCCAAGAACTAGCTGAAGGTGGAAACTGAGAGATAGAATTGGGAAAATGCTGTGTAACAGAAGTATCTGTTGTATACCTCACAGATGTCCTGTTTTTCTGGATTATTGAGCATTTGTAAGACAGTCTATGCATGAAATAGCCACTATACAGGAGGTACAGTTTGATAAATGTGGCATGCAAAAGTTCACATACATTGCTGCTTTGAGTGTTACCTTTGTGTGATTCTTCTTACAGAATCAGCTTTATTTCTTAAAGAACGTGTTTCATATGGGGCACTTGGAGGAGCAGCAGTACATAGGTAAGGCAGAGGAGATGAACAGGAGAGAGGTCAAACTCAAGAGCGTGCCTTCCTCGTGGCCAGAGACTCCTGATAATCATTATCCAGCATGGATGCGCGAGTAGGACCATAAAGGAGGCTGAGCACCGAAGAATTGATGCTTTTGAACTGTGGTGTTGGAGAAGACTCTTGAGAGTCCCTTGGACTGCAAGGAGATCCAACCAGTCAATTCTAAAGGAAACCAACCCTGAATATTCATTGGAAGAACTGATTCTGAAGCTCTAATACTTTGGCCACCTGATGCAAAGAGCTGACTCATTAGAAAAGACCCTGAGGCTGGGAAAGATTACAGGCAGGAGGAGAAGGGGACGACAGAGGTTGAGATGGTTGGAAGGCATCACCAACTAAATGGACATGAGTCTGACAAGCTCCAGGAGATGGTGAAGGGCAGGGAAGCCTGGTATGCTGCTGTCCATGAGATCACAGAGTCGGACACGACTGAATGATTGAACAACAGCAAGGCCTTCTATGCTAGAATTCTGTTTCCCAATCAATTATAAAGCCAAGAGCTCAGCAAAATGTGAAGAAATGGTTGCAAGAATCAAAAGGAGATTAGACAAATAGGTGTATAGATAGACGGATGATTGTTGTCAATTCACTACGCCATGTCCAACTTTTTTGGATGGATACATGGATGAATGGATATACAGACAAAAATGATGGCTGGATGGATAGACAGACAGACAGAGGATTGTTATAGCTTAATTCCTTAATATACAAGGACAGAGGAATATATAACATCTACAGGCACAAATCAAAGATAAGGCTATTCCACTGGGATATTATTTCTGAGTCTAGTCAATTCAAGGTTATCCTCAATTACATATAATTATACATATTACAAAGCAAGTCTTTGGTAAAATATTTAAAAGAGAGGAAAAATGATATAAAATATCAAGGACAAGAGACAAGAGTGGTAACAAAATCAGAGTCTACCATTAAGTGAGCAAAACATTTACTCTCCAGACAATGTCCTCTTTGGTATGTACAAGAAGTGAGACAGCGAGTCAGAATAGGGCCCGTATTATTGTGAGAATATTAATTATATGAAAAGTGCAGGAATAAGCACTAGCACATAAAAAGGAAATTCCATCATTGAGATTATCAAGAAGTTCACACACATAATTACACAGTACTTTTCCAGTCTTAACACAATGAAGCCTTCAGATAGGAAGAAAAATAGACCAAAGCATATCATTATCCCCAAATTGCTAAATGAACTCAAAGTGTTTTATAAGTTTAGAGAAGTTTTATAAAGGAGGAAATACCAACTTCAGAGCAGCCTTGAATTATAATAACAAGTACATTAAGAAATGTATGTAGTTGGTTATGGATTAATTTTCTCACGGACCCTCTACTACCTTTTATTTAGATGAAAGTCAAATGAAATTCACTTACTGCCTAAAAATTACTTTCATGTTCTTAATAACTTTTTTTTAATATGGTCAGTTTTAAGGTGACTTTGGGCTATCGAGTAAGGCTGTATTTTCATAGCACGTTTTTACCATAGTACGTTTTTACCATATAACACAGTATCAGCTAGAATATGCTGTGGTGTGCTGCAGCAACAAAAATCCCCAAATCTCAGTGACTCAAAGAGGCAAAGACTGACTTCTTGCTCATAAAACATGTTCATCCTAGGTCAGCAAGCCTCCATTCCAATGCATCCTGGTTCGGGATCCCAGCTACCAAAGCCTCTACCATCTGAAACATCTTTGGTCTCCATGAACCTAACCAACCACCTACCAGCTTTTAATATCTTCTGCCAGAAAGTGACACGTGACTTCCATTCACATGTTCTCAGCCACAGCAAACAGCATGTCATAACTAACTTCAAGGGGGTGGAGAATTGCAATCCTTCCAGACGTTTGGAAAGAAAAGACAGAATACTAGGAAATCGATTAAACCATGATTGTGTTGGATATGCCATCTTCTAAGTGGTTTCTTGCCTCCTTTTTCAGTTGGGTTTGAGCTCCTGGAAATAAAATGTTGAATCTCATCTATATTTCTAAGATTTGTAATTCATAACCTCATACAGTATTGGGTACTCAATCAGCACTGCTGAATGAAAAACAGGGGCAGCCAGCAGCATCAAATATTTCAGCATGTTCAAGAAGAAATGATGCTGAGAAGACCTTTGGATGTGACACAAAGTTCATGCGTGACCACTGAAAAGTGTCTCAGAAGCATGACAAATCAAGGTGAGAAAATGAAGGGAACACGTGGAGGTTGCCCTTTCAAAGTCTGACCATGATGCCAAAGAGATTTAGGGCAGCTGCTCAAAGGAAGCTATTCTTCATAAAAAGAAAGAGGTGAGCAGCTCCGGAGGCAGGGGAAGAAGGAAAGGGAGAGTAAGGTTCAAGAGAGTGAGGGATGGATGAAGGGTCTCAGAGGCACCGGGAAGAGGTGTGACATGAAACAGGTGAGCAAGGGTTGGACTGGAGACATTTCTGTGATAGAAGTGTGATCTGGATGGTTGCGAGTCAAGCTGTGATGGGACATGAGAGGCGCACAGGAAGGTGAGCCTAATGGTCTCTATTTCATCTGAGAAGTGAACCCAGATCACTCTCTGAATATGGGAGCAGGCACTGGACAGAAGACGGGGCATGGAGGACCAGATCAGACGGGCACAACGTGGAAGGGGAGCGGCAGAACAGAGGAACAGCAGCGGAAACGGGTGTCCAGCTGGAGAGAAATGTTAAAAGGCAAGGCAAACACCCATCTCTTCAGCTATGGAATCTATATGACTTAATGACTCGATGGCATGACCCTCCAAACCTGGTTAGAATTCAGGCCCACACCCCAAACAATGCAAGCAGATGAGCCCTTTCTATCATCCAACAAAAATAAATGTGATGCTTTGACTCCCTGGATGAGAAAAGTCTAAAACTACGGTTGGCCATTTTGACTTAGCAGTTGGGAACAACATAAAAATAGCATTGTGGAATGACTTCTCAAAGTGGTCATTTTTTGTCTACTCTCAATGGGCAACGCCACAAGGAGACTACAACTGATTCAACTCACTTAAACATACACAGAAATACTAACATGCAACTTCCAAGATTTTCTCCTTCCAATAGGTCCTTTAAAATGAGCTGGTATTAGCCTTTTAAAGGAAGGAAAAGTAAAATAGCTTTTGCATTTTCCTCAAAAATAAAGCTAAATTTTCCTAAATATGTGTAGATATTCTGCTACCCTGGGCCTATTGATGGAACTTCGTTTTAGTCTTAGCAATCACGAGGTATGAAAAACAAATGTAACAATACTAATTAACTTCAGGACCATGGCTTGGTTCCCATGATTCTTAATGTATGACAATAATAAAGCAGTCAGGTTGGTATCTGCTGTTTAAATGCTGAGAAATAAACTCTGAGAAAACAGTGCTGGTACTGAAAGAGTCAGGCCGAAAAGAAGTAAAGCTGAATTTTGGAAGGAAATGATCAACTCAGTATGAGACAACAGCGGGAATTCCAGGAGAAATGACAGGAGATGCCATCCTAGAGAGACAGCAAATCTCTCCCTGCTATGGAAATCAGTCATGAGTCATGTGTAACCAAACCAGTGTATCATATCCCTTATGGTGCTTGGCCATATGATGCATTCTCATGGGTTATAAGAGACGATTAGCTGCATGTATTCAAGGCTGCATAGTTTTCAAGGAAAGGGATTTTTAAGGTAGGTTTCAGTTCTCAAAGCTGTTAATGGGACCACTGTTTTACTTGAATGGAAGGCAAAAGGACAGACAGACAAAAGAGAGTCTGGGAACCGTGATTATAAAAGTCCCAGCACCTGACCACCTTCGAAAATGTCTCCTTGGCGGGCTATTCCCACTGTTATCATGGAAAGTCTTCACGGTGGAACTCCCATAACTTGTTTCACTTCCTGAAAAGTCCCTGAACTAACAGAGCAAGGGTCAAATAAACCTTTGCTCTGTGTGTGTGCCTGTCTGTTAGTCACTGTTGTGTCTGACTCTTTGCTACCCCATGGGACTAGCCCACCAGGCTCCTCTGTCCACAGGATTTCCCAGGCAAGAACAGCAGAATGGGTGGCCATTTCCTTCTCCTGGCAATTGTCCCAACCCAAGGATAGAACCCAAGTCACCTGCATGCAGGCACATTCTTCACTGCTGAGCTGCTTGGGAAGCCCAGACTTTGCCTGACTATTTTAAAAGCATAATTTCTTTCTTCAAAACCCATACCTGATGATTGTATTATTTTGGACCAAACCTCTTTTACTATTTTCCACAAAAGAATGCCAAGCCATCCTCAAATTAACCTTTCAATGACTTCTAAACTACTTCAGTTTGTAGACACACATGACACTCACTCATTCACACACATGCACACACACACACACACAAGCACACACACACACAGCCATATTCACGGATCACTAGCACAAGTCTAGTTTCAGACACAAGTACTGCACAGCGCACGGCAGCCTCCTGAAGATCACACTTCCCCACATTATCCATCTGCATTACGGCCATCAACCAAATTTCTATAACTTATTACCATCCTCATTTACTAAACTCTGTTTATTGATGCCTCAAGTGAAAGCCAGCTCCCCAGATTTATTGCTATTTATTCTAATGACAAAGCAATGGCATGAAATCTCAACAATTATTTCACAGTGGAACAGATACCAACGCACTGGTCTGCCCTGTTTACTGGAGGGCGTGTGGGAGGCATGCTGCACTGGGAGAGCCGGTCTAGACAACGGTGTGTCCCTCTATGCACCCAGCACCTTCACTGTTAGGAGCACTTCCACTCTAACAGCTGACTCCCTCTGAATGGGAAGTCCTGAAAGAGAGACAAGTGATCGTGCATTCCGAGGAGGCTCTGCCAAGCAGGGGGAGCACTCACTTGGCCCATTTCTGTTTCCTTCAGGTTAGAGAAACTGAGAGCCTTCTAATATTATTTTATTATGCCACCCCTCTAGAGATCACTAGCTCTTCTTACCTCAAATCTTTTATTATTCTGAAACATACGATGTCAATGATTAAAATAGTGCTTTTGATGTCAAAAGATAAAAACAAATTGCAGCCTTTTGCTGCTCTAAACAAAACTAGTATTTTGTATTGTTTTTTTTTTTTAATCACACACACATCTGGGAAAGTAGTTAAATTGCCAGGTTTCAAATTATTACAGGGATGAGGTTAAAACAAATTCATTGAGTAACACAGACTTTCCAGACTCGGCTAACGGACAAGATGATTCACCGTTCTCACATGGCAAGACCAAAGGGAAGGCCGGTGGCGGGGAGAGCACAAGAATGCAGAAACAACCTTGAAACTTGGGCACGGCCAGCGAGCAACTTGCTGTAATCAGAATGTAACAGGCAGCATCAATTTACAGAAAGACGCCTTTTGGAGTACCAACTTAGCCTAATCAATTGAGAAACTTATTAATGGGCCTGACAATTTTCCTTAAGGACCACATCAAGGTACAGCAAATGACTCTCAAAATCGCTTTAGCATTTGCATAAGATGAGTTTATCTCTGCATTGAAACTGAGTGTGGTTATAAAGCCTAGCATGGAGTACATTTTGGAGCAATTTTCAAATTAAAGTTTCATTAGTGCTCCTTCAGTACTGTCGTGTATTGATTGCTCTCATCTCTGTTCCATTCCTACACGATCACCGCCCCCAGTAAATCATCCCAGCGCACGACAGACTCCACAGAGGCGTGTCCCTGCGCATGTGGCAAGAGAAGGAGCTTTTCCGGTGGCACCAGCAGGCTCAGGCTTGGAGTCAGACTCGGCTAGCTCACAACTCAGACTCACCACCTCTGAGTTATTTGGCCCTGCATAATCACATGGCCTTTCTTTCGTGTTCTTATCTTTTAAAAAATCGTAAACGTGGCTAATGGTAACACCCAATTATGGCAAGAAACCAATGAGAAATTTCACGTGTCATCTTTGTACCTTGTGAAACATCATTTCAATGTATCATTTTAATATGTGCATTAGAAAAAAAAAATAAACTTGCTCTAAGTGGACATAGAAATGCGAGCCCCATCATTTGTAATGACAGCCTTTCTTGTCCTGAATATTATTTCCTTTTTCTTAAATTTTCTTAAGCATGCTAAAATATCCTAATTAGGAAAATTTTACTCTTGTTAAAGTAGGCAATCTTTTAAGAAAGGAATTATTTCTTCTAACTTCTTCAGAATTCTGAAGTTTCTCTTTAACTTTGAAAATTTAAATTAAGAAGACATGTTCTAATTTATGATACAAAAAGAGAAAATTTTTTTTTCCAGTATCATCTCTTCAGGTTAACTTCCCCTGGTTTTTTTATTTATGAAGAATCAAAGAAGGATACATTGGCATCAGACATAATTTATAATTAATAAATAATTAAGAATTGTGCCACTAATTAAAAAGGAATTTTTACAAATACAAAGTGCTCACCAAAGTTCATGGGAATTGGAAAAAATGGTTTTTGAAAGCAATTTCCTCAGGTCCAACTCTTCTTTATGGAATGTAAAAAATTTCACTCAACCTACTAAAAAGTCATCAATTAGACAGTAACTGAGCTGTGTCTCCTTTATTTAAGAGAGAGACATTGATAAAACATATCAAAATCTGAGAAATCACATTGTTGTATTTAAGGCAATTTTTAGGGTATCTTTAGGCTATTTAGCTCCATTTTCTCCACGTTCTATATCTACCGTGTGTGTGCTCTCAGTCATGTCAACTCTGTGACCCCATGGGCTAACCCCCGAGGTGCCTCTGCCCATGGTTCCAGGCGAGGCTACTGCAGTCGGCTGCTGCTTTGCACTCTAAAGCTATCACACGGCAGGACGTAATTGTTTATTCATTCAGCAAGTGTTTGGGGACACCTACGTTGCTCAGAACACTGACAAACGTTTCGGAGGTAGAAAGATTAATAAAACACAGCCTCCACCATAATGGGATTACATTTATCATTATTTCAATTTCTGATGTTCAGGGTGACCTATAAAGAACTGAATTATCAGGAGAAATCCAAGCTCACTCACTGTACCTGACTTACCAATTCTTTAGGCAGATATGGACTTGCCCACAACTCCTATCCCAGAGATACCCTTACCATTTCTCTAAGGGATCCATTTTCTCAGGTTCCCTAAAGAGTCCAGCTGACTCCAGCTTTCAACTCATCACAAAGAATATGGGTATGGGGAGTTTGTCAAAGGAAGTGGGCTCAACTCACTGGCAAGCAAGCACAGTCAGAGGGTCATTAAAAGGGCAAAATTTATAAAGCATTGTCTAAGGGGAAGGCAATGGCACCCCACTCCAGTGTTCTTGCCTGGAAAATCCCATGGACAGAGGAGCCTGGTAGGCTGCCATCCATGGGGTCGCGAAGAGTCGGACACGACTGAGCCGCTTCACTTTCACTTTTCACTTTCATGCACTGGAGAAGGAAATGGCAACCCACTCCAGTGTTCTTGCCTGGAGAATCCCAGGGACAGGGGAGCCTGGTGGGCTGCCGTCTCTGGGGTCGCACAGAGTAGGACACGACTGAAGCGACTTAGCAGCAGCAGCAAGGGGTATATGGCCCTCCCATCCTGCTGGAAATTGAAAAGTCTGAAGTTAAGCCAGACCAGAAGGCATCCCAGTAACTACACTGCTCAGCATTTTGTAAGAAAGATTCCTATGAAAGGCTCTGCTAGGTAAAGAACAAGGAGGTAGTTCACCGCACCGTTCAGTTCACTCCAGCAGGACTCACGGCAAAAATCATCCTCGGCCCCAGTAGGAGGAATGGTCTGTCCTTCCCAAACAACAGAATTCTGACAATATACCTCCATGGGTCTGTGGGTTATTTAAAAACATGGGTCAAATTTATGAACCATATCCTCCCTGTAGATACTCTGAGCATGAGGTGGAGTATCCTTACATAGCTTTCCTCTTCTTAAGGAAATTTCTTGTCAGGAGCTTGCAAATGATTAATTGATTTCTAAATTCTTTGAAGTATAACTCAAATACAGACAAGTGCATAACTGTATATTCAGAGTGATGAATTTTTACAAGTAAATAGACCCATGTAATCATCACCCAAATCAGGAAGCATTTTCAGCACCTTACCCCCTCCCTCACCAGTAACTAGGATGTATCATTAAGTTCGTTTTGCTTCGTTTTGAATGTTACATAATAGAATCATGCTTTAGGAGGATTTCTGGCCTTTGCTTGTCAACACCATGTTTGGAAGATCACTCACATTTTAGCCTATAATTGCACTTCATTCACTCTCATCCTAGTCTCTTTGTAATTTAACAACACTTTACATTGTTTTTAAGACTTAAGCCCGTTAACAAAAAAGGTAAAAAAAAAAAAAAAAGACAATGATTTCTTCACTGACATCAAAGACACAGGCAACAAGCCAAAGAAAAAAATAGATAAATTGGACTTCTTGAATTTTTTTAAATTGTCCATCAAAAGACACTATCACCAGAATATAAAGGCAGCATGCAGAATGGGGGATGTTTGCAGATTATACGTCTGATTATGGGTTAGGGTCTAGAATGTATTGTTGCTCAGTCACTTAATCATGTCCAGCTTTTTATGACCCTATGGACTGTAGCCCACCAGGCTCCTCTGTCCATGGGATTTCCCAGACAGGGATACTGGAGTGGGCTGCCATTTGTTTCCTCTCCAGGGAATCTTCCCGACCCATGGATAGAGCCTACATCTCGAGCATTGGCAGGCAGATTCTTTACCACTTAACCACCAACCAGAAAACCAAACGACTCAATTCAAATATAAGCAAATAACTTGAACAGACATTTCTCCAAAGAAGATACATAAATGGTCAGCAAAGTCATAAAAAGATGTTCCACCTACTAGTCATCAGAGAAATGCAAATTAAAACTACTGTGAGACACCACCTCATGCCTTAATGGGCTTTAATACAGGCTTCTGGATAAGCTGGTTACAGGACAGGAGTGTTGGCAGGGCTTGGAGAAACTGGAACCCTTGTGTATTTGGAATGTAAAATGGTAGAGCCACTGAGGAAAATATTGTGGTGGTCCCTCAAAAAGTTTAAAATAGGATGAACACATGACCCAGCAATCCCACCTCAGGACATACTCCAAAGGCAGCGAATGCAGCCTCAAAGAGATGTTGACACACCTCTGTGGGCAGCAGCGCCTCTCACAGTAAGCTAAGCGTGGAAGCCACACAAGCAGCCATCGACAGATGACTGGGTAAGCGAAACGTGGTACAGAGAAATGGGCTATTTCCTGCAAAATGCAGTCTATGCATGCAATGGGATGTTTGCTTCCTTAAAAGGAAGGTAATTCCGACATATGCTACCATCTGGATGAACGTTGAGGACACTGTGCTAAGTGAAATAAGCTGGTTACAAAAAGACAAACCCGGCCTCATCCCAGGTAAAGTATTTAGAGTAGCTGAAATCACAGACTGAATGGTGGTTACTAGGGGCGAGAGGGAAAGAGGGAAGAGGAGCTGCTGTTTAATGGGCACAGAGAGAGTTTCAGTTTTACAAGAAGAAAGAACTCTGGAGACTTGGGCAGTGGTGGGGGGGCGGGGACAGATTGCACGAGGTGGATGTACTCAATACCACAGCTCTGCACGCTCCAAAATAACTACGATGGTCAATTTCACATTGTACAGATTTCGCTACTAAAAAATTGAGGAAAAGATAAAGAATAAATAAAGGACTTCCCTGGTGGTCTGGCAGATAAGAATCCATACCTCCACTGCAGATGCGTGATCTCTAAGGTCGAAAATCCCCCAGGCTATGACGCACAGCGAAAAAATAGTAATTAAAAACAGTGTCTATTCACTAAGGCCTAAATTTAACTAATGCCTGTTAGAAAAAGAAGTGTGAAGAGTAAACAATTCCAAAGAAAAGTTCTTAATTCTCAGTTAAACCAAAAGTCCAATTCACCACATTTTAGTAACTGATATTTCTAGTTAATTATGTTATGTGCTGCTGCTGCTGCTGCTGCTGCTAAGTCACTTCAGTTGTGTCCGACTCTGTGCAGCCCCATAGACGGCAGCACTGATGAAATTCTGTTTCTTTCTCTAAAATTTTACCTTTGTGTCTTTTGTTAAATTTGCTCCTGATTCGCTATTTCAAGGCGTATATGACACAACCGGAAAGAACAGGGTGCAAAGCTCTCCCTGGCTGGGCGTATGCTAGTCCTTGGCTCAGCTTCTTATTTCCAAAGTGGCTTTAGTAGTAATTCTTTGCTCCCAAAAGTTCAAGGTCTAACATAAAGAGCCAACTATACCTAATAAAAGTACCCGCTAAAAGGTAGTATCTGTTTAGAAAGTGTGAAGTCAAAGTGAAGTCGCTCAGTCGTTGGACTCCTTGCGATCCATGGACAGTAGCCCTCTAGGCTCCTTTCTCCATGGAATTCTCCAGGCAAGAAAAGAATACTAGAGTGGGCTGCCATCCCCTTCTCCAGGGGATCTTCCTGACCCAGAGACTGAACCTGGGTCTCTCGCATAGCAGGCAGACTCTTTCCCATCTGAGCCACCAGGGAAGCCCAGTTGTGTAGAATCAGTTCAGTTCAGTAGCTCAGTCGTGTCCGACTCTTGGTGACCCCATGGACTGCAGCATGCCAGTCCTCCCTGTCCACCAACTCCCAGAGCTTGCTCAAATGCATGTCCATCATGTCAGTGATGCCATCCAACCATCTCATCCTCTGTCATCCCCTTCTCCTCCCGCCCTCAATCTTTCCCAGCATCAGGGGCTTTTCAAATGAATCAGTTCTTCACATCAGCTGGCCAAAGTATTGGAGTTTCAGCTTCAGCATCAGTCCTTCCAATGAATATTCAGGACTGATTTTGTAGAATAATGTTGTGTAGTGTTGTGTAGTTGAATAGTTGTGCAGAATAGTGTTATTTATACACTAGACATGCTACCAAATGCAAGTCCCTGTGCGCAAAGAACTTTGAGAAAACAAATGGAAACGTGGGAGTTTGGAGCAGAGAAAAATTTACTGCAGGGCCAGGCGAGGAGAGTGGGGGTTGTGCCCCACTAAACCCCCTCTGAACTCCTCACAGGGTTTTGGCAAAGCATCTTTAAAAGCCAGGTGGGGGGTCGCCCCCAGGTTACGCTCGCCTCAAGCACAGCTCTCTCACTGGTTGATGGTGGCCAATCCTTAGGTGCCAGCAGGTTTGAGGACCATGTGCTCAAGGTCATCAGGCAGTTCATTTCTTCCACTTGGCTGTGGCCTTTAGCATCTGAAAACTTCTTTGAGGTACCATTATCTGTGTACTTCAGAGAAGAGCAACAGCAGGGGATACAGGGGAGGGAGCTGTGCCTGGAAGGCTCCAGGGGGCCCCGCTCAGCTACACACATCCCCCGAGCCCAGTCTCTTGCTTTTCCTGCTGCTGCTGGCTATGTCCCCAGCACAAGCATTCTATAAACACATAGTGATCACTCGTTAGACAGTTACTGACTGCATTATGTGAAAATGCAATGAACAGAAAAGAATCAAATGCCCTGAACTCTGTGGTCCAAAATTAGGTCCAAATTTAAACATAAATTAAGACAATATACTTTATTTTCATTTTTAACTTTTTATTTATTTTGTATTGGGGTATAGCTGACTATATATAGTTGATGCTTTTGAACTGTGGTGTTGGAGAAGACTCTTGAGAGTCCCTTGGACTGCAAGGAGATCCAACCAGTCATCCTAAAGGAAATCAGTCCTGGGTGTTCATTGGAAGGACCGATGCCGAAGCTGAAATTCCAATACTTTGGCCACCTGATGTGAAGAACTGATTCATTTGAAAAGACCCTGACACTGGGAAAGACTGAAGGCGGGAGGGGAAGGGGATGACAGAGGATGAGATGGTTGGATGGCATCACCGACTCAATGCACATGAGTTTGAATAAACTCTAGGAGCTGGTGATGGACAGGGAGGCCTGGCATGCTGCAGTCCATGGAGTCACCAAGAGTTGGACATGACTGAGCAACTGAACTGAACTGAACTGATAGCCCATTAACAATGTTGTGAGAGTTTCAGGTGAAGAGCAAAGGGACTCAGCCATACATATACATGTATCCATTCTCCCCCAAACTCCCCTCCCATCCACGCTGCCACATGACACTGAGCAGAGATCCCTGTGCTATTCAATAGGTGCTTGTTGGTGATGCAGTTCGAATACAGCAGTGTGTACATGCCCATCGCAATAGGAAACTTATGGTCCGTTCTGCACTTTCCTCAATTTAGTTATGTCAGTTCTGCTATCTTATCACACATCTACCACCATAGCAAAATAGGAAGGAGACAATTGTTGTAGGCAGAATACCATGCGCTCCTCTCAGTTACTTCAAACCCGAATCCGTGAAACTGGCAAGTATCATGCTTTTGGGGGGAAAGGGTCTTTGCAGAAGGATCTTAAAATGGGAAATCATCCTGGCTATCAGCGTAGGCCCTACCTACAGTCCTTGAGCTTCCTTACAGAAAAGAAGAGAGAGGCCAGACTCCCAGAGGAGAAGGTGGTGGGAAGGCAGAGGCCGAGGGGGGTGAGGGGACCGCCTGCAGCCACGGGGGCAGTGGGAGGCAAGGTTCAGCTCCCCCTCGAGCATCCCAACAGCCTTGCTGACACCTGATCTGGGCCCAAAGACACAGACTCCTGGCTTCTGACCTCGGAACTGGGAAAGAAAACATTTCAGATGTCTTAAGCTACCAAGTTGGTGGACATTGGGTTCAGGAGTCACAGGAAACCTGTGAAGATGATTAAACACAACTGACATCAATGGCAAATTCACTTTGTACTGGACACTATTTGAAGCACTTTATATGTGCTTCAAATATTAAAGCACCATATACACACACACACACATTTTATTAAGCTTTCAATCCACCTATGTGATAGACTGTTTATTATCACCATTTTATAGCTGTACAAAAAGTTCATGAAATTCTCTCACAGCTTTTAAGGAACAGACAAGCAGGTAAACATGCCCTTAAATGTTACACCTTGTTAATTGACTATTTTGTCTCTGTGACTTTAATGCCATATTTTACTATGAGTGTAAAATATGTAACCACCTGAGAATCAATCCAGCAGCCTAAATCTCTGTTCTTTAAATTCTTGTTGCTCTGCATAGGTTTGGTACCCAGGCTAAACTCTCAGAAGTTGTTCTCGACAAAATGCAATTTAAAATCTCAGTTTTTCAAGATGCCTTCTAGAGTTTTGTGTGTATTCCTCTGTTTAAGTGGAAGTAAAGATATTATAACAACATTCACTCACTTTTCTTTCATTTCTTGAGGGTAGATGAAAGATTGTTAAAGGAGAAATAAATCTCTAATAATTTCACAAATACATTTTAAAATAGTGGTGAATACCTCTTTAGATATAAAAACAGAATACATGATAAGATCATGAAAAACCTAAATTGAGAACATCTGACCCCATGTCATGAGAAACCCTTAGGAAAATCCTCAAATAGACTTCTTTGATACTAAACTGTAATAATATTTTTTTTTCTTCTCATGGAGACAGATGGGGTTAAACTCATGATATTCCAAGATGGGTACTGTTTGAAGATGGGCTACATGCCTTCATGGCAAACTTCTCACTTAAAACACCTGCATAGAAGTGCTGCCTGCTTGCTTGTTTGGATGACATTAGAGGTGACGTAATAAAGCCATCAAGTTGTCTAGACGGCCCTCCTCCAATCTAGGACTGAGTTCTAGCATCCTACCTCAGTCCATCAGTTAGGAGTGTGAGAGTCTTCAGCCTAGACAGAATCCTAGAAGTGATCTAGAATTACCCAGGTGGGATTAAAAATCACATTTAAAATGGAATAAAGATGGTGAAGGAATTGGATTCATCTCAGCCTCTCAGTATCTTCAAACTTTTTTCTCATTGCAATTTTTCTTTTAAACTTAAGGCTAGGTTATTCCACAAAGGGGAGTGATTGCTAATTTTAGTAGGCCCTAGAAGATATAAATTAATACATTTTTAATGTACTGGAATTTTAAAATTGATCTACAATGCGTTATTCACTGGTTCAAAAGATTAATTATATTTAAGAATTCTCAGCCTGCACTTGATTTGAGCTGATCTAGGTTTCCTAAGAGGTTATTTAAGTACTTGCTTGGTTGTCAACCTACGGGCTTCATTTTATTCAAACTCTCACTTTAGGGCCCTTGTCAAAAAATGAAGAAGTGTCATCCACCTTGACTTCTCAGCTCTTGAAACATTCAAAATTACATATCCTTCCCCAATATTAGTTTCTTCAAACTGTGATGTCAGTGTGACTCTGATGCTTATGGAGTTTAAGTCACTTTTCAGAGATCTGATTGTTCAAATCACCAGATAATATAAAAACTGATTAGTCTTACTATGCAAATATTGAATTTTAAAAACACAGGAGGACATGTTCATGTAATTATAAGGTCAGCTCATTTATAAGACTCCCACTGTCATAAAATATTTTGCAATTCAAGTTTATAATTAGTTTCAATACTTTACTTCTAAGGTTAAATATACTAGCCTCTATAACAACCTCATTATTTCAAAAACAAACAAAACCTCTAGGCAAGTTATTACAGTGCTATTTTTATACTCCTGATAAAATGCTTACATATTCAGAAATGTATTATTTTCAGTAGGCAAAATATGTGTTTAAGACTTCAGCTATATCAAAAGACAACAATGTATATATCATGTGATGTTGTTACTACTAGAAAATACAATTTAACTCTCAAACAATAGAGAAGCTACGGCAATAAACATTAGTTTACTGGTGCACTGCAATGTCAGTTTATTTGAAAATATTAAGATGAAATGAAACACAGTAAAAGATCTTCCTCAAAGATCCTCTACTTCCCAAAGCTGCTCCCACTTCTGAAATATTAATAGCAGAATGTCCCAATGGATTTATACACTTTTATTTGAAAATTCCATGTGTACAGTCAAATCAGATCTGTGATTTATCACTGTTTCCCAAACAAGCATAACAGCTTGTGAAGAAATATGACAAACACATCTTATTTGGTGCTCTTGCTCTTAGTTTAAAAAACAAAACAAAACTCAAAATCTTTAGACAGGCATTGACATAACTGATCTGAGGAACTCACAAGCAATGAGTTTATAAAGTTGGAGATGACAAGAAAATAATGGAAGATGTGTACTCAGCTACTTGCAGATACTTTGTAGTGCAATAAGAAACTCAACATCTTAATTAAGTTTCAAATAAAATAACCCTAAATTAGACATGAATCTTTTAGCCAGAGTTGTTATTACAGATGAAACACTGTGTTTTGTTGAATTGCAAACATGTTTCATTATTAAACTTTTGATACACCTAGTAAATAGCAAATCACAGCAGGGGGTGTAATTGTTTTGGAAATACTGCTGGAAATAAAGATGAAATTTTAAAACAAGCTGTTAGTGTCTCTTAACAGAAATTCAACATCCTGTTAGGATCTGAGTGTTAATTATAAGCTGGCTGAAATATGAGAATGTCCAGGTAGACCACTCGGAAAAGGCGATGGCACCCCACTACAGTACTCTTGCCTAGAAAATCCCATGGACTGAGGAGCCTGGTGGGCTGCAGTCCATGGGGTCGCTAAGAGTCAGACACGACTGAGCGACTTCACTTTCACTTTTCACTTTCATGCATTGGAGAAGGAAATGGCAACCCACTCCAGTGCTCTTGCCTGGAGAATCCCAGGGACGGGGGAGCCCGGTAGGAGGCCGTCTACGGGGTCGTACAGAGTCAGACACAACTGAAGCGACTGAGCAGCCGCAGCAGCAGGTAGACCACAGGATAAAGCCACAGATTCATTCAAAGGTGTGCTTGATGTTATATTAAACCACATCCTTCTAATAGAAGGGCTATAATAAAGCTCTATAACTGACTGATGATAACAGGGCTCAAGGAAGGACTGTTACCAAGGTAAATACCGAGAGCTCCTCATTTAGACCTCTCTAGAGCTGGCAGGTGCAATAAACCCACACAATAGTCACTCTGCGGTTTCAAGTTACAAGCTCCACACCTGTTACAATAAAAATGCATTTGAAATAGCTGTGGATGAATCAATCCGTGGTAGTGTCATCACCTGCGTAACTTTTCAGGGGATTTGGAATGTAGAGATTGTCCTCCCACTTTTCAAAGGAGTCTCACAGAGGTCCTGGTCATGGAACTCCTCTGGAGTCCAGCGGCCTCGGGTTCCCAAACACTGACTCTGGACCTTTCCCAAATTCATCTCTGAAGCCTGCGTTTCATCACCCACAAAGTGAAGATGGAGAAGGTGCTGCCTTCTTGGGGCATCGGCAGCCACAGTGAAGCCTTGAATACACCTCCTGATGCGCAGTGAGTGGGGGTACTTGTTAGATGTCCTTACTGCTGCTATCAAGGCTGATGTCACTATTACTATTAAGTGACCCCAAAGGGCCTTAGGCCACTTTGTCACAGAGCAAAAATAGTCCAGAAGTCCTAACTTTTGGCGCAAGTCACTTTCTCCTACGCCAGAGAGTTTCCAAACATGCATTAACTCAAGACGTGTTCATCCCCCAGTCCATATTTTAGCTGCATGCCAAGAGGCTGCAAGTTCATTTCTGAGGAAGAGCAAGGGAAGGAGAAGAAACTGCAGCAAAACCCAGCCACGCTGAGCTGCATCAATCTCCATAATTCGAAATGACCCACATTTGCCTTTCATGCTTGCAGACCACAGACCAGGGCCTGAATTCTCCAGGACAGGGCAGGGGGTGGCACGAAAACCCAGAGGAACAGACACCGTCCAGCGCATCGCAGGGGACACGGCGAACCGGAATGAAGCGGACTCTGGAAAGTCACGTTTAACAGGCCGACTAGCGAACTGCCTCAAAAGAAGAAACATTTCCTCCTCATATTTCCAAAAACTAGCACGGGAATGTCCTAGAAAAGCGCCAGTTCGAGGGTGCGTTGGTCACACCCACAAACAGAAGGACGGTCTCCCAAGTGGGTTTAGGGTTCCAGGTCTTGGAGAGGCTACCACGCACGTTCCTCCTCAGTCCAGCCGAGCTCAGGCTAAAGGAGGACTCGGCCTTTCCTCCAGAAAGTCGCACGATGCGGCCAGGTCTAAACGTAAGGGGCTCAGATCGGGAGCTGGGCATTTCACCGCGGAGACTCCTTCCTGGGCTCAGCTCTTTTCCCTCTGGACCCCAACTTGCACGCACAAGAAAACTTCTCCCAAAGGGCAAGAAGTCGCGGGGTACCTCAGACCCCCCGCGCTCACTTCTAACCAGGTCCGGGGGCCCCGGAGGTGGATGCTACCCAGGGGCGCCTATATGACCTCGGCCCCCCACCCCCGCTCTGAAACTCGAAACGCGGCCCCTGGAGAGAGGCTTCCTGCAGCTCAACAGCTTCTCGAGGGGGAAGGCGGACAGCGGAGGGGCAGCCAGCCTGCTGCTCTCTTATCCCAACAAGTTCGCCGCTTGCCCGAGGAGGCAGCGCGCCCCGCGCCGCGGAGACTGGCGGCGGCGTCCAGCCGGGCGAGCCCGCCCGCGCTCGGCGCCCCTGCGCTGCCCCCGACGCCCTGGTCCTCGGCAGCCTGTGTCCAGAGACCCTGGAGCTCCGCACTCCCCACTCGCGCCGCCTCTCCGCGGGGCGCGGGGACGAGGGTGGCGGCGGGGGCCCCGGCAGGCCGGCGACCGCGCGCAAACACGCCCCGCGGGGGCGCACCCGCGGCGCCCGGCCCGCACCCCGCCACTCCCCAGCCGCCGCTGGGCGCCCAACTTACCGGGGCCGGGCGGCGCTGGGGGCGAGCCCAG
>SJYG01000320.1:102010-182847 GCA_006410535.1 Litocranius walleri
AGCCCTTCATCTTCCTGCCGGCCGCGGCCCGGCGCCCCGGCCCAGGCATCGGGGTGGGGGCCCGGGCGGGCGCGGCAGGTGCGGGCAGCGCGCCTCTCTCCGGCGCGGCGCGGCCCAGGTGCGCCCCGGGCCCGGGAGCGAGCGAGGGAGCCGCGCGGAGGCCGGGAACGGGCGGGAGGCCGGGGCTGGCTGGCAGCGAGTGAGCGGCTCGAGGAGTGGAGGCGAGCGCGGCGCGGAGGGACGCATCCAGGAGCGAGACGGTGGGGACGAGCTCCCGCGCGGCGCCGAGCGCGGCTCTCCCGCGCGCTCGGGTCCTTTATCCTCGGGGTGCCTGCAGGCACCTGAGGACCGCTCCCCTCTCCCCAGCCCGCCACACTCCCCCGCGCTCTCAGTCGTTAACCTCCAGCCTCCGCGCAGACCCCGTCTCCACAAATCCTGCGTGTTCATCCCTTTGAGGGCAGGCGTTCTCCCGACTCTCCTCCCCTCCCATTTTCCCGGTCCCTTGCCTCCCCCCACCCCTCACTCCAGGTAGAGGGTGTGACAACACACCCTTGGTTGTCCAGGTCGAGGACCTAGAGGGGTCCTTCCCAAACTTCACTGTGGGGGAATCACCCATGGTTCGTGCTAAAGTTCACGTGCAGATCCCGCTGGACTGGAATGGGGCTTGAGGTTCCGCGTGTTTAATTATTGAGGCAGAGGCTGCTGATCCAAGGGCCACGTTCTAAGTGACAAAGCAGGGAGGAACAAACAAAATGAACCCACGCTCTGATCTCAGCTGAGCCACTGTTTGTGAGATGACTTGAAATCACAGGTCGCCGAGGCACTCAGGGTTTGTCCTGGGATTTTAGGATGCTGTGGGAGCCAGATGGAGCAGAAAGATAAAACGCTCTACAGGTACAAGGCTCTCGTTATTGTCTTTAATAATTACTATTGATAAAATCCTTAGGAATGCGAGTACTGGTGAACGTGTACAAGAAGATTGTAATGTGCAACTCTCTATGTTCTCAAAAGAAGCTCTAAAAACCAGCCAGCAGTATTATTGTGCTTAGTTGCTCAGCTGCATCAGACTCATCCTGACCCCGTGGACTGTAGCCTGCCAGGCTCCTCTGTCCATGGGATTCCCCAGGCAAGAACACTGAGGTGGGTTGCCATGACCTCCTCCAGGGGATCTTCCCAACCCAGGGATCGAACCCACATCTCCCACGTTGCAGGTGGATTCTTTACCATCTGAGCCACCAAGGAAACTAGCAGTGACCGCCCCACAAACACACCATCGTTTAGAAAGGAAATGCTAAAACATCCTTCCAGGGCTAGTCTAGAAGACTGATCTGATATAATGAGTTGATAAGACCTAGAATCAGACAATGGCAGAGCTGTAGAAGGAGTGGGAGGCAGTGGAAGCCGTCAGTAAGGGGCCCTGAGGTAGGACTGGTGGGAACACTGGTGGGAAGTGAAAGACAAAGATGTTTCAAAGGAGATGTTTCTGAGACACGCATTGTCTGATTTGTGGTTTTGAGTCTGGACTGAAAAATTCGGGACACTGAGCTGAGATGTCAGCGGGAGTGCCCTGGCAGACCAGTGTTAACACCACGCCTTCCAACGCACAGAGTGCAGGTCCAAGCCCGGTGGAAGGGCTACGAACACACGTGTCCTACAGCCAGAAAACCAACACCTGAGACAGAAGCAAAACTGTAACAAATTCAATAATCATTTAAAAATGATCCACATTAAAAAAAATCTTAAAGAATTAATTCATCAAGAAGGGAACCTCCAGTTGTTTGGTTTCATTTTTATGTTTTGTTTCTTTGGCAAAGGCTATCAGTTAAAGAATCTGTCTGCAGTGCAGGAGACCCAGGTTCGATCCCTTGGTTGGGAAGATCCCCTGGAGGAGGAAATGGTAACCCACTCCAGTCTTCTTGCCTGGGAAATCCCATGGACAGAGGAGCCTGGTGGGCTACAGTCCACGGGGTCATAAAGAGTCGGACATGGCTGAGCGACTAAAGCACCGCTGCCAGCAGCTGAGTTCTCTGTGGACCCTCCTAGGCAGAGCCTCAGGCAGACGCTCAGGTGGGGAGCTTACTCACAGAAGCTCGAGCCTTGCTCTGGGGAAGCGGGCTGTAGACTAGAGCTTGCACTGGCTTCCACGTCTGAGAAACCTGGGATGGGTAGGATGGAAAATGATTGGGAGAATGTGCAGTTTCTGAGGTAGAGGAGAGAAAAAATCCAAGTGCTCGGGACAGCAGCCTGCAGCTCTGTGGCCTCCCCGTTCTTACGGGCCATCACCTGTAACACGTGGATTCACAGGGGATGCCGGAGCTCTGCGTAAAGGACTTGTGAGGCCTGGGGAAGACAATGCACTGTTTCCTCAATGATATTTTTTGCTCTCTCCTGTAGGGCCTGAAAGGGCTGGAGCATACGTATTACTTCACTGTTACAGCCCCAACCCCTAGCTGTTTGGTACACAGTAAGCCTTGGACTGCAAGGAGATCCAACCAGTCAATCCTAAAGAACATGAAGCCTGAATATTCATTGGAAGGACTGATGCTAAAGCTGAAGCTACAATACTTTGGCCACTTGATGTGAAGAGCCGACTCATTAGAAAAACCCTGATGCTGGGAAAGATTGAAGGCAAAAGGAGAAGAGGGCAGCAGAGGACGAGATGGTTAGATAGCATCACCGACTCAATGGACATGAACTTGAGCAAACTCCAGGAGATGGTGAAGGACAGGGAAGCCTGGTATGCTGTAATCCATGGGGTAGCAAAGAGCTGGACATGACTTAAAGAATAACAACAGGCTCTAGAAATGTTCATTGAATGAATAAATCAATAATTCAGTAGGAAAACGAAGAGTACAACCAAATCACAGTTCAAAATATGAGAGGTGATGGCTATATGGGTTCTGCTATTCCAATGTTGTAGATGCCAAGTCAGGGCAACACTTTGTGACAGAGATGATTACAGGTAACAGATGGCCTAGATAGCTTAAAGGGGAAATATTAATACACATCGGGAAAGCTTTTGATTTTGTTTTAGGAAGGGATGGGGTTTAAAAGAGTTCATTGATTACACTTAAGAGAATTTTTGTACTAGAAAGGCATCCTGAGTGGCAAAGGGATTAAAGAAGGATGTTAATCCAGTTTCTTTAAAGGATACTCTATCAGCTGAAGATGAAAAAGAGAAATTGGGGGTGGAGAGCTCATAACAGAATTGAGAAAGGCTATGCCTTTGTAGCAAAAGAAAGTTCAAACAAACTCTGTTGATGGGGTTAAGGGACCACAAGAGAGGGAGAGGAGTTCCATGGAAGAGAAAGGAGGAATTGATTGAGCAATAGCTGGAAAGAGAAGCGGCTAGTGAGCCAGAAGTGAACCAGGAGTGAGCCAGGAGTGTAGGAAATCGATCTCAGCAGAGACAAGGGTCACCTCTTCCTCAGAAACAGGAATGAAGGTGGGAACAAGACGTATCAAGATTGCAAAGTGCCACGGCAAGAAGTGAGGAAGGCTCTCCTTATCTTGCCCCTGTGTGTCCAAGGAAACAGAGATGAGCCTTCTACCAAGACCTTGTGATCGGCCAGAAATAATGCTGTGAGCTAGGACATTGGATAAAGCATTTGCAACAAGTTGGAGCAGGAATATTGTAGTAAGTCCACAGAGATGTAAAGAAAAACCATGAAGTGATCCCACCACAGGCGTATAGACTCCGGGGTAAAAATATACGTTTATTATAATGAAATGCAGTCAGCATTTTTATTGCTTACTCTCCCAGCAGTATTCAAAGACCTTAGTACCCAAAGAAAGCACACGGCATGGTTTACCCGAGTTAGGCACCAGCAGAGTAGAACTGATGGGAGGTCAGCCGAGTGGGGGTTTCGTGCAAGCTTTCAGGCCTGGGTTTCGTTTGCCGCAGTGTCACGTGCACTGTGTGAGGCTGTGTGCGATTATCTCTGTCAGCACTTTTTTTTTTCATGATAAAGTGGAATAAGGCTATGTAACCCTCATCTTGGGCTTCCCAAATGGCTCAGTGGTAAGCAATCCACCTGCCAGTGCAGGAAACATGAGTTCAATCCCTGAGTCAGGAAGACTCCCTGGAGAAGGAAATGGTGGCCCACTCCAATATTCTTGCCTGGCGAATCCCATGGACAGAGGAGCCTGGTGGGCTACAGTCCATGGGGTCGCAAAGAGGCAGATATGACTTAGCAACTAAACCACACCCTTTAGCATTGGGCTTTTGTAATAAAATAAGCTACTGTGGGTAAAGCAGTGGTTTTCAGACTAAAGCAAGTACCCTCAAATCATCTGAGTATTTTTCAAAACATAGGTTACTGACCCCCACCCCCAGAGTTGCTGATTTGTTAGCTCTTGGGTGGGTTTTGGGAATTTGTCTTCCTAATAACAAGTTTAGCAGTGATGCTGCTGCTCCTGGTCTGCAGAACCACCCTTTGCAAGCTCCTGCTGTAAAGCATGTGCTGCCTGGTACACACTTAAGCACTGGATACCAGGGAGCTAGTGTTTAGGGTCAACTCACAGTATGAGAGCTGAAGACAGAGGCCGAGCTGAAAATGCTATAAAAGAACACAGAAGTGAGTGATGGATAGAGGTCTGGGAGACACTGAGAATTTAAGGCCATCTGAATGAAGATCCTATTTAATGCAAGTTAAGTTAAAGAAATGGAGAGGGAAATGGCAACCCACTCCAGGACTCTTGCCTGGGGAATTCTGTGGACAGAGGAGCCTGGAGGGTTTCAGTCCATGGGGTCCCAGAGAATCAGACACAACTGAGTGCCTGAGCACACACAAGTTTTAGGAAAGACTCAGGACTGGAGGTTTTTCTAAGAGAGACTCTTCTAAGAGAGAATCTTGGAGATCAAATTACATTTAGTCCAGTTCAGTTCGGGTGCTCAATTGTGTCTGACTCCTTGTGACCCCATGGAAGGCAGCATGCTAGGCTTCCCTGTCCATCACCAACTCCCAGAGCTTGCTCAAACGCATGTCCACTGAGTCCAACACTTTCTAAAATGGTGGTTTATAATAATAAAATGCCATAAAAATTGAATCAGATCATAGAAAGAGAAGGCTGGGCTCAGGGAGGCTGTTAGCAGGCCAGGCAGCACCGGGGCTGGGACTGAACTAAGAGTGAGTCTCTGGGCTTTGGAAGCCGCCCAGACACAGGGGTCAGGAATGTTACATAAACATCATCGTCAGGTGAAGATTTGCGAATCCCAGGCTGCCATGCAGTCTCACTCCAGGAAACACTGAGGAACTTGGAATCCATGTGGCTTCTTTAACAGGAAACTTCAACACAAATCTAGACGTAGTGTATCAACATAAGAAACAGCACATCTGGGAGGGGTGGGACTAGAGCGTCCGTTGATTCAACCAGTCCGAGGCCCCCATGCCCCCACTGTCCCCTACCTTGTGTCCAATGCTGTGGTAGAGCTGTTTAAAACCAGAATAAAGTCACTCTTCAGACATGAAAAAAATAGGCTCCAAGAGATTAAGTCAGTTCCTGGAGATGATACCTGATAAACTCCAATATGATGATAAATCATATATGACTTCCACTCTTTACATATAGACCCCCAAATTCATTGTGTGAGGCCACCATCACCCTGATACCTAAACCAGACAAAGATATTACAGAAAAGATATTTACAGGCTAATATCACTGATGAACACAGATGCAAAAATCCTCAACAAAATACTAGAAAACAATCCAACAGCATATTGAAAGGATCACACACCAAAGTGGGCTTTATCTCAGGGATGCAAGGATTTTTCAGTATACACAAATCAATGTGATACACCATATTAACAAATTAACAGGTGAAAACCACATGGTCATCTCAATAGTTGTAGAAAAAGCTTTTGAAAAAAATCCAACACCCATTTATGACCAAAAAAAAAACTCCCCAGAAAGTGGGCATAGAGGGAACATACATCAACGTAATAAAGGCCACATATGACAAACCTACCGTAAACATCATTCTTGATGATGAAAAACTGACACCTTCCCTCTGACATCATACCCTTCTCTTTTTGTCTTAGGTTGAGTTATTCAGTAAGCAGACTTTGGAGACATGAAATCCATGTGCAGGAGGTTTGATGGTGGTCTCCTGGTGAGCAGAGTTTAGTTCACAGAAAAGCCTGAGAACTAACTTTCTCAAGTATTTTAATATTTAATCATCTCTGCTTTATAGCAACCCAAAGAAGACGCTCTTGAATGCAGCAATTATTTTAATGAACTATTATGTGCAAAGTACTGTGAAGCACTTTAGAAGAACACAAGTGGATTTAGATGTACACTTGACCCATAAACAGCAGATTTGAGCTGCCCCAGTCCTCTTATATTCAAATATTTTTCAATAGTAAATACCGCAGGACTTTGTCTGTGGTTGGTTGAATCTTTGGATCTGGAGCCGTGTATGTGGAGGGCCAGCTATTGGTTATATTTAGATTTTCTACTTCCTAGACAGGAGGTTTCCCTAGGCCCTAATCTGTTCAAGGGTCAACTGTATAGTGAACTATACATAGGTAAGTTGTCTGTAAAATGAATATATTAATAGCATCTATCTTATAGGGTAGATGTGAGGATTAAAAAGACTGCCACAAAAGTAAATGCTATCAAAGTATTTGAAGGTCTTTTCCTAACTACAGTGGGTGGAAATGAAATGTTTTGCAAAATAAAAACAAAGGTATTTAAAAAGAAGTTTGTGATAAGTTCAGGATAAGAAGTTATTTTATCTGAAAAAAAATTAATGAAGAAGAAGGAATTTAGCTGAGGCTTCAAGAACAGGCTGGACTTTGAAAGGCTAAAAGAATGAGGAGGGTAAGAACGCACTCCAGGGAGTACAAGCAGGATGAACAAACGTGTAGGAGACGGAGGCTTAGAATTTTTTGAGCGCCAGCAAATGGGCCAGCTTGTCAGGAACACAAAGGAAAGGTGGGGGACACTGCGGATGGTTTGCAATTTCTGGTTGACTGTTGTGACTGTAATTAGAAGAGAAGGAAGAGTAGGCTTTCTGAGGAAATTGAGAGTGTAAAGAAAGCCGTGTTTTGGGAGAATCAAAGTGTGCACAGCTGAAATCGGAGAAAGGTGCAAGGTGTTTTTGTTTCTTGTCCCTGCCCCAGCACACCCATTTTTCGGGAGGGCGTTTCTCTCTCTAAGTCGTGGTTCTCCAAGCCTTGTCGCTGGACCATAGGACCAGCATCACCGGAGCATGCGTCACCTCGGGCCTCACCCCCACCTACTGAAGCAGAAATCAACATGTGGGTCCCAGCAATCTGTCTCAACAAGCCCTCCAGGTGACACTGACACACGCTCAAATTTTAGAATCCAGGCTCCCAGTGCTCCTAGAACACATTTTCTCTGGAGCCATCATCCTCTGGAATAACCCAGAGCACGTCTCTTTCCCAGCTCTCTAGAGAACATGATCGCTGTCTCCTAACATCTTTGCAGACGATCTCTGACCAAATGACTCAGCAGTTGAACTCTGCGGTGCTGATATGTGGATCAGATTGGTTTTAAACAGGTTTTCAGGATAAATCTTTAATACAAATTCCCTTCCATTTGATTCAGATATGAAATACCTTGGCACCAAAATGTCTATTTTAATAGAACTAGGTGATCAGAAAGAAAAAAAAAGATCCTCAGAGAAAACCTCATGAGGTATCAGAAAGGGGTCACTGATTACTGCATTATTTTAAAGATAAGAAAGTCCTTTTCCATTGCTAGTAAAACTCTAGAATGGCTAATTAAAATATTTATTAAATTATAGCAGAAAAAATAAAGGTTCCAAATAATTAGATCTTGGATATTGAGAAGGGACTCAAGGCCAACAGAGTTTGTTTCTGAATGCACATTAAACAAGAATACATTTACATACAGAGCGTATCTGTGAGTGTCTGGAGGTGCTGGATCTTTCATATCAACAGATGGGAAGTAGAAAGAAAGAGAAGGAAGAGATAATGAGGTGAACTCAGGTTGGAGGAGGTTGTGGAGAGGACCTGAGGTCTAGTTGATGGGACAATCAGAGGCGCCTCCCTCCCTCCCTTGTCCTTGAAAGGTACACCCTGCTAAAGCTGCCCGCAGTGGGAGCCACTTACAAGGACTCAGCCCTGAGACAGCAGCGTGGCACTGAGACCATGTGGACCGAATACCCAGCTGAGCCCAGTGAAGGTCTCTGTATAAACCTTTAAGATTCTGGCAGGCAGACGCAGGGATCTGTTCATCTTGTACCCAAGACAGAGGATGGGATGGTTGGATGGCATCACTGCCTCAATGGACATGAGTTTGAGCAAGCTCTGGGAGATGGTGAAGGACAGGGAGGCCTAGTGTGCTGCAGTCCATGGGGTCGCAGAGAGTCAGACACGACTGAGTGGCTGAGCAGCAACACACCCCAAGACAAGCCTTGTAGGTAGGTCCCCTTGCTTATCACAGCTGCTTCCTGCCTATCTGGAGGGTGCTGCCACTTTCTCAGGTCGCTCCCTGTAAGGGGGGCAGTTTCACCTTTCACCTGGGAAGCTCTTGAGTGAGTCTGAAAACCAGCACTTAAGCTCTCGGGCGTCCAGTCTGGTGGGGCTGACACCTTGAACTCCACAAGGCAGACGGTGGAGTGGTGTGGCTGCAAAAAACTCAACCCAGTTTGCAGACACACACACACGCAGACACACACACACAATCACACAGACACACACACACAATCACACAGAGACACACACACACAATCACACAGAGACACACACACAATCACAGAGAAGGACAATGTGCCGCAGAGTCTGTTCACGCTTCAGGACATTTTTATTTTGCTATCCAAATACCAACCTCGCCCCAAACTAACGTGCTGACCACAGTGTCATTATACAAGTTAATGGAGGCCGAAGTCTGTCTTCAACACATAAGCATGTCTATTTCAGCTTGGTCATCCAGCTCTCTTCCCAGGGAGATTTAAGGAAATTTCCATTTTGGGTGTTTTGAGAATGGTGTTCTCCTGGGTGCTATCCTTTCAGATGGAAGGATGAATGTGGAACCCATAGACTCCCCCCTGTCCCGTCACCTCGAACTCTGTGTCTCCTTCAGCAACGTCTGCTCTCAACTGGCTCCTCTGTGCTGACAGGGGTACCCCCATTCTGTCAGACTGAGAATCTCAGAGCCGTTCTTCACCCCCTTCTCCACCTCCAGCCCAGTGGAATTTCCCCTTGCAATAAGCCTCAGGTTCTTCTCTATTTCTCCCTCGCAGTTCGAACACCAGACCCTGATTTGACTCTTATTTGGATTAACTGCCTAGACAATGTATAAACGTACACTAAGTGAATTCCCAGCCAGAAAGCTTGCTCTTCCTCTGAGGGAGATTAATGTGAGATAAACCTGCCCCAGTCATGCTCCTGTCACCAGGTTACCCCAGCCCACCATTGCCCCACCCCTGCCTTTACCAGCGAGTTCCAGCCACAGCTCAGTGCATCCCCGGGGCGGTCAGTGGTTCAGAATCCGCCTGCCCACGGAGGCGACAGGGGTTCACTCCCGGGTCCGGGAAGATCCCACGTGCCGTGGGATGGCCGAAGCCGAGCACCGGAACGAGAGAGGCCAGGCCACGGGCGACACCCACGGCGCGGGAGCGTGGGCCTGCCCGCCGCCGAGGGGAAGCCGCGGCCACGGCGCCCCAGCGCAGCCGGGACGGAGCGCACCGCAGACGCCCCGCGGCCGCGTCCCAGCCGCCCTGCCCTTCCCGCGGGTCCAGACTGTGGCCGAGCGGCCCGCTCACTGCGACTCAGCGTTGGCAGCTGTTCTGCGCGAGCGGGAGCTTTGTCTTCTTTTCCGGCCTAGTGAAATGCAGGCCACCTTTCTCAACAGGCCGAAAGCCTCCGACAAGCGGGCAGCAAGGCCGTGGAGAAAGACGAGAGGGAGAGGAAAGGTGGAAGGGGAGGAACGCCGAAGGGAAACGAGCAGCGCGAAGGACAGCAAGGGCGGAACGCCGAGCCCCGGCGGCCCGCAGGCAGGCGCGCCCGCCCTGCCCCGCGGCGAAGCGGGCCGGCGTCCCCGCGCCCCCGGAGAGCCCGCAGCGCGCGGGGCGCGCAGACCGGCCGCCCGCGCCCCCGCGCTGCACAGAGAGCAGACGACCCCGGGCCTCGGCTCCGGAGCTTCTGAGAACGTGGGCCTGCGCTGAGCCCGAGAGCCCGCCCTTCTCGCGGATTCCAGGCTGCCGGGCCGCGGTGCAGAGCTCGCGGTTAGAGGAGGCGGCCGAGCAAGCCCCGCGCTGCCCTCTGCGCTCGCGGCCGCCCCACTGCTCTCTGTCTGCGTGTCTAGGAAACCACCGTCTCTGCTGCCATCACCGCGGCGGGCAGTGGCAGCCGCGCCTCGACCTCGAACCACGCTATACACCCCTCGCTGCGCCCTTGTCGCTCCGAGGACAGGCGCCCCAGGAGCACACCTTGAGTGGAGGGCTTGAGCACAGGGGGTTTATTCAGGGAATTCTGCGGAGAAACACGACCTAGCGACTAAACAGCAACAGTCCCGAATCCCTGCGGTATTCAAGGGTCAGCTATTTCAGCTGTGCATTTAGTAAAACACACACACGCAAACTAATGAAATATGAGCGTGAAAAAAAAACATGTTGCCCCTATGAACATTAAATGTAATGCTTTGCATACTGAATTGCTTAAAAACAAACCAAAAAAAAAGTATCCCGCCTGCTCTTGAATTGGGGGTCCGTGAGACAGTTGTAAAAGTGGAAAAATAGTAGCAATCTGGAAAGATTGTTCTGATGGAATGTCTTAATAAATGCTGCTACGGTCTCATTGTAAGTTAAAGAAGTTCCAACTAGGCCTTTGGAGTTTTAAGTAAGATGTTTTGGGCCAGAAATAACAGAAATTCTACTTGAAAGGGAAACGAATACTGGAATCATTATTCTGGTTAGCCAGAAATCCTGAGGCAGAAAAGATTCAGGACAGATTCCTACAGCAATTTAATCAAGGCGTCCCATTTCATTTCCACCTTCTGTCTGTGTGAAGGGCTCCTTTTATATGTTTTATTGACAACCTTCCTTCCAGGAATCAAGATGGCAGCAAAGCTCAAGGCATCTTACCCTAGTCTGTAGCCAACGGTCCAAAGGGGACTTTTGGATCCCTTGTGCATTGCTTTTTAAAAGCAAAGACATCTTTTAAAGAAGCCCTTTAGTGCACCAGCCCCAAGTGTCCAGTATCATGCATTGAACCTGGACTGGCGATTCAAAAAATAAAATAAAGAAGCCCCTTAGGTCTCCTTTGCGTCTACTAGGCCAGGAACAGGTTATGCGTGAGTGCTAAGTCGCTTCAGTTGTTTCTAACCCTTTGCAACCCCATGGACCACAAGCTCCTCCATCCATGGGATTCTCCAAGCAAGAACACTGGAGTGGGTTGCCATGCCCTCCTCCAGAGGATCTTCCCGACCCGGGGATGGAGCCCATGTCTCATGCCTACCCATACTGGCAGCTTCTTTACCACTAGTGCCGCCTGGAAAGCCAAAGGCTATCTACCTAACATTTGCGGAAGAGGTGGAGAATCACCCCCGCCACCCAAGGGGAGGACACCAGCGGGAGAAAGCCCACGGCAGCATGAGAGAGGGGAGGAGCTGCCAGGCAGGAGACAGTCCCATGCATTCGGGTAGCTTGCGCGTCGTGGGCTATGCAGCACAGATGGCAGTGGACGCCCACCCTGAAGAGCATCGCCCCACCTGAAACCGCCGGCGAACACACATGCATTCACGTGTGCTAAGGTAAGGCTAAAACTGTCTCAGTTATATGCCCCTATTTGAACTGACTTGTACTAACCTTCTGAATCCCTATTGCACCAAATAAAACAGCGCCTAATATACTTATCATACTTAACTGTATATATCACAGGCAACACAGAGTCTCATACACAGTGTATATATAGTCAACAGTTAACATTTGTGGTTTTGCATATTTGGTGTAACAAGAACTCAGTTGGTGTTTATTGATAGATGAGGAAAGTCACAAATGACTAGTAAGTTCTCCCACCTGGGAATTCCTGCGAGCCAAGAAAATGTCTGTTCTGCTTCAAATGTTAGAAACTTTTTTTGTGTGTTTAAGATGGTTATTCCCATTACCAATTCTGAGAGCAAACAGTGGCAAAGGAAGGTACTATATGATTAACAAACCATGTACTCTTCCTCCTAGGGACATGGAAAAACTATTTTCCACAGCCCTGTCTAGAAGTCTAAAGATTATTTTTGGCCAAGGAAATACAACAGAAAATGCTGGCCCCAAGTCTCGGCCTTAAAAACCTTCTAGGACTTCTATGCAAACGCCTGCTCAGTCCTCTTCCCTCCACTCTTCACCTGAAGATTTGAAGCAGAGGGACTTTGGAGGACTCCAGGGTTCAAGGGTCTGACGGTCACAAGTCAAACATCCTATAGGAATATGCAGTTTTATTAAGTTCATGAGGGGTATGGCCATGGCAGCAGTGGGCTCCTACACACAGAATAATAAAATAGAAGTGGCTGCAGCCGTAACTGTGACGTACGGGACACCAGCTTTGAGCACATGTCTCTCCACTAACTTCTGAACGTTTGCTTCCTCCTCCAACTTTTAATCTCTTTGTGTGTTTTGCTCCAAACACTTAACAACATTTATGTTCCTATGCTGAAGAAAGGATCCATCTTGATATCAGCAGCCACTCTAAACTGTGAAGAGCTTAATCTGGTTGCGCTCTTCCACGTGCATTTGCGTTTTAAAAGGGCTACAGAAAGACCACAATGCTTGTACCTAGAGAATGAATCACTAATGGTTGAATTTCAGAAACTGAAAAGAGAAAAAAATATTACTATGCAAATTATACCATATAGGCAATAGTCTACTTCAGTTACAATTCCAGCTCTGAATAGAAATTGTTTACATTTTTTCCTTTTTTTCTAAAATAACATAGTTTTTAAAAGGCTGCTGTTCTGTTTACATCTCTTGTCTACATGGTTCTCAATTCACACGTGTTTATAGCATACTAACTAAAATTATTCAACACTGAAAAGTTTTATTGTACTTATTAATATAGCTCATGAATTTTAAAATGTCTAAACTAGAGATAGATATTTAAGGAAAAGATTGAATACAATTTAATTGTGAAAATGAATACTGTTCCCTGTGTAATGAATTCAGAATTGCTTTACTTAAAAAAAAAAAAATGTTTTTATCAATGTCTATTTTCTCTATTTTAGATTGTAAGCAATTCCAGGGCAAGAACTTACACTTTACTCTGCACTTGTTGTATGGCATCATGCATAAATCCCTATTGGGATTAATTTTTACCTTTTGGAATATGTGGCAAATTTTACATATGTGGTGAAATTGAAATTCATAACTCACAATTAAGATGTCTAAAAACAAATATAAAAAAGCAGCTCATCTCTTTATCTAAAATTCCACAATTTCTTCATGAGTCCCCAGCCCTGATTCTAGAATTGGGGGAAAGGTGGGCAGAAGAAAAGATGGAGGACTTAAATTTAAAATCAAAGTTAACCCCATCTCTTCTGGTTTCAAGTAATCTCTTTTGAGTACGTATTCAGTCAATTCAAAGTTCAAATTTTCTTGAAGATTGATAACCTTCTCAAATGATCTGCCTGCTCCATGTTTCTTTCCAAATGGAGTTCCAAGGGGATGTTTTGAAATTTTCATGGCACTCTGAGTAGCCAGGATTTCTGGTTCCCTCTCCTTTGAGGCTGACAAAAAATATCCTCCTTCCTGTGGACAAAGGTCGTCTTGGCTGTGGTGGGGCAGGGAAATGTCTGGGATGTCAGTCTTCTCTGACCACCTTTGTGCAAATTTGCAATGATACCTAGCAGTCTTGAACATCTCTCATCACTTGAAAAGTTGCTTTTTAAAAGAGGTTCTTAGAGATAATTTTCCAAGTTTCAGTTGTTATTTATGCTGAGTGAAAGGCAATTTATGACCACAAAGTGTTAGAAAACAGTAAAGTTCATTTTCTTTTTTTATTCTCCTGAAAAGGGAGGAGAAATGGTAAATATTCATCACAAGCATTTGCATGATGTCTTGTGCCTTGAGTTAGGAGTTAAAATTCCTAGGTCTGATTTTGTTCTTTATTAGTTTTGGCTTTCTTTAGATTCATACCATAACCAGTTGGACTTTAGTTTTTCTGTCAAACGGGTGATAAAGTGGCTCCTTTACATTATCTTCAGTATTGACTATGCTGATTTATTTGAAAACTCCTCGGAAAAGGCAATATCTGATAAGAATAGAAAGTGGTAACTCCTGTATATTTGCCTGCCACTTCCTATCCAGACTTTAAACTCCTTGGGAGCAGTGACAATATCTCAGCCCTCCTTGAATCCTGACAGTGCTCTGCACATAATGAAATTTCACTGAAAGTCCCACAGATCGACTGGTTCACTAAAGAGAAACTCGGGTAACTATGCTAGCTGCAGAGGATATGTGGACGGTCTCTAGAATGAAAAAAGAGTTTTAGAAGGTGAAAAAAGAGTTTTAGAAGTCCTTTCTTGAAATTTGATGAAACACTTTAAGAGCAATTCAAAATCAAATAGTGATTCTTCTATTTATTAAAGAAGGTCGTAAGCTGAAAAGAAAAGAAATTTAGATGAAACATGGTTTAAACTAGGGGTTCTCAAAGTGTGCTCCCACCACCTCTACCACCTGAGAAGTTCCTGGAAGTACAAATTCTCCAGCCCCTTTCCAGACTTATAGAATCAGAAGCTCCAGGGTTAGAGCCCAGAAATCTGTGTTTTAACAAGATTCTGATGCATGCTAAAGTTTCAGAATTACTGGTTTCAATATTGTAAATAGTCATGATCTGATGCACAAAAAGCTGAAATAACTTGTTGCAAGCTGTGGAACAAGCTGCTGAATTTTAGACTCTTTTGGATTATCCCACTCCTGTGGCTTTAGTTTGCTGAATTTTGCTCTTGATCTCAGCATCTCAAGGTTGCAATATGGCTGCTGTGGCCCCAGTCATCATATCCTCACTCACTTCAGGAGGGAAGGAGATAAAAGGGGAAGGGACAAGGTCACTTGCAAAGATTGCTTTAGTAGGAAATGCTTTTCTAGAAAGTTTCCAGTTGAGTTATTCTTACATCTCCTTGAACAGAATTGGCTACCCTTAACTGCTTTCCCAACTTTATTTTGGAAGCAAGTGAAATAAAAAGGAGCTGAGAATTGGTGTTTAGATAGCTATCCAACACTGTCCTCATAAAAATGGAGAATTGTTACACAGATCCAATAATTTAGAAAAAAAAATTTCTAGAAATGAGAAAACACATGGAAAATGAAAATGTCTTTAAACACTGTATTTGGAAGGTTGCCCTGTGGAAGGAAAGCTCAAATGTTATGTGAAACTCCACAAAGCAGAAACAATAGGTGCAAATTAGACAGCACAGCTGCTGGCTCAATGAGAAAGAATTCTCTAATGATTAGAACTATTCAAAAGGAAATCAGAGGCTTTTAGAGCAGTGAGCACACTTTACCCTATAACCATTTCTCAAAAACGCAATGCGTCCTGCAATGGGTCTCTTCCAAGTTTAAGACTGTGTATGCTAACTGACTAGAGCACATTCTGGGCAATGATAATGACCAGAACCTGAGGCACATCAGCCCTCCTATTGAGTGCTTTGTATGCGTTACCTATTATCTCCCACAAGGACCCTGAGATAAGCATAACCATTACCCCCATTTAAAGAAACTGGGACAAAAGAACCCAGATACGTTGCTCAAGGTCATGGACTTGAGGTGTGAGCCCGCGTACTGTGACTTCAGAAACCATCCTCTTTATTCTTGCAACCACCTCCTGAACTTAAAGCAATTCCACACTTTTAAAACTTAAGAGGTAAAATGCAGTCCTCACTTCGCTGTAAGCACAGTTCTATCGCTTTCAGGGACTCAGTAATGAAGACAAGTCTATGAATTCTCTTTTCTGGTGAGCCAACATTCGATGGCTTCCTGTTCGCAATTCCCACTTAGATCATTTCTCTTCTAGAACCTAGCTCAAACAATTAGAGAATCTGTCCTGGTGGGTTAATTGGACTCTTCTTGGACAGTTTTCTTTTAGATAACTGTCCCAACAGAGTGATTGTCCCTAAACATTTCTATGTACTTACTTTGAGAGTAAAATTCCTGACTGCTGAAAATATTTGCAGAGAAGAATGCATCTTTATTTCTGACTCCTGGACTAATCTGAGAATAGCTTTGACAACATGTCTATTTCTACTCCCAGTTTTCAAAACTCATAATGACCGATATAAGGTAGATATTGACTGAAAGTTTGTTGAATGAAAGAGCACATTCACAGGTCTTAATCACCACTGCTCTTTGAAACAACATACCAATCTCACATAGAAACCTTCTGATCATTTTTCAAGGCTATTCACTGTCTAGAAATAAAGCCAGGTCATCCTGCACACATGTGTGATAAAAGCACAGCAAAACTATTTGCATTCACACACAAGGGCTAACTACATCGACAACAAATATGAAAATAAGTCTATACCAAGAGTTACAATATTATGATCACACAAAACAAAGCAGATAATGTGAGATCGCGTCCCTGACTGAGCGACTGAACTGAACTGAACTGATACTGATCTTCAGGCTTCCCTGGTGGCTCAGGTGGTAAAAAATCTGCCTGCAATGCAGGAGACCTGGGTTCTCCCTGGGTTGGGAAGATTCCCTGGAGGAGGGCACAGCAACCCACTCCAGTATTCTTGCCTGGAGAATCCCACGGACAGAGGCGTCTGTCAGGCTACAGTCCATGGAGTCAGAAAGAGCTGGAGATAACTGATAAACTAAACCCACACACGTGCTGCTCTCCACAGGGACGCCACTGGGTCACATGTCTACTGATAGGGCAGGAGGGGTCCCTTTCCCCACATGCTCTCTAGCATCTGCTGTTTGTAGACTCTTGGTGATGGCCGTTCTGACTGGTGTGAGGTGCTATCTCATTGTGACTTTGGCCTGCATTTCTCTAGTAATTCGTGATGGTGAGCATCTTTCCACGTGCCCACTGGCCGTCTGTATGTCTTTTGGAGAAATGTCCATTTAGCTCTTCTGCCCATTTTTTGATTGGATTGTTTGCTTGTTTTATACTAAGCTTTATGAGTTATTTGTATGTTTTAGAAAATATTCCCTTATCCGTAGCATCGTTTGATCATTTGGAAAATATTTTCTTCTAGTCCATAAGCAGTATCAGTAACACTGATACTGCTGATCTCCCCATTAGAACCGTATATTTCACTACTAAATTAGAATATTTTGAAAATAAATATGCTGAAAGAAGAAATAGTTTTGAAAAAGGAAACTTATCCTTTTGACTTCCAGCAACAATCATAGATGTCAAAATCATGTCCCTATAATGGGTACAGTAAAAATTATGGATAGTGTTATTTAGAAGTGAACACCAATGTGAATGCATAAAAATACAGCTGGATCATGCTGCCTATTTTTTTTTGCATCAGAGAGAAATAAAAATTAACTGGATCTGTAGGTTATTTCTTCAAGATACCAATAAAATGCATTTAAAGAATAACTTTCCCAAATGATGATGTGGTTTAAAAGTCAATGCTTAAATGTCAACCAAACTCAAGTGCCCTAAACTTGTAAGCGGGGATCACGCCTTCTCTATTTTCTGTTCTGTAGCGGTAAGGTACATGGAGCACTTCAAGGACACACAGGGTCCTAGAAACATTCAGGCTGACAGCTGAGAAATTATTTCAGCAGACCCATCATTTTGATGAACAGCAGTCAGAAATAAGGTGTTTCACATAAAATAAAAACTCTCTGCCATCAGTTATGCATAAAAGTCCAGCCGAGCCCAGGGGTTTCAGGCTCAGAAACAACTGTTTACATGTGGGGAATGGGAAGGTCTGAAGGTGAGGGGCCTTCTCTACAGTGACTCTGTGGACCTCAGAGCTTTAAAGCTGTAAGGGAAGTTCTGAAGGTCCAGACTCTTCAGTCAGCAATTAGGGAAACTGGGTATTCAAAGAAGCTGAGTGAATTATTTAAGATGGCCATCTAAAAAGAGATCCGGCTCAATCTTCCTATGTTCTTTCTTTCCATTAGGGAGATTTTTCTCCCCAGGGATCACACAGTGGGGGAGGAGGCAGGCAGGATTGGGTGACTAAGCCCCTTTGACACACCGCCATTCTCAATCACATGCATCCCTTTGCTACCACAGGGGAACCTGAAAGGGGGACACGTGTGGCCCCTCTCCTCAAGAGGCTTGTGCTTCAGTGGGAAAGTTTGTGACTCAGAGGGGGTACAACATTGTTTGCTTATAGACTAGAGTGCTGCTCGCTGTGTGAGTACAGACGCTCTAAGTCACGAGTCCCCTGCCACGCCTGCTCTTCTCTTATGCCCCTTTCTTGCCTCTCCTTTCTTACCCTTCTTTATTTGCATAACTCACCTTTCTTCTGATATACCATAATCAATACAAAGCAATGAGGGGAAATTAGTTGAGAGCAAACATCTATGTTTCCACCATGCACCTTAAAAAACAAACAGTTCTGAAGTCCCTACTAGGTTCCTTCCTGCAGGGTTTGGATACAGGCTTTTCTTCATAGTTACATGTGCATGTATACACATATACATGTCTGCACACAGCATATTGTTAAGTTTTATGTACCTTGGACTTTGGCCGTGCTGTAAATATACTTCTGTGATTACCACGTATGTATACATTTTAGTCTCTTTTTTTTGCCCCACCCCATGGCATGCGGGATCCAGTTCCCCAACCAGTGATCAAAGCTAGGGGCCCCACAGTGGAAGAACACTCTTAACCACTGGGCTGCTAGGGAAGTCCCAAGAGGAGTATATTTATTCAGCTTTATCTTTTGAAGATTCTACCATGTTTGCAGATAAATGCCAGATCCTTTCCCCTGTGGGATATAATCACATTATATGCAGATGACGCATGTATCTGTTCATCTAAGAGCAGGCCTTTAAGTAGCTTGGGATTGGTTTGTTCTTTAACTGCTTTTAATTTTACCATTACAAACGATGGTAACTTGTACAGATCTGTTGTTTCACATACACAGGAAAATCTCTGGGGCATGTGCAAGATAATACCATAATCCTTTCCTAAGTTGTTTTATCCATGTACATGCTTAGAATTAGTAATTAGGAGTTTCCATTTCTCAGCATCCTCATTGCTCTTGGTGTCATCTAACTTTTAAAATTTGGTCAGTCTGATGAGTGTGAATTGCATCACAGCGTGCCTTTCATTTGCATTTCCCTCATTTACTGATATTGAGCATATTTTAATATGTTTATTAGCCATTCAGATTTTCTCTATTGTGAAATGCAAGTTCACACCTTTTGCCAGTTTTTTTAATCTAGTTGCTTTGCATTTTTAAAAAACTCATTTGTAGCAAATCTTAATTCTCAAAATCAATGACTCATTGGCTGTCATATGCTGGAACTATCATCTCCCAAATTAGAACTTGCACTTGCCATCTTTTTACATTGTCCTTTGAGAAATGGAACGTTCAATTTTAATGCAATTATATTTATCACCTTTTCACTCAGCGTTAGTGACTTTTTCGTAGTCCTAAGGACAGTAGGCCATCCATTCTTCCAGAGTCTAATTCAATTTTAATTCTTATGAAGTCCTGCCAAATTCAACAGCACTGCAGACGACCTCTATGACTCCACTATTTTCTCTCCTTAAACCTATATTCCAAACTGTGGGACCCACACTGCAATCCTGCAGTGGAACCTTCCTGACTTAGAGATCCCCTCCCTGCCATCACCAAAACCCTGCCCCACCCCCTGCCCTAATGACTCAAAAGCATTGCTGGCAGCAGCTGCGGTCCTTCCCTGACAGTTCAGCTCAGTTCACTCAGTCATGTCCAGCTCTTTGCGATCCCATGGACTGCAGCACACCAGGCCTCCCTGTCCATCACCAACTCCCAGAGTCCACCCAGACCTATGTCCATTGAGTTGGTGATGCCATCCAACCATCTCATCCGCTGCCGTCCCCTTCTCCTCCCACCTTCAATCTTTCCCAGCATCAGGGGCTTTTCCAATGAGTTCGTTTTTCACATCAGGTGGCTAGAGTATTGGAGTTTCAGCTTCAGCATCAGTCCTTCCAATGACTACTCAGGACTGATCCCCTTTAGGATGGACCAGTTGGATCTCTTTTCCCTGACAGCTGAAACTCAAATGGGTCTAGTGTCCACCAGGAAGCTAGGTCTTGGGTCTTCCTTTGGGCCCCCACCCTGGGGACTCATGACTTTCTGCTGTAATGAATATTGGGACACAGCACTATGCCTTATTTGGCTTTTAGCTCCTCCATTATCAGTGGAAATTAAGTTCCTCCTGATGGAATGATTAGTTTATTCTGTTTTCTTGTTTAGACCTTAATTGACAGTTGCCCCAGAATCCACATTCTAATCACACATTGCTTCTAAGCCTCAGCCTCATTTCCCAACCTAACTTTATCCCCTGCTTCTTCCTGAGCTAAAAGTGTATGCTACAGACAAGCTACACTTCATTTGCTCCCTTATTTTAAAAACAATTTCATCCTTCAGCAGAACAGAGGATAAAAACATGCGGTACATATATACAATAGAGTATTAGCCACAAGCAGGAAAAAAATTGTGCCGTTTGCAGACGTGTGGATAGACCTATAGAGAGACATACGTGAGAAAAGGAAAAAAATACGTATCCTTTGTCACTGTTGTTCAGTTGCTCAGTCATATCCTACTGTTTGCAATCCCTTGGACCGAAGCATGACAGGCCTCCCTGTCCCTCACTGTCTCCCAGAGTTTGCCCAAATTCATGTCCGTGGAGTCAGTGATGCTATCTAATCATCTCATCCTCTGTCATCGCTTCTCGTCCTGCCTTCAGTCTTTCCCAGCATCAGAATCTTTTCCAGTGAGCCAGCGTTTTGCATAAGGTGGCCACAGTATTGGAGCTTCAGCTGTACCATCACCCCTTCCAATGGCTCTACAGGGTTGATTTCCTATAGGACTGACTGGTTTGAACACCTTTCTGTCCAAGGGACTCTCAAGAGCCTTCTCCAACACCGCAGTTCAAAGGCATCAATTCTCTGGCACTCAGCCTTCTTTATGGTCCAACTCTCACATCTATACATCACTGCTGGAAAAACCATAGCTTTGACTAGACAGACTTTTGTTGGCAAGGTGATTTCTTTGCTTACTAGTACACTGCCTAGATTTGTCATAGCTTTTCTTCCAAAAAGCAAGCGTCTTTTAATTTCATGGCCCCAGTGATTTTGGAGCTCACTGATTCCACTTTTTCCCTGTCTATTTGCCAGCAAATGATGGCACCAGATGCCATGATCTTAGTTTTTTGAATGTTCAGCTTTAAGCCAGCTTGTTCACTCTCCTCTTTCAGCTTCATCAAGAGACTCTTTAGTTACGCTTCACTTTCTGCCATGAAGGTGGTGTCAGTTGCATATCTGAGGCTATTGATATTTCTCCCAGCAATCTTGATTCCACTTGTCCTTCATCCTGCTGACATTTCCCATGATGTACTCTGCATATAAGTTAAATAAACAGAGTGACAATATACAGCCTTGATGTACTCTGTTCCCCTTTTTGAACCAATCTTTTGTTGCTTGTCCAGTTCTGTTACTTCTTGAATTGCATACAGATAACTTAGGAGATAGGTAAGGTGGTCTGCTATTCCCATCTCTTTAAGAATTTTCCATTTATGGCAGAAAGTGAAGAATTATGAAAGAGCCTCTTGATGAAAATGGAAGAGGAGAGTGAAAAAGCTGACTTCAAATTCATTTAAAAAACAAAGATCATGGCATCTGGTCCCATCACTTCATGGCAAATAGATGGGGAAACAGTGTAAAAAATGACAGACTTTATTTTGGGGGGCTCTAAAATCTATGCAGATGGTAACTGCAGCCATGAAATCAAAAGATGCTTGCTCCTTGAAAGAAAAGCTATGACCAACTTAGAAAGCATATTAAAAAGCAGAGACATAGCTTTGCTGATGAAAGTCTATTTAGTCAAACCTATGGTTTTCCTAGTAGTCATGTTTGGACGCGAGATTTGGACCATGAAGAAAGCTGATTGCTGAAGAATTGATGTTTTTGAACTGTGGTGTTGGAGAAGACTCTTGAGAGTCCCTTGGACTGCCAGGAGATCCAACCAGTCCATTCTAAAGGAGATCAGTCCTGAATATTCATTGGAGGAACTGATGCTGGAGCTGAAACTCCAAAACTGTGGCCACTTGCTATGAAAAACTGACTCACTGGAAAAGACTCTAATGCTGAGAGAGATTGAAGGTAGGATGAGAAGGTGACAACAGAGGATCATATGGTTGGATGACATCACCGACTCGATGGACACGAGTTTGAGCAAACTCCAGGAGATAGTGATGGACAGGGAAGCCTGGTGTGATGCAGCCCATGGGGTCAAAAAGAGTCGGACGTGACTGAGCGGCTGAACTAAATTGATGAGAGACATCTGCTTCTGCTTCATTGACGAACATAAAGCCTGTGACTGTGAATCACAACAAACTGTGAAAACTTTTTCAGTTCAGTTCAGTCACTCAGTCGTGTCAGACTCTTTGTGACCCCATGGGCTGCATCACACCAGGCCTCCGTGTCCATCACCAACTCCCAGAGCTTGTTCAAACTCATGTCCATCGAGTCGGTGATGCCATCCAACCGTCTCTTCCTCTGTCTTCCCCTTCTCCTCCTGCCTTCAATCTTTCCCAGCATCAGGGTCTTTTCAAATGAGTCAGCTCTTCACATCACGTGGCCAAAGTATTGGAGTTTCAGCTTCTGCATCAGTCCTTCCAATGAATATTCAGGACTGATTTCCTTTACAATTGACTGGTTGGATCTCCTTGCAGACCAAGGCACTCTCAAGAGTCTTCTCCAGAACCACAGTTCAAAGGCATCAGTTCTTCTGTGCTCAGCTTTCTTTATGGTCCGACTCTCACATCCATACATGACCACTGGAAAAACCATAACCTTGACTAAATGGGCCTTTGTTGGCAATGCAATGTCTCTGCTTCTTAATATGCTGTCTAGGTTGGTCAGAGCTTTTCTCCCAAGGAGAAAGCATCTTAATTTCCTGGCTGCAGTCACCATATGCAGTGATTTTGAAGCCCAAAATAATAAAGTCTCTCAGTGTTTCCACTGTTTACCTATTTATTTGACATGAAGTGAGGGGACAGGATGCCATGATCTTAGTTTTCTGAATGTTAAGCTTTAAGTCAACTTTCTCACTCTCCTCTTTCACTTTCATCAAGAAGCTCTTTAGTTCTTCACTTTCTGCCACAAGGGTGGTGTCATCTGCATATCTGAGATTATTGATATTTCTCCTGGAAAACTTGATTCCATCTTGTGCTTTATCCAGACTAGCATTTCACATGATGTACTCTGCATAGAAGTTAAATAAGCAGGGTGACAATATACAGACTTGACGTACTCCTTTTCCTATTTGGAACCAGTCTGTTGTTCCATGTCCAGTTCTAACTATTGCTTCTTGACCTGCATACAGATTTCTCAAGTGGTGGTCAGGTGGTCTGGTATTCCCATCTCTTGAAGAATTTTCCACAGTTTATTGTGATCCACACAGTCAAAGACTTTGGCAGAGTCAATAAACCAGAAATAGATATTTTTCTGGAACTCTCTTGCTTTTTCACTGATCCAAAGAATGTTGGCAATTTGATCCCTGGTTCCTCTGCCTTTTCTAAAGCCAGTTTGAATATCTGAAAGTTCACAGTTCACGAACTGTTGAGGCCAGGCTTGGAGAATTTTGAGCATTACTTTGCTAGTGTGTGAGATGAGGGCAGTTGTGCGGTAGTTTGAGCATTCTTTGGCATTGCCTTTCTTTGGGATTGGAATGAAAACTGACCTTTTCCAGTCCTGTGGCCACTGCTGAATTTTCCACATTTGCTGGCATATTGAGTGCAGCACACTCTCACAGCATCATCTTTCAGGATTTGAAACAGCTCCACTGGAATTCCATCACCTCCACTAGCTTTGATCGTAGTGATGCTTTCTAAGGCCCACCTGACTTCATATTCCAAGATGTCTGGCTCTAGGTGAGTGATCACACCATCGTGATTATCTTGGTCATGAAGATCTTTTTTGTACAGTTCTTCTGTGTATTCTTGCCACCTCTTCTTAATATCTTTTGCTTCTGTTAGGTCTATACCATTTCTGTCGTTTATCGAGCCCATCTTTGCATGAAATGTTCCCTTGGTATCTCTAATTTTCTTGAAGAGATCTCTAGTCTTTCCCATTCTGTTGTTTTCCTCTTTCTTTGCACTGATCACTGAGGAAGGCTTTCTTATCTCTCCTTGCTATTCTTTGGAACTCTGCATTCAAGTGGGTATATCTTTCCTTTTCTCCTTTGCCTTTCTCTTCTCTTCTTTTCTCAGCTATTTTCAGGGCCTCCTCACCATTTTGCTTTTTGTATTTCTTTTTCTTGGGGATGGTCTTGCTTCTTGTCTCCTGTACAATGTCATGAACCTCCATCCACAGTCCTTCAGGCACTCTATCTATCAGATCCAATTCCTTGAATCTATTTCTATATAATCACAAGAGATTTGATTTAGGTCATACCTGAATGGCCTAGTGGTTTTCCCTACTTTACTCAGTTTAAGTCTGAATTTTCCAATAAGGAGTAGCCCTTTACCTGAGCATTTTTCCTACTTCTGATAAAGTTAAATTGATAGTGTGAGTCCCTCAGTTATCTCTGACTCTTTAAGACTCCATGGACTGTAGCCCAAATTCTCCAGGCAAGAGTACTAGAGTGGGTCACCATTCCCTTCTCCTGGGGATCTTCCTGACCCAGGCATCAAACCCGCATCTCTTTTATCTCCTGCATTGGCAAGTGGATTCAAGGAACTATACTCTAATAAAATATTACTCAAACACACACACACAACTTGGAAACTAAGGGAGAATTTTTTTTCCTTTAAATGTTGCCAGCAGGGAATGAGAAACTCAGCAGGAGCTCACATCCCTGGTATTGCTCAGGTACAAAGGGGAGAACCAAGCTGAGCTTTTCAAGAGAAGAAAGTGATGCGTCAGGCAGAGGTTGTGTAACGGAGGTCATCTGAAGAGCAAGGCAGTGCAAGGGCCTTCCAGATGACCGGCCTCTAGACATTTCTCCCCAGACCAGTATGCTGTGGAGCACGCTTCTCTCAGTGCCACACTCCAGGGTGGCTGGTGTGCTCCAAGTTGCTCCTAGAACTGAGAGGAACTGGTAACTAGAAATTCGTATGCATGACACTAGGGCTGACCATTCCTATGGATCAAAAACCTCTACCCTTCAAATAGGTGGGAGGTAAGTCCTAAAGAGTTGGAAGCAACGATTACAACACAAACAGAGATTAAGTTTCCAAGGCAACAGAGGTGTTTCAGGCTTAAAAACATAGGGAAAGAAATGATCGCAGATAGAGTTTACCTATCCAGGTGTTGCTGGTTCTAACAGTCACAGTCTTGTCATTGCTGAAGCTAAGAAGAGCCTCAGGGGTTTAATTAGTCTGTGGCGCACTGGACTTTTTCCTTCCAATATTCCATGAGTCCCAAGACAAATCAAAAAGTCATCTTGCTATTAGCAAGAAAAAGCAGGGTGACTGTACTTCTATAAATCTTTATGAAATTTAAGAGATTATATACAAAAATATCTGTATTTCTTCCCTTAAAATTTTTTCAGAGTGTATACTTAGTAGAATTGATTCTGATAAAATTCATGGCAATTAGAAAGAAGAAAATGAAGCAGCCCAGCCAGCATAGGACTTATACCAGTATTACTGACCAGCAAGTTTCCCGGCAGCAGTAAAACTTCTACGGAAAATTAATTTCATGCTTGTCTGCTCTGTAAAACCCCTTACTGAGTTGTTATAAAAAGAGAAAATTGAGATCAGCTGTGGGAATACCAAAAAGGGTTGATGCTAGCTAAAAAGAATTGTCATGTTTACATGTTTTATTGCCTTAGGGCCCATACATACCTAGAACCTTTAGTAAGATTGCTTTTCTGCTATTGGAGCTCAAAACTTTCCCCTTAGGAACCCTCACAAAAAATCTTGAAAGATGCATGTATACTGAGAATAAGTAAAATAATAATGATGTTTATGATGATAATAATAATGATGAAATTATCAATCCATTTAAAGAACAGGTGGGCAGACTTTCTATGTGAGAAACTGGCCAATCATTGGCAAGTCTGTGTAGTATTTACTGTACAGAGTTCAAACCACTAGCCTCTAATATTTGTGGTTTATTATAATTTGTTTCACAAGACAAAGTCGAGGGCACATTCATCTATGTCAAGGAGCTACTCAACTTTTCAAATTCTGTAGAAAAAATTCTTAGCAGAAAATAAGCATATTATTTTGTTTATTTTAGGAAGTAATTTGTTTCAAGGTGAAATTTCAAAAGATTCACCTTCCAAGTGATTTCACATTTTTTGTTATTATGCATTTGAAAACAGCTTGGGCATGACATACCACACCTTCTGCTCATCCAAATAAGACTGAGGAACAGATGGCTACTGACCTTTATCTCCAATCACGTTCTGCCTGCCTGCATATCTTCTCATTTGTAAAAATTAATCATCCTACCTTCCACTATGTTTCAGATTGGAACAGTTGATTCAGGAACCTCTCCATTAGCAAGGTAGGTATTAAGAGCTCGACACACATGCCTATAGTCCCAGGGATTCCTGTTTAGGAAATCAACTTTTTGGTTTTTTTAATAATCAAGAACCCCAGTTGGAGATATAAAAACAATAAGCATATTCACAAAACCAGTGTGTTCCCCCTAAAATGCTCTGGTACATTTATCAGACAAATAGGCAAATCATTCAAATATCAACATTAAAAAACTAATTTTCAGTGGTCCAGGTCACCTACAAAAATGCATTGGTCAGAAAAACAAAGTACTAACCTCCTTTTAAAACATGTAATTTTTAACCAGAGAAGGTGGGCACCATATACGTGAAAGTCCTTTGTGATATATACTATTTATTTAGCAATTAAAAATGCATTTTATGAAAATAAAATTGGTGTTCTTTACAGGAAACACTTTTTTAATTAATTAATTTATTTTACTTTACAATATTGTATTGGTTTTGCCATACATTGAGTTGAATCTGCCATGGGTGCACACGTGTTCCCCCATCCTGACCCCCTCTCCCACCTCTTTCCCCACCCCAGTGCACCAGCCCCGAGCATCCTGTATCCTGCATCGAACCTGGACTGGCGATTCATTTCACATATGATAATTTACATGCTTCAATGCCATTCTCCCAAACCATCCCACCCTCTCCCTCTCCCACAGAGTCCAAAAGACTGTTCTATACATCTGTGTCTCTTTTGCTGTCTCGCATACAGGGTTATTTATCGTTACCATCTTTCTAAATTCCATATATATGTGTTAGTATACTGTATTGGTGTTTTTATTTCTGGCTTACTTCACTCTGTATAATAGGCTCCAGTTTCATCCATCTCATTAGAACTGATTCAAATGTATTCTTTTTAATGGCTGAGTAGTACTCCATTGTGTATATGTACCACAGCTTTCTTATCCATTCATCTGCTGATGGACATCTAGTTGTTTCCAAGTCCTGGCTATTATAAACAGTGCTGCAATGAACATTGGGGTACATGTATCTCTTTCAATTCTGGTTTCCTTGGTGTGTATGCCCAGCAGTGGGATTGCTGGGTCATAAGGCAGTTCTATTTCCAGTTTTTTAAGGAACCTCCACACTGTTCTCCGTAGTGGCTGTACTAGTTTGCATTCCCACCAACAGTGTAAGAGGGTTCCCTTTTCTCCACACCCTCTTCAGCATTTATTGCTTGTAGGCTTTTTATAGCAGCCATTCTGACCGGCATGAGATGGTGCCTCATTGTGGTTTTAATTTGCATTTCTCGGATAATGAGAGATGTTGAGCATCTTTTCATGTGTTTGTTAGCCATCTGTATGTCTTTGGAGAAATGTCTGTTTAGTTCTTTGGCCCACTTTTTGATTGGGTCTTTTATTTTTCTGGAATTGAGCTGCAGGAGTTGCTTGTATACTTTTGAAATTAATTCTTTGTCCGTTGCTTCGTTTGCTATAGGAGACACTTTTAAAAATTTAAAGTTTATGTCTGTATGCCCACAGGCACACAAAGAAATAGGGTTGAGTTAAGGCAAAGATAATTACATGCTTGTTCAGCAGGTTACAAGTTCTTTCATTACAAATATATTTTCCCATTTCTTCTTTACCTCTTAATTGGCAGATATTATATTCTGCTAGGTGGCAATTTATAAAACAAATTCATATTCAAAAATTTGTAGCAATAACCTATATGCTTCAGAAGACATTTTCATAGAAATGAAATATCTAAAATTACACAAAACTGTACTTTTCATTTGAAGACCCAAGCATCAGGTGGGGTCTTAAGAGAGAGTACAAAATTGTTCATTGTTCAGTTGCTCAGTTGTGTCCAACTCTTTGCAACCCCAGGGACTGCAGCTCGCCAGGCTTCCCTGTCCTTCAGCATCTCCCAGAGCTTTCTCAAACTCTTATCCATCAAGTCAGCGATGCCATCCAACTATCTCATCCTCTGCCGCCACTTTCTCCTCCTGCCTTCAATCTTGCCCAGTATCGGAGTCTTTTCCAATGAGTCAGCTCTTTGCATCAGATGGCAAAAGTACTTCAACCATAATATTTGAAGAAAATGACGGTTTCAGAATTTTGTGATTGCTTACTTGACAAAATTTGTTAAACAACCACAAAATTCTGAAACAGTACACACACTGGTAAGAGATTAAACTTCCACAGCAGTGTTCATGCTGTAAACTTGCTTTCTTTTCAAGTAGAAAATTGATGGATAATCTAGCATCATTAAAATATAGTAAACAATTACTCAAGAAGTTGTATAGATCACACTGATTCTTCTGTTTTCAAAGAGATTAGTCTTGCAGACTGACTTAATTGTTTTATAAAATATATACCAGATAGAAAGAAAAAAATTTAAGTCTTTTTCCAGTGGCCATTTATATTAACTGTCACTGTTAATTTGGGAAATATTATTTTCTGATGCAAAATTTAATGTCATCATTATCCTGATATTTTCTACGTGAAAAGAAAGCAAATTAGAGGGTGAGCACTACTGTGTAAGTTTACTCTCTTCCCAATGTGTCTACAGATTCAATTCAGTGTGAATTTATAAATAACATGAAAATGTTTCTCACTGTATGGGAATCCATTGGAAATTTTCTTTTGCTCCCAGAAGTAATTAAAATAGTGAAGATGATAAGGTCAGAGTCCAGAAATTCAACCTGCATGAGTTTCCTGAGAATTGACTACAAACATTCAAATACTCTGAAAAAGAAAATTATAATTGTTCACCTATCTTGGCTTATTAAAAGCTTAAAGCAAAACTCGACAGTTCAAGCTGCAATTTTAAAAAATAATGACAGTAGCCTTTCCCTAAAGTATTAGTGAAAAATGAATACTAGCTCATTATTAAACATATACAATGGTATATTTGAGATATTATTTTTATGAGTAAATATTATATAATCACATTTTTAAAAATCTAAAAAAAGTGAAGCAACGTGTGTATTTAATATCACGTTTAATGTCCTGAAATGCAAGTGCATATAGTAAAATATCATAAAAATATAATTTACACTAAGCCATTTTAAAGGGACATATTTTATAAACGGACATAACAAGTAATATAATACTCAGTTGTTGATAATCAAGGATCATAAATGAAAGACATTATTGAGGATGTATAAAGACAGATAGTAATAAAAGCAGTTGTAAAATCAATGAATTTTAGCCCTAGAGGTTTGAAGCTTTTCAGATTTCCTCCATCAAAATAAATCTAAAGGTTTACCATGTTCCCCAGCCCATCTGAGGAAGTAGTCCAAAGGGACTGAGGCATTAATTTCAATTTCTTTCAAGTTACGTATTTTGTGTGTAACCCTGATAATATCGTTATCCTACTATTATTATTCAGACAATGTGTATTTCACCAAAGCTTAGGGTAAAAATGTGCTCCAGAAGGGGTGCCCACATTAGCACTGTGGACTTGCTTAAACTCTGTAGTCATAGCACCCCAAAGCCCTTTCATAGGGGTGTGCATGAATAAAGACGCAGGCCTTATGCAACACGCACCTAGGCCCAGCCAGGCTCAGATGAGCCCAACCAAGGTCAGCAGCTACGCAGCCGCAGCTCTACGACGAGAACTCTGTTAGATCTTTTTTACACCACACTCTGTCCCAGCAGATCAGTACCTGTGGCTACAATTCAGGAACTATGGGTTCTCCTTCCAGTTTTACATGGAAAAGTGTTTATGGCAGAGCTTGCTTTTAAATAAATCCAGATATTATGTAAGTTAAAATTTATCCTGTCAATATCCTTCCCATAAAGAACAAAAAAATGCATAAAAGGAAAATCTTATTTACAGTAAATGGTTGCCTAGTGCCTTGAAACTGCTGAAACGGTTCTAAATTTAAAAAATGAATGAGAAAGAGAAGATGCTGTACGATAATTGGGAGGAAAGAAGAAGATCTTTAATAATGGAAATAAAAGCAATTATTTATTGAAACTTTATCCCATTCCAAGACACTCGGACCAGTCCTTTATAAGGGTGAAATTCCTCAGTTCTCACCATAACTCTATGTTGTTGCTCAGGTGCTCAGTTGCACCCGACTCTGTGACCCCGTGGACTGCAGCACACCAGGCTTCCCTGTCCTTCACTGTCTCCTGGAGTTCGATCACACTCATGTCCACTGAGTGGGTGATGGCGTCTAGCCAACTCTATGAAGCCATTATTATTAACATCCTCATTTTTGCAAGTGGGGAAAATTGATATTATGAAGATTTAAATAAACGTATGTACAAGCAAAGTAATTAGGAAATGGCAGGTACCAGATCTGAGCTCGGTTCTGCAGAGTACTCAGCCTCTGTGGTTGCTACTCCTTGCGAGCTGTGCGCCGTGCTTGCTGTGCCAAGTCACCTCGGTCTCGTCTGACTGTGACGCCCTGGACTGCAGCCCGCCAGGCTCCTCCATCCACGGGATTCTCCGGGCAAGAACACTGGGGTGGGTGCCGTTTCCTGCTGCAGGGCAGCCTCCCGACCCAGCGATCACAGCCGGCTCTCCTGCCCTGGCAGGTGGGCTCCTTACCCCTAGCACCACCTGGGAAGCACTGGCAGCTACTCCTTACGAGACAGAAACGGACTGCTAAAGCCATAAGGATGACCTCATGACACACCGTAAGGGACTCATTTACCAAGCAGAAACCATGGAAGGTTCGGACCCACTGCCACGTCCCATCAGAAGGTGGTCGGCACGCGAACTCAGATGCCTGGAGGACTGAGAAGAAGAAGGAATGAAAAAGAAATGCAGACGCTGGATGAGAAGAGAGAGAGGAGGCAGACTGAGCAGGGGCAGGGCGAGAAGCAGCAGAGTCTGGCAGAAAAAAACGTCAGAAGTCTCAGGGTGAGAGGACACAGAGGAGGCGACACGGCCACGAGCAGCAGACTCCGCCGCGGGAGAGCGGGGAGTGCGCGCCCAGAAAGACAGCTGTTTCTGCAGCGAAGTGATCCGTGGCCAGGAGGCAGGGAGCATGCAGGTTTCCAGGAGGGAACACTGCACTGCACCCCCACAAAAGCAGTATGGATGCTCAGAACTGTGGGTCCCACCGCTGCAGGGAGGCAGACGTGTACAGCATCCTCCCAGAAAACGTTGGGAAAAGCAGTGACCCCCCAAAAAATGCATGTTTCTGATTTTAATTTGAATTATCTTGCAACTTTATAGCTAGGAATCTCCCATTAAAAAATCTAGACTTATTTATTTATTTTTTAAGCATAATTTTGGGCAACCTGGGGCCTGTTTAGTCTCCTGGAATACACACCAATGCCAAGTCAACACCGAAGCCAATGAGAGCTTCTAAAACACATATTCTTTGTCACCCTTATACCTGATATCATTCAAAACCCAGATTCTAGCAAAATGCTAGACTGGAAAAGGTCAGTTTTCATTCCAATCCTAAAGAAAGGCAATGCCAAAGAATATTCAAACTTCTGCACAATTGCACTCATCTCACATGCTAGCAAAGTAATGCTCAAAATTCTCCAAGCCTGGCTTCAACAGTATGTGAACTATGAACTTCCAGATGTTCAAGCTGGTTTTAGAAAAAGCAGAGGAACCAGAGATCACATTGCCAGCATCCGCTGGATCGTTGAAAAAGCAGGAAAATTCCAGAAAAACATCTACTTCTGCTTTATTGACTGCACCAAAGCCTTTGACTGTGTGGCTCACAACAAATGGTGGAAAATCCTTCATGAGATGGGAATACCAGATCACCTTACCTGTCTCCTGAGAAATCCGTATGCAGGTCAAGATGCAATAGTTAGAATGACATGAAACAACTCCTTCCAAATTGGGGAAGGAGTATGTCGAGGCTGTACATTGTCAGCCTGCTTATTTAACTTTTACGTACAGTACATCATGCGAAGTGCCAGGCTGGATGAAGCACAAGCTAGAATCAAGGTTGCCAGGAGAAATATCAATAACCTCAGATACGCAGATAACACCATCCTTATGGCAAAAAGTGAACAGCCTCTTAATGAAAGTGAAAAAGGAAAGTGAAAAACCTGGCTTAAAAGTCAACATTCAGAAAACTAGTATCAAGGTATCCAGTCCCATCACTTCATGGCAAGTAGATGGGGAAACAATGGATGCAGTGAGAGACTTTATTTTGGGGGGCTCCAAAATCACTGCAGAGAGTGACTGCAGCCATGAAATTTTAAAAGACGCTTGCTCCTTGGAAGAAAAGCGATGACCAATAGCATATTAAAAAGCGGAGACATTACTTTGCCAACAAAGTCCCATCTAGTCAAAGCTATGGTTTTTCCAGCAGTCATGTATGAATGTGAGACTTGAACAGTAAAGAAGGCTGAGCCCCGAAGAACTGGTGCTTTTGAACTGTAGTGTTGGGGAAGAAACTCTTGAGAGTCCCTTGGTCTGCAAGGAGATCCAACCAGTCAATTGTAAAGGAAATCAGTCCTGAATATTCATTGGAAGGACTGAGGCTAAAGCTGAAACTTCAATACTTTGGCCACCTGATGCGAAGAACTGAATCATTTGAAAAGACCCTGATGCTGGGAAAGATTGAAGGTAGGAGGAGAAGGGGAAGACAGAGAATGGGAGGGTTGGATGGACTCAATGGACATGAGTTTGAGTAAGCTCTGGGAGCTGGTGATGGACAGGGAGGCCTGGCGTGCTGCCATCCATGGGGTCGCAAAGAGTTGGACATGATTGAGCAACTGAACTGAACTGAACTGACTGCTCAGGTACATGATTTGCAACACTTTCACATCTGTCCTTTCCTTTTTTTGATGAGAACTTTTAGGTACAAAAGTTTTAAGTTTTTATAAAGTCCAGTTTAACTGTCTTTTCTTTGTTTGTGCTTTTGTTGCTGTATCAAGAAAGAAATCGCCAGTCCAGGTTCAATGCATGATCCTGGATGCTTGGGGACGACCCAGAGGGATGGTACGGGAAGGGAGGAGGGAGGGAGTTTCCGGATGGGGAACACATGTATACCTGTGGTGGATTCATGTTGATGTATGGCAAAACCAATACAATATTGTAAGGTAATTAACCTCCAATTAAAATAAATAAATTAAAAAAAAGAAATTGGCTCTAATCCAAGGTCAAAAAGTTTTAAGCTTATGTTTTCTTATAAGAATTTTTAGACTTTATTTTGAATCAATTCTTGTATATGGTACCAGGAAGGTATCCAACTTCATTTATTTGCATGTGAATATCAAGTAACATTGACACCATTCGTTGAAAAGACTATTTTTGCCCCAATGAATTGTCTTGGCATCCTTGTCAAAAATTAAGAGATCATAAAAGGGATGGTTTATTTCTGGGCTTTTCATACTATTCTATTAATTTATATGTCCATTCTGAAGCCAGTTCCACAACATCTTAATTATTATAATTTTGTATTAAGTCTTGAAATCAGAAAATATGAATCCTCCGAATCTGTTCTTTAAAAAAAGAAAGTTGCTCTGGCTATTCTGTGTCCCTTGAATTTCTATGCAAATTTTAGTATCAGCTTCAACTGATGCAAAGAAGCCAGCTCAGATTTTAATAAGAACTAAACCTATAAATTAATTTGAGAGGTACTGCCATATTAATTATGCTGTTTCCCAATATGTCGTTATGTGATAGCTTTCATTTATTTAGGTCTTTTTAAAATTTCTTTAATAATATCTTATAGTTCTTAAGACAGTTTAAACTTTTTTAGTTAAATATACCCCTAAGTATCTTTTGATGCTGTTAATGGAGCTGTTTTCTTAATTTCAGTTTTTTTAATTGTTCATTGCTAGTGGAAATACACTTAATTTTTGTATAATGATCTTCCATAACTTTGCTGTACCTAATAAATCGCGGTGGATTTGGCCTAGATTTGTTGCAATAGCCTTAATCTTCTCTGTAGTCACACTTCTGTCCAATCCGTTGTTCAGTGTACACAGTGACCTTTTAAAATATGTGTCTGAATGTATAGTGTCTCATTTAGAAGTGCTCGGCTGCTCTGCTCTGCTCTCAGGAGTCACGAGTCTGCCGTCTTCTCAGGCTGCTGGCTGTCCCCAGAAAGCCGTATCTCTTGCCTCCACACGAGGTCTCTTGGTCTACTGGGCTGCCATGTGGCAAGAACGGTGAGCTTGGAAGTACTAACTCCACTCCAAGGCCTTTGGTCCATTCTGAATTCACATGGATTGCTAAGAGGGTCATCATTTGTGAGAGCAGATACTTCAAACGTCTATCCACCATCCTGTTATTGTTCAGTCACTGAGACTTCTCCGACTCTTTGCGACCCCATGGATTGCAGAATGCTGGGCTTCCCTGTCTTCCACTAGGGAAGGACATGCTCAAATTCATGTCCATTGAGTCGATGATGTTATCCAACCATCTCATCCTCTGTCACCCCCTTCTCCTTTCCCCTTTAATCTTTCCCAACGTCAGAGTCTTTTCCAGTGAGTCAGCTCTTTGTGTGAGGTGGCCAAAGTATTGAAGGTTCAGCTTCAACATCAGTCCTTCCAAAGAAATCTCAGGACTGATCTCCTTCAGAATGGACTGGTTGGGTCTCCTTGCAGTCCAAGGGACTCTCAAGAGTCTTCTCCAATGCCACAGTTTAAAAGCATCAATTCTTCATATCACCATCATATTTGCCATTTACTCTCCTCTTAGAAAGAAGCTATGTGATAGACTGGTGGGATTCTAGCTAATCTCTTCACTAACAGCATCTGCTCTCAGTAAGCTTTAAATGCCACAAGGAAAATCCATAACCTGCTATGAACAGAAATGTTTATCAGTATAGAAGCAGGCCAGCAAGAACTGGTATCAAGACCCACCACTGTAGCCTCCTGGGCTAATTGATCAAACCTGGAGCCCTTAATGATTCAGGGGCCATTTAGAGAAAGGAGAGGTCAGGTAATTCACAGACACCTGGTTCATTTCTCAGCCACACACAGTCTATCAACACTGTGAACTCAAATGCAATCCTGGCACAAAGATGAATAAAGAAGGCATTAACGATATTAGAGGCTCCGTCTTGCAAAGTAGTCTTCAGCTACCCCCCAATTCCTTCCTTTTGACCTTATCACCACATACATAATAAAGAGGGAAGAAGCGATTTTTTTTATATTTATCTTACTCAGGGGCTTTATCCTGTCCTTTGATTTCCATAATTTATATCACCAGAGAATCACAGCCAGCATCCTCATCACTTCAGGTGATAAATCCAAAGTCCTAACTTCCATGGATGGCATTACGTGTACCCCCGGGGGAAGGCACACATCTTTGCCTTCCCTAATCAATCCTTGTCCATGGCACACCAAAGCTAGTCCTAGGTACCCTTTGGAGGGGAACTTTGTATAAGAAAAATAATCTTTATAATCACTAAGTTTAATTTCTCTTAACACTATAAATACAATTTTTTCTTAAATCCCCAAAACTCAAAACTAAAAATGTTACCATTCACTCGTAAATCTAGTAATTTGAAAATTTAAATTAAAAAAGACTCAATGTTACTTTGTGTGCTTGTGTTTAGTCCCTCGGTTATGTCCGACCCTTTGTGACCCCATGGACGATAGCCCGCCAGGCTCCTCTGTCCATGGGATTTCCCAGGCAAGAATACTGGAGTGGGTTGCCATTTCCTTCTTCAGGGGGTCTTACAAACAGGGATCAAATCCACATCTCCTGCATTTTTACTTTATCTCTGATTAATTTACAAAGTTGACAGTTTTGTGTTCCCTAGACACTTGTAAACAATATCATATTTAGTTGATCAATTTTTTAATAGAAAAAATATTAATCATAATTTTCCTAAGCAATTCAAACACCTAAGGACAACAAACACCTTACGAAGCAGAAGAAATCAACATAGATTATAAAATGTTCACAATAGTATTAACATAATTGTAATTAAATCAAATTATATTGGGCTCATCTGTGCATCATATACCTACCTTCATACTTTTACTGGTATTGTTAAGTTATTTAATATCCATGGAGAACAGAAACAGCAGTATCAATTTCAACCAGCTCTAATTAGTAGACAATTTAGACTAGGGTACAGTTAAAATTTTCAGCTATGAATCAGAGAGCTGTAAGTGGGGCCCAGAACACTTTCCAGGCTAACGTGAGTAGAACTGACGAATGACGGCTGGACGTGTGCTCAATCATTTGTGTCCAGTTCTTGGCGGCCCCATGGACTTAGCCCTCCAGGCTCCTCTGACCATGGGATTTTTCCAGGCAAGAACACTGGAGCGGATTGCCATTTCCTCCTCCAAGGGATCTTCCTGACCCGGGGATCAAACCTGCATGTTCTGCACCTGCCAGTTTTGTTTTTTTTTTTACCACCAAGCCGCCTGGGAAGGCTGCATGAGGGCTAGCACCCTTATAACCGGTTTTTCCAAGCCCGTGTGTTTTCTTCCCTCCAAATAACGCATCATATGCCCCCTGCAGGGCTCCCTAGGTGGCGCTAGTGGTAGAGAACCTACTTGCCAATTCAGGAGACAAGACAGACACTCAGGTTCCATTCCTGGGCTGGGAAAATCCCCTGGACGAGGGCATGGCAATCCACTCCAGTATTTCTTGCCTGGAGGATCCCCTGGACAGAGGAGCCTGGCGGGCTGCAGTCCATAGGGTTGCAGAGTCAGATGTGAATGAAGCAACTTAGTAGCTAGCAAACGCACATCCCCTGGATGTTCTTGGATTATTATCTTGCGTTAATTATTACTGTGCCTGAAATGGCAACCCACTCCAGTATTCTTGCCTGGAAAATCCCATGGATGGAAGAACCTGGTAGGCTACAGTCCATGGGGTCACAAAGAGTCATAGATGACTGAGTGACTTCACTTCAATGATAATATTTACAAGTTTATCTTTCAACCCCTTTCCCTGCTTAAGGTGACTTACTTTGACTTCGTGGGCCATTTGAACTACCACCTCGTAGCTACAGCAGTTTACACTGGCATGGACCAGTTGCCCACCAACCGTCCTTTGCACCTGTCCTCACTCCCAACAGCCCCTGATTTCCTTCAGGCATTCATTCCACGTAACTGGGCTTCCTCGTGAAGTGAGAAGACACCCAAGGGCTCTCGGCCACCAAGGCAAGCATGGCACTAAAAGGTCCCAGGAAGACTGACAAAGGGCTTTGTGCTGAAGTTGTCATAGGACCACTTGGGATCGGGAGGCCTCCAGCTTGCAGGGAGGCCAACTCTGCGCATGACCTACCGACACGGAAGGGACGTGGGTGCTGGAGTCTCCCCTGCCTCTCCTCTGGACGATCTTTTCTGGGAGGCAATATTGCTTTAATAATGGAGTGCAATGGACAGCTGTGCTGTTTTGCCAAGAGACTTTAACTTTGAATGTTTAGCAAAACATGAATGTGGAATCACACAGTTCACGTCACTTAACATAAACCTTTTCTTGATAAATTATTGGAAATTGATGGCTGCCCTCCCTTTAAAATGCTTCATATCATTTGCCCATTTTGAGTCGTGTTAAAGACTCAGAGCTTTGAGGAATTTTTTTTTTCCTTTTGATGCTCAAAATGGAACATCCTCATCTGTAGGGTCCATTTTAACCAGATTTCTCTGTCATTTTAACAATATCTTCCCCATTTTTTTTTAAGTAGTATTTCTCTTTGGAAACAAGAAGGTCCTGGGTCATCTTGAATTCCTATTAAAGAAGCTCTGGTCCTTTGTGTTAAATGACAGTATCAGAGACCAAGATCTGAATACATATAAATGTTTGACAGGATTTGGTAGTTTTTTTAAAAAGTGACACCTTTTGTGATCCCAGTTAATAATACAGCTAGAAAATACACTAAAGTTGAAAAATTCATATTGATGTTTCTGATATAATTCTTAAAATACTAAATCCTTTTAAAACTTTATACCAAAATATAAACATTTACAACATGCTTACTTAGACTTTTCTTTAGCCCCTCACTCAAACTGTACAAAGTCCTTCTATCTCTTAGAACCCTTATCTGTCCCATGAGCCATCAGTGTATAGTCACTTTAATCACAGATAGTCTAAAGTGATTGTCTGAAGGAGGAAATAAGAATAGAGACTTTATTTTGTAAGAAAGAAACTTTCAGCTTTACAAAATATCAAAGAATGGGAGAGACTCACACTCTCTGGCTATGTGAGTTCATCCCAGTTTTCCAGTTGTGTTTGAATATGAAGATCTTGTGACTCATTTTAGGGCTCTGTACCCACAATTCTCAACTTCCTGGCACTCAATCACATCATCTGTGCCAACCCTGAAATTGAGGGGGATCCATGACAAACTGCAGGCTCGGCTGGCATGTGGAATTGACAACGCAGCATTCCAGTGATGCGCCTCTAAAAGGGCACCAGGCAGTGAGGCTGTGTCTCTACATGCCAGACAAATTTCAGCAGTGGCTTATACCACACGCAGGTAATAAACAAGCTTGCAAACAGAGCTTCTGAAGTGTGCATTATACTTGAAGGAGGGAAAGTAAAGATCAGAATAGTAGAAATATGTCCTCCGTAGCATCAGCAGAAATACCAGCCTCAGGCTTTCCTTACAGCTTCTAAAAGGAAAAATATAGACTCTTCCCAAGGAAAGAATAATTCAGATATTAGACATTTCACACTTCATTTGAAATTATTAAAAAGCAGCAGTTTCATCTCACCTTATATGATATGATTATTTGCATAACAAAGAGTCATAGATGACTGAGTGACTTCACTTCAATGATAATATTTACAAGTTTATCTTTCAACCCCTTTCCCTGCTTAAGGTGACTTACTTTGACTTCGTGGGCCATTTGAACTACCACCTCGTAGCTACAGCAGTTTACACTGGCATGGACCAGTTGCCCACCAACCGTCCTTTGCACCTGTCCTCACTCCCAACAGCCCCTGATTTCCTTCAGGCATTCATTCCACGTAACTGGGCTTCCTCGTGAAGTGAGAAGACACCCAAGGGCTCTCGGCCACCAAGGCAAGCATGGCACTAAAAGGTCCCAGGAAGACTGACAAAGGGCTTTGTGCTGAAGTTGTCATAGGACCACTTGGGATCGGGAGGCCTCCAGCTTGCAGGGAGGCCAACTCTGCGCATGACCTACCGACACGGAAGGGACGTGGGTGCTGGAGTCTCCCCTGCCTCTCCTCTGGACGATCTTTTCTGGGAGGCAATATTGCTTTAATAATGGAGTGCAATGGACAGCTGTGCTGTTTTGCCAAGAGACTTTAACTTTGAATGTTTAGCAAAACATGAATGTGGAATCACACAGTTCACGTCACTTAACATAAACCTTTTCTTGATAAATTATTGGAAATTGATGGCTGCCCTCCCTTTAAAATGCTTCATATCATTTGCCCATTTTGAGTCGTGTTAAAGACTCAGAGCTTTGAGGAATTTTTTTTTTCCTTTTGATGCTCAAAATGGAACATCCTCATCTGTAGGGTCCATTTTAACCAGATTTCTCTGTCATTTTAACAATATCTTCCCCATTTTTTTTTAAGTAGTATTTCTCTTTGGAAACAAGAAGGTCCTGGGTCATCTTGAATTCCTATTAAAGAAGCTCTGGTCCTTTGTGTTAAATGACAGTATCAGAGACCAAGATCTGAATACATATAAATGTTTGACAGGATTTGGTAGTTTTTTTAAAAAGTGACACCTTTTGTGATCCCAGTTAATAATACAGCTAGAAAATACACTAAAGTTGAAAAATTCATATTGATGTTTCTGATATAATTCTTAAAATACTAAATCCTTTTAAAACTTTATACCAAAATATAAACATTTACAACATGCTTACTTAGACTTTTCTTTAGCCCCTCACTCAAACTGTACAAAGTCCTTCTATCTCTTAGAACCCTTATCTGTCCCATGAGCCATCAGTGTATAGTCACTTTAATCACAGATAGTCTAAAGTGATTGTCTGAAGGAGGAAATAAGAATAGAGACTTTATTTTGTAAGAAAGAAACTTTCAGCTTTACAAAATATCAAAGAATGGGAGAGACTCACACTCTCTGGCTATGTGAGTTCATCCCAGTTTTCCAGTTGTGTTTGAATATGAAGATCTTGTGACTCATTTTAGGGCTCTGTACCCACAATTCTCAACTTCCTGGCACTCAATCACATCATCTGTGCCAACCCTGAAATTGAGGGGGATCCATGACAAACTGCAGGCTCGGCTGGCATGTGGAATTGACAACGCAGCATTCCAGTGATGCGCCTCTAAAAGGGCACCAGGCAGTGAGGCTGTGTCTCTACATGCCAGACAAATTTCAGCAGTGGCTTATACCACACGCAGGTAATAAACAAGCTTGCAAACAGAGCTTCTGAAGTGTGCATTATACTTGAAGGAGGGAAAGTAAAGATCAGAATAGTAGAAATATGTCCTCCGTAGCATCAGCAGAAATACCAGCCTCAGGCTTTCCTTACAGCTTCTAAAAGGAAAAATATAGACTCTTCCCAAGGAAAGAATAATTCAGATATTAGACATTTCACACTTCATTTGAAATTATTAAAAAGCAGCAGTTTCATCTCACCTTATATGATATGATTATTTGCATGGCAAACAGAAATTTTACAAATTCTGAAAATACAAGATTCTGGAACACATAAGACTAGGGGTAATACGGCTATTGGCCCACGCTGTGTTTAACACAACTTCTCTGTTTTCTCAAGCAAGGTCTTTACCAGTGACTGGACACATGACGTTTTATTGCACGTGTCCACGGGTGAGATGAGACCACAGCTGTGTGTTTTCAGGAACCAGAACTTCTTCACAGGGAAGATCTCACTCATCACAGCAAGGAGGAGCACAAAAGGAGGGAAAACATTGTTCACATCCAGGAAAAAAGTTCAGAACACCAAGCATTTTACCATTAAAGCAGCCCCACTGAAGGAAATCGCCAATAGACGTCTTAAACTACTCTCAGAAGAACTGAGGACTTTAGTTAGACAAAGAGTCAGCATGATTCCACCCGGATCCAGCCTTAACGCTTATCTGCTTGAACTCTAACAGTATATGTGATGCTTAAAGGACTAAAACTGAGAACGCCTGTCAGCTTCTAATTGAAGAAGGGACCATTGAATCAGTTACACATGGAAATTCACCAGCCCGTGTCTCAAGAATTCTCTCCATCCTGAATACTCTGTCTTTGAATGTTTTGTTAAGATAGGCTTTATAAAGCCACCAAATCACCACGTCCTTGGGCAACAAATAGTTTAATATGCTTGAGAATCAGTCATCATATGGGTTAAGATCCTAACACGTAGCTGTGTGAGTTTAAGTCTTTAGCCTCTGGACCTCCTTTTTTATGTCAAAGCAAGTGGGATAACTTACTGAAGCTGAAACTCCAATACTTTGGCCACCTGATGCAAACAGCTGACTCACTGGAAAAGCCCCTGATGCTGCGAAACATTGAAGGCGGGAGGAGAAGGGGGTGACAGAGGATGAGATGGTTGGACAGCATTACCAACTCAATGGACATGAAGTTGAGCAGACTCCAAGAGATGGTGGGGGACAGGAAAGCCTGGCATGCTGCAGTCCTTGGGGTCACAAAGAGTCAGACATGACTTGGCAGCTGAGCAATGAGTGACAGTGCTCGGCTGGAGGAAATCAAAGATATAATACGCAGAAGCAAACGGCGAGTGCCTAGAGAATTGTGGTTGGTTATTTATAAAACAATTATACGTTATCTGTCCAAAAGTGACAGAAAAAGAATGAATGTTTTCCAAGGATGCATTTATCATACTGCCTTAGCCATCCTCGAAGGAGCATACCCAGACACGGTCAAATAAAAACTATATTCTTCAAGTTGTACCTGATTTGAATTCTGAAAAGAGGGTTAGGAGTGTTAGCACACATGTGTGTATTTGGGATAATTGATGAAAGTCATCTAAATAATAGTCAAGAATTCATTTTGAATCTTATCAGTATTAAAACCAAACAATGAGGTATTCTGAGATGTCCCTTAATACATGTATTAATTATCAAGTGCTGCATAACAAATTATCCCAACATTCAGTCAAGTCTAGAGGTCAGAAATCCAGGTATGGTTACTTTAGAACTCCCAAACGCCACTTGGAATACACAGTTATAATACAGCAAAATTCCGTAAGGCTCATAAATGCCAATGCTAATGTCACTGTGCGTCCTATAAAGCGGATGAACATAAGAGGGTGAGGCTTTGCACTTGGCCTCAGCCACCACTGGACACAGAACGCTGGTTGGCCATCATGAGCCACGAGACCTGCCGCCTTGACTACTGTGCTAAACTTACTGCTCTATACTCCGGACAGCAGACACTGCCCATGCCTAGGGGGAGAGACGGACAGACCACCTAGCTGCCAGCGGCAGCGCCTAAGAAAGTGTGAGTTTCAGGCCAAAGCTGCCTCTGCAGTACACACCCTTAGTCTCAAACACCTACTGTGCTGAGAGTGAATAACTGGCTTTTAGGAATTAGTTTTAACCAGGGAATGCTGTATTTTTCTTTCCCACTTCTTGAAATATCCTCAGGTTTCATTATGGAAGGATGTTGTCTAACATAATTTACTCTTTTAATGAAAGAGGGAGAAAAAGTAAACATTTTCACCGTGGAACTCACGGTTGGTGTGGTCTGAACTTAGATATTTCAATAATTTTATATTTAGAAAATGGATAAATAGATGTAAAAAAATCAAATAAAATATAGAAAGTTTTCATTTGCAAGTGAACTTGCTTCGTGGAAATAGTTCAGATGAAAGACTACAATCTTTTTGAAAAACCACTCAAAAGATTTTTTTAATTTAATTTTCATTGTATATTAGAATATAGTTGATTCACAATGCTGTGTTAGCCTCAGGTGTATAGCAAAGTGAATCAGATATAGATATATATATCTCTCCATTTTTTTTCAGATTCTTTTCCCATACAAATTAGTACAGAATATTGAGTATAGTTCCCTGTGCTATACAGTAGGTCCTGCTTGACTACCTATTTTACATAAGTGAAGTCGCTCAGTCGTGTCCGACTCTCAGCAACCCCATGGACTGCAGCCCACCAGGCTCCTCCGTCCACTGGATTTTCCAGGCAAGAGTGCTGGAGTGGGGTGCCACTGCCTTCCCCGATTTTACAAACTGTATTGTATATATGTTAATCTCAGCCTCCTAATTTGTCCCTACCTCCAACCTTTTCCCTTTGATAATCATAAAGTTTTTCTCTATGTCTGTGAGTCTGTTTCTATTTCGTAAGTTCATTTGAATTATTTTTTAGATTTCACATATAAGTGGTATATCTAATATTTGTCTTTCTCTGATTCACTTTGCTTAGTATGATAATCTCTGGGTCCATCCATGTTGCTGCGAGTGATATTATTTTCTTCTTCTTATGGCTGAGCTGTATCGTATTATATACATGTACAGCATCTTCCTCACCCGTTCATCTGTCAATGGCCATCTAGGTAGTTTCCAAGTCCAAGCTATTCTCAGTAGTGCTGCTGTGAATACTGGCTGTATGTATGTTTTTGTTTTTGCTTTTTTTTTTTTTTTTGAATTATGGTTTTCTCTGGATATATGTACAGGAATGAGATTGCTGGGTCATATGGTAGTTTTACTCCTAGTTTTTTTAAGGAACCTCCATACTGTTCTCCACAGCGGCTGTATCAATGTACATTCCCACCAATAGTGCAAAAGCGTTCCCTTTTTCCCACCTCCTCTCCAGCATTTATTGTTTGTAGACATTTTGAAGATAGGCATTCTGATCAGTGTGTGGTAATACTCATTGTAGTTTTGACTTACATATCTCAAAAGTTTTTTTTTTAAACAAGCCTCAGCCTGCTTTGATTTTTGCTATATATCCCTATATCTTTAACATTGACTTAGTTGCCTTTTCGTCCTTTTAAATGATTAAGTCTTTTCCTGAAAGAATGTCTTTTTCCCTAGATAAAAGCACTATTCTTTGTGCCTGGTTACTACCTAATACAGTCCTCAACACCGCAAGAGCCCTGCACTCATTTTGCTGACTAATTGACTATAAGAGTTTGAATTATTGCACCAGATTTTCTCATCCATAAATTATTACTCTGTCAGAAGCTGACCAATTAAAAGCTGCATCCAGTTGAGTAGGACACCAGAATCTCATCTGGAAAATTACTGTTCAAATTTATGTAGCTTCCAAAACGCCCAATTAATTCTCAAGATCTAATTTACTCCCTGGAAGAATCTATCACATTAAATTTACGTTCCTTCAAATTAAAAGATGATTTTAAAATAAAGGCTTTTGCACACTCAATATCTCTTTATTCTCCAGATGAGACACACCAAATATGACTGTAATTAGCTTAATATTTTTTCTACAGTGTTTTATAGTCTTTAAAGGACTTCTGCTTTTAAAGGATTTCCCCATGCAAGTCCTGGGAACCCCTCAGATGCAGCGTGTTTCCTTTATCTGACAGTGTAAAGCATGGGGTCTTGGAGGGATTTTTCTAGGGTCCCATCAGTCAGAGGCGAAGCTGGCCTTTGTTCCGAGGCTCTTCATAAGGTCCCGGCAGGCCCTTCTCCCATCCGTATTTTCTGTGATTTTGAAACATGCCACATGAGCCCAGGCACCCACATGGAGTTTCGTCATAAACTGATGGAATGTCGTTCCTTCACCGCTCTCTTTCCTTAGCAAAGAAGACAACCTGTGTCTGTGGCAAGCCCTACTTCTCGCACAACTTTCCCTGACTCAGTATGCCTTTAGGGGGACCCGACTGGGCGGGGAGGAGCTGGTGGGAGAGCAGGGAGGAGCTGATGGGAGGGCGGGGAGGAGCTGGTGGGAGGACGAGGAGGAGCTGGTGGGAGGACAGGGAGGAGCTGGTGGGGGGATGGAAAGGAGCTGGTGGGAGGATGGGGAGGAGCTGGTAGGAGGACCGAGAGGAGCTGGTGGGAGGACGAGGAGGAGCTGGTAGGAGGACGGGGAGGAGCTGGTGGGAGGACGAGAGGAGCTGGTGGGAGGATGGGGAGGAGCTGGTGGGAGGACGGGGAGGAGCTGGTAGGAGGACCGAGAGGAGCTGGTGGGAGGACGAGGAGGAGCTGGTAGGAGATCCTAGTTTTTTTAAGGAACCTCCATACTGTTCTCCACAGCGGCTGTATCAATGTACATTCCCACCAATAGTGCAAAAGCGTTCCCTTTTTCCCACCTCCTCTCCAGCATTTATTGTTTGTAGACATTTTGAAGATAGGCATTCTGATCAGTGTGTGGTAATACTCATTGTAGTTTTGACTTACATATCTCAAAAGTTTTTTTTTTAAACAAGCCTCAGCCTGCTTTGATTTTTGCTATATATCCCTATATCTTTAACATTGACTTAGTTGCCTTTTCGTCCTTTTAAATGATTAAGTCTTTTCCTGAAAGAATGTCTTTTTCCCTAGATAAAAGCACTATTCTTTGTGCCTGGTTACTACCTAATACAGTCCTCAACACCGCAAGAGCCCTGCACTCATTTTGCTGACTAATTGACTATAAGAGTTTGAATTATTGCACCAGATTTTCTCATCCATAAATTATTACTCTGTCAGAAGCTGACCAATTAAAAGCTGCATCCAGTTGAGTAGGACACCAGAATCTCATCTGGAAAATTACTGTTCAAATTTATGTAGCTTCCAAAACGCCCAATTAATTCTCAAGATCTAATTTACTCCCTGGAAGAATCTATCACATTAAATTTACGTTCCTTCAAATTAAAAGATGATTTTAAAATAAAGGCTTTTGCACACTCAATATCTCTTTATTCTCCAGATGAGACACACCAAATATGACTGTAATTAGCTTAATATTTTTTCTACAGTGTTTTATAGTCTTTAAAGGACTTCTGCTTTTAAAGGATTTCCCCATGCAAGTCCTGGGAACCCCTCAGATGCAGCGTGTTTCCTTTATCTGACAGTGTAAAGCATGGGGTCTTGGAGGGATTTTTCTAGGGTCCCATCAGTCAGAGGCGAAGCTGGCCTTTGTTCCGAGGCTCTTCATAAGGTCCCGGCAGGCCCTTCTCCCATCCGTATTTTCTGTGATTTTGAAACATGCCACATGAGCCCAGGCACCCACATGGAGTTTCGTCATAAACTGATGGAATGTCGTTCCTTCACCGCTCTCTTTCCTTAGCAAAGAAGACAACCTGTGTCTGTGGCAAGCCCTACTTCTCGCACAACTTTCCCTGACTCAGTATGCCTTTAGGGGGACCCGACTGGGCGGGGAGGAGCTGGTGGGAGAGCAGGGAGGAGCTGATGGGAGGGCGGGGAGGAGCTGGTGGGAGGACGAGGAGGAGCTGGTGGGAGGACAGGGAGGAGCTGGTGGGGGGATGGAAAGGAGCTGGTGGGAGGATGGGGAGGAGCTGGTAGGAGGACCGAGAGGAGCTGGTGGGAGGACGAGGAGGAGCTGGTAGGAGGACAGGGAGGAGCTGGTGGGAGGACGAGAGGAGCTGGTGGGAGGATGGGGAGGAGCTGGTGGGAGGACGGGGAGGAGCTGGTAGGAGGACCGAGAGGAGCTGGTGGGAGGACGAGGAGGAGCTGGTAGGAGGACGGGGAGGAGCTGGTGGGAGGACGAGGAGGAGCTGGTGGGAGGACGGAGAGGAGCTGGTGGGAGGACGAGGAGGAGCTGGTGGGAGGACAGGGAGGAGCTGGTGGGAAGACGAGGAGGAGCTGGTGGGAAGACGAGGAGGAGCTGGTGGGAGGACAGGGAGGAGCTGGTGGGAAGACGAGGAGGAGCTGGAGGGAAGACGAGGAGGAGCTGGTGGGGGGATGGAAAGGAGTTGGTGGGAGGATGCAGACCATCCCTTCCGCCTGGTTTAGGGACACTGTGCACGCCCCCTCTTCACGCCACGGCACACGCCTCAGGCCCAGAAGACAAGTCACACAGCTGGCCAGCAGCCCGCACGTCTGCAGAAGAGCGGGAGAAAGGCAGCCCGGCCCTCCCGGCCTCGGGGTCGGCCGGCACAGGCCCCTTGTCCTCTGTGTTCCCAAGGACCCTCCGGAGACAAAGGCGGTCAAAGGAGCCCAGCCTGAACTTGCCTCCTGCAGTCACTGTCAGACCAACGTGTCTCCCCAAATTAAAAATGAGTGGCAGAACAAATGCGGCAGCCACACTCCGAGACCGCAGGGCGGGGGACTGTCAGGGCTGTTTCTTATGTGACAATTTGAGTTGTGACGTCACAGAATCAGGGTCTCTTTTTTGTTGTTGTTGCCTTATTTATTTTTAATTTATATTTTTTAAAGTATATTTCTTTTTAAAAATTTTACTGAAATGTAACTGATTAACAGTGTTGTGTTAATTTCTGGTGTACAGCAAAGTGACTCCATTATACATTCGTGTTCACATTCTTTTCCATTATGATTTATCACAAGATATTGACTATAGTTCTCTGTGCTATACAGTAGGACCTGTTGTTTACTGTTACTTTACTTTAAATTCTCAATAAAAATGAAGAAAAAAATACTTTGTTGTTAAAGACTTCCAAGCTATATTAAATCAGAACTTTTCTGAAGGGAGTTTTATAAGCAAAGAAAGGAACTCTTTAAGCACCAATATGACAAAGAAAGCCCAATTAGTTTTATGTTCAGGATAAAAAGTTAATAAGTCCCAAAAGACAAAGTTGCCTTTTTTCTCTGAGGTGATTTTTGTACCTTTTCTGTTAGGAAAAGTTATTTTTAACATAATTTAACCAAGCAAGTCACTTGACCTCTCTGGGTCCCAGTCTCTTGATCCCTGAGTATATCAATGAGCTTCCATAAAGACTGAGTCAAGGTGGGTGAGAGCACGGTTCAGAGGTACCTGCTCTCACTAGACTGCTTTTCAAAAGAGGAGGGCACACACACTGTGTGTGCAGGCACAGGGTCCACATCCAGGCTCCTCTTTCTTAATAAAATATTGATGTTTTGACAGTGGCACATGTGGTTTTTCTGGTTGGCTTTAAAGTTTTGGGAATACCTTGCAAGCTAGTCTAAAATTTTATAGGGGGGAATATCTCGGCTCATGGCAAATAGATGGGGGGAAATGGAAACAATGGCAGATTTTATTTTCCTGGGCTCCAAAATCACTGCAGATTGTGACTGCAGCCACAAAATTAAAAGATGCTCTTTGGAAGAAAAGTTATGACCAACCTAGACAGCATATTATAAAGCAGAGACATTACTTTGCTGACAAAGTTCTATCTAGTCAAAGCTATGGTTTTTCCAGTAGTCATGCACAGATGTGAGAGTTGGACCGTACAGAAGGCTGAACACCGAAGAACTGATGCTTTTGAATTGTAGTGTTGGAGAAGACTCTTGAGAGTCTTGTGACCTGTAAGGAGATACAACCAGTCCATCCTAAAGGAAAGCAGTCCTGAATATTCATTGGAAGGATTGATGTTGAAGCTGAAGCTCCAGTACTTTGGCCCCCTGATAGGGTCTGTCATCCTGCTGTGTAGAGTTAAATACAACTGTAGTCAGAGGTCTATGGAAACATTAAACCGTCAGATCTCTGTAACCAATTCAGGAATATTTAAGCCCCTTCAAGATGCAGTGATTTATATGGGGCTCACAAGTCTGGTGGTAAAGCTCTTGAACTCTGTCCACACTTAAGATTCAGACTATCCAAACAGACTGATTGCAGCTTTGGGAGGCTCAGTTTCCAAAGGCAGCCACAGAGAGGGCCAAAGCCCCCCTGAAGGGGAAATCTGACTGCGTAGACTAGAGGCAAGGGGGTTTCTACGGCAAGTGAGCCCAAGTGCAACGTGAGGGTGCATGCAGCCAGGCTTCCCACTAGCTTTTCCTACCAAAATCCCCTGCAGCCTTGGGAAGTGGGGACTCCACTGGAAAGGAAGGATTGGCCTCTCAGGGTCCCAAATGGCAGGGCTGGGGACCCTCCACCCCTGGAACTCAACACAGAGCAGGAAAGATGTTTTATCATCATCTGGTTGTTGTTGGTTTTCTCTTGTTGGCTAGCAAAAGAGGCCACCACTTAGACTTCAAAGACAGCATTTCTCCTGAAAAACTGTGGCATGACAGCTCAAGTTCATCCAGACAGTCCTTCAGGCTCACCAGCATCACCACTTGCGTGCTCAGTTGTGTCCGCCTCTTTGCGACTTTGTAGACCATGGCCCGCCAGGCTCCTCTGTCCGTGGGACTCTCCAGGCAAGAATACTGGAGTGGGTTGCCATTTCTTTCTCCAGATTAGGGCTCACAAGACCATAGAATCTAGTGATTTCCTCCTCACTAAAGACTTCCAAGCTATATTAAATCAGAACTTTTCTGAAGGGAGTTTTATAAGCAAAGAAAGGAACTCTTTAAGCACCAATATGACAAAGAAAGCCCAATTAGTTTTATGTTCAGGATAAAAAGTTAATAAGTCCCAAAAGACAAAGTTGCCTTTTTTCTCTGAGGTGATTTTTGTACCTTTTCTGTTAGGAAAAGTTATTTTTAACATAATTTAACCAAGCAAGTCACTTGACCTCTCTGGGTCCCAGTCTCTTGATCCCTGAGTATATCAATGAGCTTCCATAAAGACTGAGTCAAGGTGGGTGAGAGCACGGTTCAGAGGTACCTGCTCTCACTAGACTGCTTTTCAAAAGAGGAGGGCACACACACTGTGTGTGCAGGCACAGGGTCCACATCCAGGCTCCTCTTTCTTAATAAAATATTGATGTTTTGACAGTGGCACATGTGGTTTTTCTGGTTGGCTTTAAAGTTTTGGGAATACCTTGCAAGCTAGTCTAAAATTTTATAGGGGGGAATATCTCGGCTCATGGCAAATAGATGGGGGGAAATGGAAACAATGGCAGATTTTATTTTCCTGGGCTCCAAAATCACTGCAGATTGTGACTGCAGCCACAAAATTAAAAGATGCTCTTTGGAAGAAAAGTTATGACCAACCTAGACAGCATATTATAAAGCAGAGACATTACTTTGCTGACAAAGTTCTATCTAGTCAAAGCTATGGTTTTTCCAGTAGTCATGCACAGATGTGAGAGTTGGACCGTACAGAAGGCTGAACACCGAAGAACTGATGCTTTTGAATTGTAGTGTTGGAGAAGACTCTTGAGAGTCTTGTGACCTGTAAGGAGATACAACCAGTCCATCCTAAAGGAAAGCAGTCCTGAATATTCATTGGAAGGATTGATGTTGAAGCTGAAGCTCCAGTACTTTGGCCCCCTGATAGGGTCTGTCATCCTGCTGTGTAGAGTTAAATACAACTGTAGTCAGAGGTCTATGGAAACATTAAACCGTCAGATCTCTGTAACCAATTCAGGAATATTTAAGCCCCTTCAAGATGCAGTGATTTATATGGGGCTCACAAGTCTGGTGGTAAAGCTCTTGAACTCTGTCCACACTTAAGATTCAGACTATCCAAACAGACTGATTGCAGCTTTGGGAGGCTCAGTTTCCAAAGGCAGCCACAGAGAGGGCCAAAGCCCCCCTGAAGGGGAAATCTGACTGCGTAGACTAGAGGCAAGGGGGTTTCTACGGCAAGTGAGCCCAAGTGCAACGTGAGGGTGCATGCAGCCAGGCTTCCCACTAGCTTTTCCTACCAAAATCCCCTGCAGCCTTGGGAAGTGGGGACTCCACTGGAAAGGAAGGATTGGCCTCTCAGGGTCCCAAATGGCAGGGCTGGGGACCCTCCACCCCTGGAACTCAACACAGAGCAGGAAAGATGTTTTATCATCATCTGGTTGTTGTTGGTTTTCTCTTGTTGGCTAGCAAAAGAGGCCACCACTTAGACTTCAAAGACAGCATTTCTCCTGAAAAACTGTGGCATGACAGCTCAAGTTCATCCAGACAGTCCTTCAGGCTCACCAGCATCACCACTTGCGTGCTCAGTTGTGTCCGCCTCTTTGCGACTTTGTAGACCATGGCCCGCCAGGCTCCTCTGTCCGTGGGACTCTCCAGGCAAGAATACTGGAGTGGGTTGCCATTTCTTTCTCCAGATTAGGGCTCACAAGACCATAGAATCTAGTGATTTCCTCCTCACTAAACCTGCATATTCTGTCCCATTTCTACAAACAGCCATTAAACTACTAGCAAAAGACAGGAAAAGGGGAAGTGAAGAAGGAGTTTTTAAATCTGGTGTCAAGACAGGCTTCCCACCCAGACCCAACTCCAGCTTGGATGAAGACAGCTCTATACTTGTGTGACAAGTAGGTGTGAATGAAAGAATGAGGTTCAGGAACCAGTGTGGAGTGCGGTTGACTCCAGACAGCACCCTGTGGATCTTTTCAACAATTTTGTAATACATAGATATATATTTGGGGCTTCCCAAGGGGCTCAGTGGTAAAGAATCCACCTGCCAATGCAGGAGACGCGGGTTCGATCCCTGGGTTGGGAAGATCCCCTGGAGGAAAAAATGGCAACCCCCTCCAGTATTCCTGCCTGGAGAATTCCATGTTCAGAGGAGCCTGGTGGGCTACAGCCCACGGGGTCACAAAGAGTCAGACACAAATGAAGCAACTTTGCATGCAGGCCCGCAGCACATAACTCATCTAACTGGTTTCCCACTTGTTTTTAGAAACATGGTTGGTGAAATGGCAGAAATTTATAAACATTTAAAGAGCTCTGAACCAGAGAAAACCCACAGCTTTAGGAAGACAAGAGGTGGCAAATATGAAACAAGGGCAGCTGGTGTTCAGGGGCCAAGTTCTCCAAGGTCACCCCGAGAGTCAAGAAGCCATTGGCAACAGTGAGTGTGCAGCCTGGAGACTCAGATGCTCACTAACAAAGCGGCAAGTGATGGTCCAGAGTTAGCGTAAGGATGGGTGGCACAGCGGAGCATAAGAGGAGCCAGACCACGGCCCAAACCCCCCAGAGCGCAAGGGTTAGAGGAGAGGGGCTTCCCTGGTGGTCTGCTGGTTAAGACTGCACACTGTCAATGCAGGGGCTATGGGGTCAATCCCTGTCTGGAGAATGAAGATCTCGCACGCTGTGCAGCACGGCCAAAGACTAAGAAAAGGAAAAGGAGTTGGAGAAAAAGCAGCCATTCCTACCCAAACACCATGCGGGTGCTGCTAACCCTGTAGAAACAACACTGAGGACTGGGAAGTCCAGTACGGTAGCCTCAAGACACACATGGTGACTGAGGGATTGGGGGCAGGAGGAAAAGGGGATGACCAAGGGTGAGATGGCTGGGTGGCATCACAGACTCGATGGACGTGAGTCCGAGTGAACTCTGAGAGATGGTAATGAACAGGGAGGCCTGGCGTGCTGCGATTCATGGGTCGCAAAGAGTCGAACACGACTGAGCAACTAAACTGAACTGAACTTACATTTAAATAAAATGAAAAGTTCAGTTCCTCAGTCCCACTAGCACTCTATATCCACAGAGGTCTAGAGGCTGCCGTATGCGACAAAGCAGATACAGAACCATCCTATCACCACACAAAATTTCTGTTGACCAGCTCTGATCTAGGAGTGAGCTGACTTAGGCTCAGCAAACTACTGCCTGGAGGACCACAGGTAAGAATTTTAGGTGAAACCTAAATGGAGTGTAGGCTAAATAACTGCTGAATAAAGGGAACAGCAGAAAGCGTCAGAAGTAACAGAACTCCTGAATCAGGGCAGGACTCCTTGGTTCTTGAACCCCACATCTTCAGCCTGCCTTTCTTCTGTAGAAAAACTTCAGCCAAAGAATAATTCAATCAGAGAAGGAAGAAAACGCAAAAACATAGGAACACCATCAAAGAGGACTGTTTTTCAGTCACTAAGTCAAGGACATTTAATTTATTCTCAAAGGCTACAGTAATATTCTCAGCCATATCCTGGGAGCTGTCTTGTAGATGCCGAAACCCCCAGCAGGTGGAAGAAGTAAGCATGATGAGCAGACTGTACCTGTGATATAAGCTGCCTCAAAGAAACAGGAGCAAGCCAGCCCTGGAACTAAAGACCAGCGATGTAATCTGCCAGCAACACAGGAGACCCAGGTTCGATCCCTAGGTCAGGAAGACCCCCTGGAGAAGAGGATGGTCACCCACTCCAGTCTTCTTACCTGAGAAATCCCATGGACAGAGGAGCCTGGTGGGCTACAGTCCATAGAGATGCAGAGCTGGACAGGACTGAGCAGCTAAGCACAGACACTACCAAGATGATCAGACCAACACGTCACTCATTTCACGAGGACTGTCAGACCCGACTGCTGTTTCCACGTGGAGCCCCTTCCCTCTGTCTGTGAAAGCTCCTCCCCAGTGGTTCTCAGTGGGGCGAGGGGTGGGGGACTTTGGCCTTTGGACAGGAGGCCACCCCATCCTCTGGTGGCCAGTCTCTAAAATAAAGCAAGCTTTCCTTTCCACCACCCTTAGCTCTGTTGGCTTTTGAGTGGTGAGCTGCCAGACCCCCACGGTCAGTTACATCCCTACTATTCAAACAAATAAGAAAAGTCCTGTGAGGCCCTAAATGTTGCTGATAAGGTGACCCTTTAAGTTTGAGCCTGGAAGGTTCCAACCAGGTCTTAGATGCTCTCTGGAAGCCTTCAGAACGAGGATGATGACCACAGAGCAAGACCACATTTGCTCACACGGTTGCATTCACACAGTTATCAGATGCCCTATACCTGTGTGTTTTTAAAAACTACTTGTATATATAACTTCCTTACTATGTTTGATTGCACACTACAAACACCATTACAATTTGGAATGGAGACAAGAATAAAGCAATTCCCACACAGGCTTCAGGAGCATCTTGGTGATGCCATTCGGGTCCTTCAACTCTCCTTCCCAGATTTGGGCAGTGAAAAACAAACATGTGTATCGATGACCCTCCTAAGACAGACATTAAGAACTCACCTTCAAAGTCAGCTGAACATCTTTACACCTGGAACATGTTTCTAACCTTCAAATGGAATAAGTAGGGTCAGTGCTCTAGGTTAGTAAACATAATGTTTTGTTTGAAAAATTACTTTACACCAGGAAGTATGGTTAAACCTTGACATTATTTTATGAAAGTAGAATCGTTGGTTTCACTACAGGAAAAATTAAAGCAACAAAAATCAGTTCAAATAAATAATATTCAGGCAAAGCTTTAGATGTATTCCTAATACTGATGTCTAGTTTAATTAAATCATAGACATTTAGGCTAAAAGATATGTGTTACATCTCACATAAAACCCATTTTTATCTCCTTTGGAGCTATTGTATTCAATATTTCTATAAAAAAGAAGTAGTTATCAAAGCCTTATGATTTTAAGAATTTTTCTAGCTCATTCAGAAAGACATCTCATTCAAGTGAGATGAAATGGAATTCACACCTTGACCCAAGGACAGATAAATAATTAAAACCAGATGCAAGGTGTGAGGTGTGATAATATACTTTTTATAGGTTACTCCATACCTGCCCCAGTGAGTGAAACAAATTTCCTTGCACGATACAAATACAGTGTATGTGAGACCTGAACTGAGATGCCCAAGAAAGTGTTCATTATTCATAAATGTATTTGGTGAAAATGGTGCTAATGAAGCAAAATAAAGCAGTTTTTCTCTGTATGTGGAAATCAGACTTACAGAAGGAAACATTTGCCCGATATAAAGCAAAACTTTTGTCCTGGCCTGCTATCTCCCAAATACAAAATACTGATTTCACTATCATACTAGTCAGTGAGCGCATTTACTTCATTTTACAGATATGAATTAGGCCCCTATTATTTGCTCTTGCAAACTTTTTTAAAAGGTGTCATGCAGAAGACAGAATCTGAAGGGCTGGGGGATAGGGTAGGCGATTTTAAATAGGGCAGCAAAGGAAAACCTCCTTAGAAGGGTGGACATTTGAGCAAAAATTCAAGTATTAGAGGTGACCGTGGTAGCGAGGAGAGTCTCTGGAGAGAGAGGCACCAGAGAAAGGAAGGCCGGGCAAAGGCCTCCAGACGGGCGCGTGTCTGGGGCGTAAAGGAGCAGAGCCAGCAGCATGGCCAGCAGCACGCAAGCCTGGGAAGGAGGCCTTGGAGGAGGGAGACAGCGCCGGAGGATGGGCCCAGCAGAGACAGGCGGAGCGGCGTAAGGAACTCTGCTTGTACCTAGGGTAAATGAGGAGTGATTGGAGCTTAAAGCAAAAAGGGGCATTATATCCAAAATTTAACACAAAATTTCCAGCTAACTGGCCTTAAACAGATCAAGAAAAGTCTTCAACGACCTTATGGCTACCAGGGGAGAAGGGAGAGACAGACTGGGAGATTCAGACTGAGTGCACACACTGCTGTGTTTAAAACAGACAGCTAAGCACAGGGAGCTCTACTCAATATTCTGAAATGACCCCCATGGGAAAAGGATTTGAGAAAGAATAGACGCATGCTCACGTATAACTGAATCACTTTGCTGTGCATCTGAAGCCAGTCCAGTATTGTCAATCAACTACACTCCAATAGAAAATAAAAACCTTTTACAAAGAAAACTTTTGAAAAGGATGAAGCTCTTTTGGGACCAAAGCTACTTTTAGAGATTCTGTGTGGCCATGAGGAAATGAACCTTTTAACTCGAGGTGCTCCTGCAGTTGGCTCTTCAGTATTACAATAGTAAATGAAAATGTATCACAGGGTTGGTTGTCTTCATTTAATAATATTATTAGCCCTGGTCTCAATGTTGTGATATAAGTGCTTCTGCTCCAAAGGATATAATAGATTTCTAACTGACCCATTTTTCAGGTTACACACTTGTGCTTGCTCTGATGTTATCTTTTAATAGCTGAAACTGTTTTACATCTCCCTCTTGAGACTATCTGAATCTTACTTCTCATTAAAACGTCTTTGGTAGTCTTCCTGGGACCTTGTGGAAGAAAATAAAAACCTCTAACAGAAACACAATTTGAGGAAAGAAAGATGTTTTTAGAATCAACCACTGATTTATACCTGGAGAAGGAAACAGCAACCCACTCCAGTATCCTTGCCTGGAGAATTCCATGGACAGAGGAGCCTGGCGGGCTACAGTCCATGGGGTTGCAGGGAGTCGGACATGTCTGAGCAACTGAAAACACATACACCGCTGATATAAAATTTGAAATGTATATAAACACTTTTGGGGATAAATCTATTTTTAAATTTAATAATATTTATAGAAAAATAGTGCCCATACAGTCCTGTTAATCACAAATCTTTCAGAATAAAATTGATAGGCAAATAGGAGCCCCATTGAAAAACAATGAAAATATGGAATATATTTTAAGAGTACAGCTAACACAGGAAATCTTGAGGGTAGCATAAACTTTTGGGGTTTGTTGTGGTAAAAAAAAAAAAGAACATAGAAGAGAAAATATAATTTAAACCTGTATAAACAACTTTTTTTGTACAGATAATAAATTCACATAGCTTAAACACTAAGGAATAAAATCTTCTGCAGCCTGAATTATTATGTATATATAATAAAGTTTGGACATTTAGAATAGGACCATCTCAGGTATCCGAAAGGAACAGATGAACAATCTGTCAATATGACTGGTCTCCCCAGAGGTCAAGGACTTACAGATAAAGCAAAGCCATGACTTGCCTGGTGGCCCACTGGCTAAGGGTTCACCTGCCAGTGTGACGGGTGCAGGTTCGACCCCTGGTCCAGGACGATCCCACAGGCCTCAGAGCAGCTTCTGAGCCTCAGGCTAGAGCCCGCACTGCACAAGGGGAGCACTCAGTGAGAAGCCCGTGAACGTGGAAAGTAGCCCCCGCTGCCGCAACTAGAGAAAGCCCACGCACAGCTGTGAAGACTCAATGTAGCCATAAATTAATAAATTTTTAAAAAAGGAAGAAAAGGAAAAAGCAAAGCTAATGAATGTGGGCAAACCCCGGGAGATGGTAGGGGACAGGGAACCTGGTGTGCTTTGGTCCATGGGGTGGCAAGGATTCAAACACGATTTGGCAACTGAACAACCACCACCACCACCAAAATAAAACACACAACTCAGAAGACTCCAACCAGCCTGATGTGTGCTGGATCTGTACAAGACTCCTCATTATATATTCTAAAGGACCGTTAACAGGCAGTGGACCTGATGATTTGTTCCAGGAGGAACAAACAGGGCTGAACTACCTTCCCAACGCCACAGACTAGGAAAGAAAATTCCTTCCCATTCTAATCTTTTCCGTGATATCAGTAAACCACGCTGTAGGCAATCTCAGTGGATTTGGCTACAACTCAGTCTCATGGTGATTTCAGAGGTAGAGCATAGATTTTCCAATAAACCAACCCATTATACTGTTAGCTCAGATGATATCAAGAGCCCTCTTGTCACGTGACCAATCCAGTAAGGTCTATCTTGTAGACAATCTCCACCTCTATAAAAGATCTAAAATATAAATTCCTTATGTGAGCTTCTATTTGCACCAAAGATGGATGAACAATAGCACTATTTACGCTCTCATCTAAAACAGTTCAGTTCAGTCGCTCAGTCCTGTCCAACTCTGTGTGACCCCACGGGCTGCAGCACGCCAGGCCTCCCTGTCCATCACCAACTCCTGGAGTTTACTCAAACTCATGCCCATTGAATCAGTGATGCCATCCAACCATCTCATCCTCTGTCGTCCCTTCTCCCGCCCTCAATCTTTCCCAGCATCAGGGTCTTTTCAAATGAGTCAGCTCTTTGCATCAGGTGGCCAAACTATTAGAGTTTCAGCTTCAAAATCAGTGCTTTCAATGAACACCCAGGACTGATCTTGTTTAGGATGGACTGGTTGGATCTCCTTGCAGCCCAAGGTTCTCCAAACCTGCAGTTCAAAAGCATCAATTCTTCGGCACTCAGCTTTCTTTATAGTCCAACTCTCACATTCATACATGACTACTGGAAAAACCATAGCCTTGACTAGATGGACCTTTGTTGGCAAAGCAACCCCATCCCAAAAGATAAAATATTTGGAAAAAGGCTCTTCAAAGCAGATCTCAGATAACAAAGTGGTCCCTGGGAAGTGAGAAATAGACGAGTTCCATAACGGCCCAGCTTGAGGGCAGTCCCAGGCTGTGGCCCAGAGAGGTGGCCCCAGGCAGAACCTGGTGAGCTCAGCGGTTTCCAGAGCAAGAAGTCGTGTGTGGGGAAACCAAGGCTGCTAGAGTGTCAGAGAGGATCTTTGCACAGAAAGGGAACTGCAAGAGACTTGACAACTTAGCAAAGTACGAACCAGCACAGGCTTGTGAGGAAATCACCGGAGGCCTGGAAAAGAATTATCTGGAAGGACTGAGTGGAGCAGTGCCTGGCACTCACACAGCCTAGGAACCGTGCCTGCTCCTGCTCCCGCCAGCCAGATCGGAAAAAATCATCACTCAGGAAAGTCTTGCCTCAGCAATGGAAACAACGAGCTCTGGACAGAGCGTGAATTCAGATACACCTAACAAACCATAAAGCGCGACCTGAAAGGCTAAGGTGATTCCAAGCAACTTAACTCACTTCGGAAAAGAAGTGCAAAAGCATTTACAGGAAATCAAAAACACACAGCACTCAGCGAAGTAAAACTCACGACACGGAAGAGGACAAGACATGCAGAGACACTGGAATCATGTCCATTATAAGGAAAATAAGCAAACGAAAATGACCCAGTGTTGTCACAGAAGTTAATTGTGACAGACAAGGAAATTTAAACATGACCATCATATCCCATATGTTCAAAGCATTAAGTAGAGAAATGGAAGATATTTGAAAACAAATTGAACATCTAGAAATGCAAACTGCAATATTTGAGGTAAAATATACACAGAGTAGGATAAACATTAAAAATTTCTGAAGAAAATAACAGTGAACTTGGAAATATAGCAATAAAACTATTTAAATGGAGACAGGGAGAAAAAGGAAAATTGTATATGTTCAAGCAGGTTGATTTATATGTAGTTGGGCATACTCAGAGGAGAAAAGGAAAGACAGAAAGAAATATTTGAGGACGTAAAGGCAGAAAAATATCCAAAATTGATTAAAATTATAGATGTGAAGTATTTGCGGTACTGGAGAAGACTCTTGAGAGTCCCTTGGACTGCAAGGAGATCGAACCAGTCCATCTTAAGGGAAATCAACCCTGAATAACCCCATCCCAAAAGATAAAATATTTGGAAAAAGGCTCTTCAAAGCAGATCTCAGATAACAAAGTGGTCCCTGGGAAGTGAGAAATAGACGAGTTCCATAACGGCCCAGCTTGAGGGCAGTCCCAGGCTGTGGCCCAGAGAGGTGGCCCCAGGCAGAACCTGGTGAGCTCAGCGGTTTCCAGAGCAAGAAGTCGTGTGTGGGGAAACCAAGGCTGCTAGAGTGTCAGAGAGGATCTTTGCACAGAAAGGGAACTGCAAGAGACTTGACAACTTAGCAAAGTACGAACCAGCACAGGCTTGTGAGGAAATCACCGGAGGCCTGGAAAAGAATTATCTGGAAGGACTGAGTGGAGCAGTGCCTGGCACTCACACAGCCTAGGAACCGTGCCTGCTCCTGCTCCCGCCAGCCAGATCGGAAAAAATCATCACTCAGGAAAGTCTTGCCTCAGCAATGGAAACAACGAGCTCTGGACAGAGCGTGAATTCAGATACACCTAACAAACCATAAAGCGCGACCTGAAAGGCTAAGGTGATTCCAAGCAACTTAACTCACTTCGGAAAAGAAGTGCAAAAGCATTTACAGGAAATCAAAAACACACAGCACTCAGCGAAGTAAAACTCACGACACGGAAGAGGACAAGACATGCAGAGACACTGGAATCATGTCCATTATAAGGAAAATAAGCAAACGAAAATGACCCAGTGTTGTCACAGAAGTTAATTGTGACAGACAAGGAAATTTAAACATGACCATCATATCCCATATGTTCAAAGCATTAAGTAGAGAAATGGAAGATATTTGAAAACAAATTGAACATCTAGAAATGCAAACTGCAATATTTGAGGTAAAATATACACAGAGTAGGATAAACATTAAAAATTTCTGAAGAAAATAACAGTGAACTTGGAAATATAGCAATAAAACTATTTAAATGGAGACAGGGAGAAAAAGGAAAATTGTATATGTTCAAGCAGGTTGATTTATATGTAGTTGGGCATACTCAGAGGAGAAAAGGAAAGACAGAAAGAAATATTTGAGGACGTAAAGGCAGAAAAATATCCAAAATTGATTAAAATTATAGATGTGAAGTATTTGCGGTACTGGAGAAGACTCTTGAGAGTCCCTTGGACTGCAAGGAGATCGAACCAGTCCATCTTAAGGGAAATCAACCCTGAATATGTATCAGAAGGACTGATACTGAAGCTGAAGTTCCAACACTTTGGCCATCTGATGCGAAGAGCTGACTCCTTGGAAAAGACCCTGATGCTGGGAACGACTGAGGCAGGAGGGGAAGGGGGCAACAGAGGAGAATGAAATGGTTAGATAGCATCACCAACTCAGTGGACATGAACTTGAGTAAACTACAGGAGATAATGAAGGACAAGGTAGCCGGGTGTGCTGCAGTCCATGGGGTGACAAAGATTTGGTCCCTACTTAGAGACAGAACAATAACATAAACGTGAAGATTTAAGGAGAGCACCATACCCAGCAAGAGAAACACATCATAATTGAATTGGGCTTCCCCCGTGGCTCAGCTGGTGAAGAATCCGCCTGCAATGCAGGAGACCTGGGTTTGATCCCTGGGCTGGGAAGATCCCCTGGAGAAGGGAAAGGCTACCCACTCCAGGATTCTGGCCTGGAGAATTCCATGGACTGTACAGTCCATGGGATTGCAAAGAGTCGGACACCACTGAGCGAATTTCACTTTCTTTCATAATTTAATTATTCAAGACCAGTGAGAAAGAGAAAAACTTACAAACAACCAGAGTAAAGCAATGCTGTCGACAGAAAGAGATGAGGACAATAGATTAGTCACCAGAACAACGCCAGCAGGATGACAGTGTCAAAACAATTTTAAAGTATTGAAGAAAAAAAAAAAAAAAACAATAACACCATGCTCAGCTCAGCTCAGTTCAGTCTCTCAGTCGTGTCTGACTCTTTGTGACCATATGAACCACAGCACGCCAGGCCTCACGGAGTTCACTCAGACTCATGTCCATCGAGTCCATGATGCCATCCAGCCATCTCATCCTCTGTCATCCCGTTCTCCTCCCGCCTCCAATCCCTCCCAGCATCAGAGTCTTTTCTAATGAGTCAACTCTGCTCAAGAGGTGGCCAAAGTACTGGAGTTTCAGCTTTACCATCATTCCTTCCAAAGAAATCCCAGGGCTGATCTCCTTCAGAATGGACTGGTTGGATCTCCTTGCGGTCCAAGGGACTCCCAAGAGTTTTCTCCAACATCACAGTTCAAAAGCATCAATTCTTCAGCACTGAGCCTTCATCATAGTCCAACTCTGACATCCATACATGACCACTGGAAAAACCATAGCCTTGACTAGACCGACCTTAGTCAGCAAAGTAATGTCTCTGCTTTTGAATATGCTATCTATGTTGGTCATAACTTTCCTTCTAAGGAGTAACCGTCTTTTAATTTCATGGCCAACACAAGTCAAACAAAGCTGGAGTGGCTACATATAAAGACACAAAATTTTTCAGCAAAGGGTATTAGAAGAGCTATTAGAATATCCGTTCATCAAAAGGTCATTGCATTCTGAATATTTATGTACTTACAGCAGAGCATCAAAACATTTGAAGGAAAACAGATTGAAATGCAAGAAGATAAGTCTACACTTATAATCTGATATTTCAACCCTTGCACTCACTCCATAATTGATAGAATAAGCAGGAAAAAGTTCAGCAAAGGTATACTAGACCTGAATGTGATCAACCAACTTGACCTTAAACAAACTTTCTATCCAACAAAGCCATAATACACATTCTTTTTAAGTATACATGGACCATTCACCAACATATCCTGAATCTTGAAGCAAATCTCAATAAATTTTGAAAGATTCAAGTTCACTTTCACTTTTCACTTTCACGCACTGGAGAAGGAAATGGCAGCCCACTCCAGTGTTCTTGCCGGGAGAACCCCAGGGACGGGGGAGCCCGGTGGGCTGCGGTCCATAGGGTCACAGAGAGTCGGACATGACTGAGTGACTTCACTTTCACTTTTCACTTTCATGCACTGGAGAAGGAAATGGCAGCCCATTCCAGTGTTCTTGCCTGGAGAATCCAGGGATGGGGGAGCCTGGTGGGCTGCCGTCTATGGGGTCACACAGAGTCGGACATGACTGAGTGACTTCAACTTTCATGTTTCACTTTCATGCAATAGAGAAGGAAATGGCAACCCACTCCAGTGTTCTTGCCAGGAGAACCCCAGGGACGGGGGAGCCTGGTGGGCTGCTGTCTGTGGGGTCGCACAGTCGGACACAACTGACGTGACTCAGCAGCAGCAGCAGCAGCAGCAGTTTACAGAAGTCAAGTTCTTTGACCAAAAGGGACAAATGAGAGAAACAGCAGAAAGCCGTTAGGAGACACTCAAATATTTGGAAACTAAATAACATACTTCAAACGGGTTAAAAAAGGTAGCCAAGAGCCAAATTATAAAATATTTTGTACTGAATAAAAATAAAACACAACATAGAGGAGATATAGCAAACTCCCCAATGTTCACAAACTTGACATCTTAAGATAATAAGGTATTCTCATCTACAAAAACAAGAGTAAATGAGGCCCCGAGTTAGTGAAATCAGTAAAATAAAAACCAGAAAAATAGTAGGGAAAATCAATAAAATTAAAAGTTAATTCTTTAAGAACAGCAGGAACATTGATAAACTTCTAGATAGATTGAGCAGAAAAAAAAAGGTATAACACAAATTATGAATATCTGGAATGAGAAAGGTAACATCTCTCAGATTCTAAAGACATTAAAAGGATCATAAGTGTTAGTAATGTAAGACCTCGCGGCCTTTTCTCAGGATCTGTCACTCCAAAGACCACAGTGACTCGAATTCGATGCAATAGGCAAGAGGATTTATTAGGCTGCTGTGCCAGGGTTCAGTCTCCTCGGGAGGAGTGAACCCCGAACACCAATCTCAGGGAACTTTTATACAGAAAAATCACAGGCAGGTGGGAATGAGGTCAGAATGTTGGGAACAATGTGATAAGGGGGGCTATGGACAAGTACAGGTGGGATGAGGACATCTGATTGGTGGGGTATACCTATAGGTGATTAAGTTGAAACAGTTGACTGACCACCCTGCGGCTTTTGGCCAGAAGGACAATTACCCGGAAAAGTAAGTTTAACAGAAAAATACATCATTGAGAGGGAGTCTCTTTGCAAAATCAGGAAACTAAGTCATAAATCATCTGTTAATCAGTAAAAGAAGGCTTCGTCAAGGATCAGGAGGCTCTGAGTCACCAGTTGAGGGAAAGTTATTTTTTATGAGGCATGGCCTGCCTCCGGGGTTTTAGCACAAGGGGACCCAAAATTTTAACCTAGGTTCTTCAAGCCAGGGTTCAGTCTCCTCGGGAGGAGTGAACCCCGAACACCAATCTCAGGGAACTTTTATACAGAAAAATCACAGGCAGGTGGGAATGAGGTCAGAATGTTGGGAACAATGTGATAAGGGGGGCTATGGACAAGTACAGGTGGGATGAGGACATCTGATTGGTGGGGTATACCTATAGGTGATTAAGTTGAAACAGTTGACTGACCACCCTGCGGCTTTTGGCCAGAAGGACAATTACCCGGAAAAGTAAGTTTAACAGAAAAATACATCATTGAGAGGGAGTCTCTTTGCAAAATCAGGAAACTAAGTCATAAATCATCTGTTAATCAGTAAAAGAAGGCTTCGTCAAGGATCAGGAGGCTCTGAGTCACCAGTTGAGGGAAAGTTATTTTTTATGAGGCATGGCCTGCCTCCGGGGTTTTAGCACAAGGGGACCCAAAATTTTAACCTAGGTTCTTCAGTAACAATTCCATGTTCATAAATTTGACAACTTAAATGAAATGGACACTTTAAAAAAAAAGATGTAAGTCATAATGCTCTCACGAGGATAAGGTAATCACCTGAAGAGCCCTATAGCCACTAGAGAAATTCAATTTGCAGTTTAAAAACCTCCCCTAAGAGAATGTCAGGTTAATATGTCTTTACTTGTTTATGTAAGGAGAATATATTACCAACCCATACAAATTCTTCCAGAAAACTGAAAAGAGGATAATTCTTAATGCATTCTATAAAACCAGCTTTGCCTGATACCAAAACCAAAGACATTACAAATAAAACTATAGACCAATATACCCACTGAACACAGTCATAAGAATTCTAACCCTAATCAAAATTTTAGCAATTTGAGTGCAGTAATAATGTATTAAAAGTATAATGCATCATAACCAAGTGATATTTACTCTAGGAATGGACATTAATGTTTGGAAATCAATAAACGTAATTTACCATGCTGTTGTTCAGTTGCCCAGTTGTGTCTGGCTCTTTGCAACCCCATGGCCTGCAGCACTCTGGGCCTCCCTGTCCCTCATTATCTCCCAAAGTTTGCCCAAGTTCATGTCCATTGCATCGGTGATGACATCCAGGCATCTCTTCCTCTGACATCCTCTCCTCCTGCTCTCAATCTTTCTCAGCATCAGGGACTTTTCCAACGAGTCAGCTGTTTGCATCAGATGATCAAAATACTGGAGTTTCAGCTTCAACATCAGTCCTTCCAACGAGTATTCAGGGTTGATTTCCCTAAGACTGACTGGTTTGATCTCCTGCTCTCCAAGGGACTCTCAGGAGTCTCCTCCAGCACCACAGTTCAAACCCATCAATTCTTCAGCGCTCTGCCTTCTTTACCATCCAGCTCTCACAGCTGCACATGACCACTGGGAAGACCGATGCCTTGACTACACGGAACTTTGTCGGCAGAGCAGTGTCTCTGCTTTTCCACACAGTCTAGGTTTGTCGTAGCTTTCCTGCCAAGAAGCCATCATCTGACTCCACGGCTGCCGTCACCGTCCTCTGCGATTCTGAGCCCAAGGACAGGGGCTCTGTCACCGCTTCCACCTCTTCCCCTTCTATTTGCCATGAGTAAGGGGGCTGATGCCATGATCTTAGGTTTTTTTATTTAGTCTTAAGCCGGCCTTTTCACTCCCCTCCTTCCCCCTCATCAGGAGGCTCTTTAGTTCCTCTTCGCTTTCTGCCATTAGAGTGGTATCACCCACACATCTGAGGTTGTCGACATTTCTCCCGCCTATCTTGGTTCCAGCTTGTCACTCATCCAGCCCAGCATTTCTCATGATGTGCTCAGTGTATAGATTAAACAGACAGGGTGACAGCAGACAGCCCTGCCAGACTCCTTCCTCTGTCCTGCACCAATCAGTTGTTACTCTGCAGGGTTCTAACTGTTGCTTTTTGACCTACATACAGGTTTTCTGGAGACAGGTAAGATGGTCTGGTATTTCCATCTCTTTAAAAGCTTTCCACAGTTTATTATGAGCCACACAGTCAAAGGCTTTGGCATAGTCGAAGAAACAGAGATAGACGTTTTTCTGGAATTCCCTAGCTTTCTCTATGATCCAGTGAATGCTGGCAATTTGATCTCTAGTTCCTCATCCTTTTCTAAACCCAGCTTGGACATCTGGAAGCTCTTGGTTCACATAATGCTGAAGCTTAGCATGCAAGATTCTAAGAGTGACCTTCCTAGCATGGGCGATGAGTACAACTGTCCGATGGTTAGCACATTCTACCCTTCTTGGGAACTGGGATGAGGACTGACCTTTTCTGGTCCTGTGGCCACTGCTGGGTCTTCCAGATCTGCTGACACATCAAATGCAACACCTTGAAGGCATCCTTTAGAGACCTGAGTAGTTCTACTGGCATTCTGTCCCATCCTCTAGCTTACTAACAGCAGTGCTTCCTAAGGCCCACTCGACTTCTCTCCGCAGAATGGCTGGCTCTGGGTGGCTGACCACAGCACTGCAGCATCCGGCTCACCTGGGCCTCCCTTGTGCAGTTCTGGGTATTCTCTCCATCTCTTCTTGGTCTCTTCAGTGTCTACTAGATCTCCACCATTTATGTCCATTACTGTGCCATCTTTGGGCAAAATTTCCTTTGATATATCCAGTTTTCCTGAAGAGATCACTAGCCTTTCCCCTTCTGCCTTTTTCTTCTAGTTTTATATACTGTTCATTGAAGAAGCCCTTGTCTCTCCACACTGTTCTTTGGAAATCTGTGCTTAGTTGGATATACCTTTCCCTTTATCCCTTGCTTTTCACTTCTCTTATTTCCTTACCCATTTGTAAGGCCTCCTCAGATGCTTTGGCCACCTCATGAGAAGAGTTGACTCATTGGAAAAGACTCTGATGCTGGGAGGGATTGGGGGCAGGAGGAGAAGGGGACGACAGAGGATGAGATGGCTGGATGGCATCACAGACTCTATGGACGTCAGTCTGAGTGAACTCCGGGAGTTGGCGATGGACAGGGAGGCCTGGTGTGCTGCGATTCATAGGGTTGCAAAGAGTCGGACACGACGGAGTGACTGAACTGAACTGAACTGAACTGAAGGCCTCCTCAGATAACCACTTTGCCTACTTGTTTTTCTTTTTCTTTCTAATTTATCATATAACAAAGTAAATACAAAAAAGTTAAATCAAAACAAAATGTGTTATCTCTACAGGAATATGAAAAGCTTTTGAGAAAATATAAAATCTATTTCTAATTTTAAGAAACTCAGCAAACTAGTAATAGAAACTGTATCCATCTGAAAAAGGAGACTACAAATTATATGACTTCCCCCAAAAGTTCAGGCCCAACAGAATTTTTGCTCTCACTATTTCTATTCAGGTTCCAGCTAGTGTATTGACATAAAAATAAAATACTGGTGCACTGAGACGGCCCAGAGGGATGGTACGGGGAGGGAGGAGGGAGGGGGTTCAGGATGGGGAACATGTGTATACCTGTGGCGGATTCATGTTGATATATGGCAAAACCAATACAATATTGTAAAGTAATTAACCTCAAATTAAAACAAATAAATTTATATTTAAATAAAAATAAAATACTATAAAGAAAGTAAAAAGAGAGAGAGAGAACCATCATCCAGACTGAAAAAGGAAAACATAAGAGACCTTCTCTGCAGGTATGATCATAGACATAGAGAATCTGATGGAATCAGACAATTCTGTCGCCTGGAATTCCATCTGTATCTGGAATTACTGGATAGAAAATATCAACTATTTTTGCATACTGCCATGAACAATAAAAATCCAATTAAAACAGTAAACCTGATAAAACATATGAATAATCTATGGACTAAAACTATAATCATTACTAAGAGAAGATCTAATATTGTTAAGGTTATTGGCTATCCTTAATTGATTTATAGATTCAATGCAGTACCAATCAAAATACAAACAGATCTCTTAAATATAAAAGACCCAAAAGTGTATGTGTACAGTCAAGAATCTTTAAAGTGCAAAACCTGGTTCTATGTCATATGTATTTTTCAGATTCTGAGTTGGAAGGGAGGGATGTTTCTGATTTCTGGTTCCTTTTGCCCACCCAAAGGAATAAATTTGAAAGACTTAAAAGGTGGAGTTCTCTTTTTTTTTCTTTTCAAAGAGTGCAGACTCTCTTAGTAGATTTAGGAAACCCTAAATCTACTGTTGGTTTAACGTAGATAACCAGCAAGGACCTACTGTATATCACAGAAAACTCTGCTCAATATTCTGAGATAACCTAGGTGAGAAATGAGTTTGAAGCAATATATACATATATATAACATACATATTTACTATACATACTGGAGTTGACTTATAATATTGTGCAGTTTCCTATGTACAGAAAAGTGAAGTTTTATATATATATATATGAAATGAGCTTATATATATATCTATAAAGTGAAGCTACATAACACACATATTTTCCTGTACATAGGGAACTAACGCGACACTGAATCAATCACGGTCCAATACGAAACAGAAAGGTTATAAAAGAGTAAGAGGATCAAGACACATTGCATGTCTGTGTTTTATAGAAATGTATGTGCACACACACACACACACACACACACACAACTAGCAAGCATGGGCAGAAATAGAATGTGACCTCCTCCTGAAACAGATTTTCTGGTAGAAAAAGACTTCCCAAGAACAAGACACTCTAAGACAAGTTGTGTGGACAATAATCCTGTTGTTGAGTGAGAGGGTCTGTGCATATGACCCAGACACCCAGCAATCTCCACTGGCATGCTTGTGACATTTATCCCCAGCCCTGAGGCACTTCTTCACAAGTCCTCCACGTAATCCACTCACAAAAGCATGACTGAGTACTGAAAAGTTATCGGAGACTTCATAGGCAGACATGGGAGACAGTTCACCTGAACAGAGCAAATCCCATACCGAATCCACCTCTGTAGCCGTTATCAGATAAGGCAGGTTATCCAAAGTCTTTTCCTCACTTGCTCTGACACCAACAGTGTGTCAGACAGGACACGCCTTTTCCAGGGCACTGTGTCTCAACTTGCTCCCATCCTTCCGTCCCACAGTTATCCCACCGACAGCGAAGCCAAGGCTCGCTGCTCCACAGATCCTCAAAGAGGATCAGACAATTCTGCAATTCACCTCCTGCCCCAAGGACTCCTAACTCGAAGCAAGTCTCTCCTAGAGAGACTCCTCCACGCCGTCCCAGGAAAGGTCAGCAGATAAATAGCCCCTGTGGGATCTGTGTTCATGTCCATCGGCACTGCCACGCAGGCGCCACTGTTTATGGACATCCAGAGTTAAACAGCTGCCCTGCTATACACCTGGAGGTGGGGGTGGGAGGGGTGTTGATTCTCTTTGATTCACTGATGAAGTCCAGCATCAAGGAGCACCTGCGGACGGTTTCGGTTAGCTCTGTGAGCGTGGGATCTTGGCCATCTTGTTCACGGAATATCTTAATTACACTTTTAGTCCTGTTTCATCAACAGGCATGATGAAACATGCCCAGACATGATGGAATTGCTCATTTATTTCTGCACACTACACAGACTGCCCATGGGAGAGCGAGGCCCCAGACTATACCTACTTTTGGACTTGATTAGAATACTTGAGATTATATGGATGAAACCCCTGATTCCCAGTTCAAATTACAGAAGAAGAGAGAAAAGTTTGGAAGTATCTCATTTAAACAATGCCATACATTTCCATCTTTAAAACACATCTTCAATTTCAGTATACTTTTCTCAAAATGAAGCTAAATTAAGGACATAGGACCTTTATTTAAATATTGACTAAGTGACAAATATGACTGATTGTCTAATAACCTTCTCCCAAATACAGCAAGTAGACAATGCTCCCCAAAAGAACCAGTTCACACTCAAATCTGGAGCACAGTTGGTGCACATAAGAACACTGGACCGGAAAATCATACTTCTAATCTGAAGGAAATTGTTCCTTTATGTAGTCTAAACACATGCCATTTAAACTAGCTTTCATTGTTCTTTGTAGTGAAAGAAAAACAGGAGAGACAAGGTAGAAATTGGAAGTCATATATGAATTTATCTCGAATGACAACTAAGTGCCCGAAGGACACGTTAGTCTCATTATATTTACATCATGTTTCTAGGCTTTGAAAGATGACAACATATGTTTAACCACATGACTGCAAGTTTCAGAAGGGATTCATTAAACTGAATTGTAGCAGGTTAAGATAAAATACCAGGAATGTCTTCAAGTGGAAACTGTGTAACAACTGTTACAGAAAGGTGATCACTGCCTTCTCAAAGAGTCACTTGGAAATACGATTTGTTACTGTATGATTTTATGTTTTATTCTGATAATTTGATCTCTTATAAATAATGTTTTTTTCAACATGCAATAAAATACGTTTATTTAATGAAACAGTAAATAAATGGTATTCCACACACATCTAGTTTGGAAATGTAGCTTTTTTGGCCAAAGTGCCTCAACTCAGTAGCCCTGATACCTGAACTGCTTTTTATTTATCTACGTTAGTCACTCAATTACATATTGACAATACCCACACAAGCGTTAACTCAGCGAATTGGTATTGTTCATCTCAGTCACTAGGAGGAAAACAACGTCATTACCGTCGAATTGCTGACGGCATGGTGTCTGGTCAGACTGAGTAAGGTTGATGTTTCATAATAAATCAAGTTAATGGTTTGCTTTGCAAATAAAACTGTTAAAATTAACCTTTCGGTGGTACAAAACCACTACTTGAAATGACATGGTTTAATGACCAAAAAAGGATTCATTGGTTTTACCTAAAACCTTGGTCTGGGCAAGTCAAAACACACGGTGAAATGTGTCCCTTACATTTTTTAAAATACATCTTTCTTCATTAAAAAAAAAATGTTTGAGTCATATCAGTTCTGTGTGTGTGATTACAAAGATAGGCAAAGAGAACTTAGAGCCCTTTCTGCATTTTGATATGTATCTGTTTCTAGAGAGCCGACCTTACGTTAGGCACTGTGAAAGACACTGAGAATTTAGAAAGAAATGAGTGTTAGCAAATCCTGTTTCTGTAAGCACAAAACTGTGACTGGGGAGAATGGCTAGAAACAGAAGGTTTCTAATGCAGTTTTACACGTGTGGGGAGGAGGACAGGAACACAGCAGAGGGTGGTGTGGAAACTCTCCTGAAGAAAAGGGTGAAGCTGGGCTCTTGGGAGAATAGGTACTAGGCAGGGCGAGAGTGAGTGTCTGAATGGCGATGGAAAAGAGAGGGCATTTGAGTGAGCCCCTCCTGGGCAGGGGAGGGTGTGTGTTAAAGGCTCTGTGGTAAGACAGACCATGACGACAGATTCCAAGAATTTCAGTGGGAAAAGAGCCTCGGGTCTGGTGAGGAAGCAGCAGGACGCAGAGTGAAGACCGGGGTGAGATTCACCGCGTTCGCGGTTCTCTCTGCCTGTCACGAGTCCCACATCGGCATTTAGTCTTTGGCCTGTAGGTGGGCGGGTTCATTGGCCACTGTACGTCCTGCAGCCAGTTTCTGCATCCGTCCTCGGGTGGGTGAAGCTCGTCATCTGCTTCCCTCGAGAAGGCTCTGCCTGATCAAAACTGCCTGCTGCCTTCACACTTGAATGTCTTTTTGGTGAACAGCAAACTCTACAGCATGTGCTGTTCCAGTTCATAAAGGCTCGGAAGCCGTTCACCACCGTCTTCTTGCTTGAAGAAGCTGAAGGGCAGGCAGGTTTGTGTTATCTCCTATGTTAATTGTATGAAATTTTATACCAAACATCAGGGGAATCTCTTGCCATGCTCTCAGACTCCAGATTTATAAATAGTATAGGCCACCTGATGTGAAGAGCTGACTCACTGGAGGACCTGATGCTGGTAAAGATCGGGGGCCGGAGGAGAAGGGGACGACAGAGGACCAGATGGTTGGACAGCGTCAGCGACGCAATGGACCCAAGTTTGAGCAAACTCTGGGCGACGGTGAAGGACAGGGAAGCCTGGTGCACTGCAGTCCAGGGTCGCAAAGAGTCGGACACAACTGAGCGACTGAACAACAATGGAACAGTGAGTAAAAGTTTAAGCTTTAAAACACCACCACCACCAACAACAACGACTACCAGTAGAATAAATTTTTAGCCAAGTTCTAGTACTGAGAAAATAGCAAGGCCGTGATTCCAGGAGATGCTCTGTGTCTGTACTTCAGGGCTGCAGAGTCACACACTTTACATTCAGAGTGAAGACAAATGTATTTCTTTACATCCCCTTAACCAACCCTCTCTTCTTTTCAATGCGTTATTAAGCGGCAGGGAAACATAAGCCTTTCAATCAGTGATACCTCTTCCCCTTAGGGATCTGACAAGGTTCCTTTCAGTCAATCTCAGTCTCCCAGTTTATCTTATCTTGCCCCCTCTTATCTTGACACAAAAGTATCATATATGGTGATGCTTCAGTGACTAAGGCACGTCCAGCTCTTTGCAACCCCATGGACTGTAGCCTGCCAGGCTCCTCCATCAGTGGTTTCTCAGGCAATGATACCGGAGCAGGTTGCCTTTCCTTCTCCAGTGAAAACCTCCCGACCCAGGGATCAAACCCTGGTCTCCTGCATGGCAGCAGATACCAGGGAAGCCACTATTACATAAAACATAAATAACCAACGAGGGCCTATTCTATCGCCGACTCAATGGACATGAGTTTGAGGAAGCTCCAAGAGATGGTGACAGAGAGGGAAGCCTGGCGTGCTGCAGGCCACGGGACGTGGACTGCAAAGAGTAGGACAAGGCACAGCTGAGTGGCTGAGCAACAGTGACTTATACAGCAAGGAGCTCTCTCATGCTCTGTGATGACCTACATGGGGAAAGAATCTGAAAAAGACTGGGTGCACATATGTGTGTAACTTATCACTTTGCTGGTACCTGAAACTAACACAGCGTTGTAAATCACCTACTGCAAGTTGTTTTAGTCATGTCTGACTCTTTGCAACCCCCTGTAGCCCACCAGGCTTTTCTGTCCATGGGATTCTCTAGGCAAGAACACTGGAGTGCGTTGCCAGGCCCTCCTTCAGGTGTCTTCCTGACCCAGAGATCAAACCCACATCCCTTACATCTGCTTTGATGGGTGGATTCTTTACTACTATCACCATCTGGGAAGCCCAAATCATATATACCCGAATTTTTTTTTAAAAAAAGATTCCTTTCAGGAAAACGCTACCAGTTTTCAAAGGTCCCTTCTCTCTGACTCTCATTCCTTAAAGACAGGTTTAAGTATGGGGTGGGTTGGGATCAGAGGGCCCCCTGCACACTTCTGGAGCTGAAGCAGCACCCCAGATCTGCAGATCCGCCATGCACGTTCTTTGCAGCATCGCCTGTCTTCCTCCACAGGTGAACTCCGCCTCCTATCTTGGCCTCTGCTTCCCTAACCCCAGTCTAACCCCCTCAAAGTGTGGAGACTGTGCATTGCCAGGCAGAGAAAGTAGCATATAGGTGGGAAAAACAGGCAAAAGGCAACGAAACTAATCAAAAGTCTATTTTAAGAATCTGGGAAAGGACTCTGTGGGAGAAGGCGAGGGTGGGATGATTTGAGAGAACAGCACTGAAACTTGTGTATCACCATGTGTGAAACGGATGACAGGTGCAGGCTTGATGCATGAGACAGGGCGCTCGGGGCCGGTGCACTGGGGATGACCCTGAGGGATGGGGGGGAGGGAGAGGGAGGGGGCTCAGGATGCGGGACACGTGTACACCTGTGGCAGATTCATGGTGATGTACGGAAAAACCACCACAATGTTATAAAGTAATTAGCCTCCAATTAAAATAAATTAATTTCATAAGAAGAAGAATCTGGGAAAGAAATGACGATAATCTTTACTAAGGAAGTAGAAGTAGGAACCCGGATACAAAAATGACAAGCATTGTTCTACTCAACTCACTCCGTAACTCTGAGTGGTGGGTGCCGTTATACCTACAGAGTGGGTAAGAAATAGATTGTGCCGGACCTTGTAGCTGATACATTGATCTGCTGCTTCTGCTACTGCTAAGTCACTTCAGTCATGTCCGACTCTGTGCGACCCCATAGACGGCAGCCCACCAGGCTCCCCTGTCTCTGGGATTCTCCAGGCAAGAACACTGGAATGGGTTGCCATTTCCTTCTCCAATGCAAGAAAGTGAAAAGTGAAAGTGAAGATGCTCAGTCATGTCCGACTCTTAGCAACCCCACGGACTGCAGCCTACCAGGCTCCTTGGTCCATGGGATTTTCCAGGCAAGAGTACTGGAGTGGGGGTGCCATTGCCTTCTCCGTTGATCTGCTTGACCCCTAATTGGATATGTTCGTGAATCTCTCAGTTAACCAATCAACAGGCCAATGCATGAATGAAAGCCATGTGTGTCTGGGATTCAGTAGAGAGGACCTTTAGCATATAAGTGGTGCCTGCTTCTTGAAGCCCTAGAGGGTAACATAGCCCAGCAAACATATGCAGGAAAAGATACAAAGAGAACTTTCATAAAGGTGTATGTAAAGAGACGTGGAAAACGCTACCAGGATGGTCAAATTCAAGGTACGTATACTATAATTTCCAGACTTGGACCCTGAAGAAATTCTGCAGCTGGAGCTTAACTTCAGCTTTTCATTTCTAACCACATCAAAGATTCATATGTCAATAGGACAATAGGAGCCTGGATTCCTGGTCCTCCTGGAGAGAACCCAGTGGTGTCTCAGCGGCATTTTGAACCACAGTAACTTGCTTTGTTTTGGATTCCAGGCCCATGCAGGGCTTGACTGAAGGCAGAGTCTTCCTGTCGCTCAGTGCTCTGTTATTCTATTTGTTGGATACGAAAATTCTAAAGAGTCTCATTGGAGGCTCTGGCTTGTTGCTTTCTCAGTTTAATAATTTGGCTATTGCCTTCCACGTGTCTGTTCAAAAGTCTATTCTGAATTCCAGTGACACTCTCTGATTAAAAGGTAATGACATTTGGACCATAAGAAATTTAAAAGGAATCAGATATTATTAACATCACAGAAGCTATTTCAGCTTTGGTACTAAATGTGAATGACTCTCAAAGAAAACAATAACTTTTATTTTTATTTTTTATAAATATAAATTTATTTATTTTAATTGGAGGCTAATTACTTTACAGTATTATATTGGTTTTTCCATAAACCCTCCTTCTCTCAGATGACATCTGTCTGAAGTCAGAATATCTCCTCTCCTAGCTTTTGATACTTACTGAATGAAGATTTAGGGGAATGTTTGTTTTTGTGATTTACTCCACTAGCATTGCCCTGCAAAGTGACATTTATAGGTGTGACTGGTTCATCATTATACATGACTTTTATGTAATGATCCCTCATTGACATCTGAATTAAACTGCTGCCTTTCATAAAAAGAAATTTGTAAAAAAAATAATAATAAATTACAAAGGAAAATTAACACAACGAGATAGCCCTACATACCTATTCAAACGGCCAAAACCCAGAACACTGATAACACCAAATACTGGTGAGGATGTAAAGCAGCAAAACTCTCATCCGTTGCTGATGGGATGCACAGTGGTACAGTCACTTTGGAAGACAGTTTGCCAGTCCTTTAGAAAGCTGAACACTCTTACCATACAATCCAGCAGTCACACTCCTTGTTATCAACCCTGGGGAGATGAAAACTTACATCCATACAAAAACCTGCCCATGAGCATTTACAGAGGCTTTACCAATACTTTCTAAAACTTGGAAATCAACCAAGATGTGTTTCAACAAGTGACTCGATAAACAACTTGTGGTTTATCCACATGTTGGGATATTATTAATCAGCACTAACAGGACCCACGAGAAGACAATGTCCGACTCTTAGCAACCCCACGGACTGCAGCCTACCAGGCTCCTTGGTCCATGGGATTTTCCAGGCAAGAGTACTGGAGTGGGGGTGCCATTGCCTTCTCCGTTGATCTGCTTGACCCCTAATTGGATATGTTCGTGAATCTCTCAGTTAACCAATCAACAGGCCAATGCATGAATGAAAGCCATGTGTGTCTGGGATTCAGTAGAGAGGACCTTTAGCATATAAGTGGTGCCTGCTTCTTGAAGCCCTAGAGGGTAACATAGCCCAGCAAACATATGCAGGAAAAGATACAAAGAGAACTTTCATAAAGGTGTATGTAAAGAGACGTGGAAAACGCTACCAGGATGGTCAAATTCAAGGTACGTATACTATAATTTCCAGACTTGGACCCTGAAGAAATTCTGCAGCTGGAGCTTAACTTCAGCTTTTCATTTCTAACCACATCAAAGATTCATATGTCAATAGGACAATAGGAGCCTGGATTCCTGGTCCTCCTGGAGAGAACCCAGTGGTGTCTCAGCGGCATTTTGAACCACAGTAACTTGCTTTGTTTTGGATTCCAGGCCCATGCAGGGCTTGACTGAAGGCAGAGTCTTCCTGTCGCTCAGTGCTCTGTTATTCTATTTGTTGGATACGAAAATTCTAAAGAGTCTCATTGGAGGCTCTGGCTTGTTGCTTTCTCAGTTTAATAATTTGGCTATTGCCTTCCACGTGTCTGTTCAAAAGTCTATTCTGAATTCCAGTGACACTCTCTGATTAAAAGGTAATGACATTTGGACCATAAGAAATTTAAAAGGAATCAGATATTATTAACATCACAGAAGCTATTTCAGCTTTGGTACTAAATGTGAATGACTCTCAAAGAAAACAATAACTTTTATTTTTATTTTTTATAAATATAAATTTATTTATTTTAATTGGAGGCTAATTACTTTACAGTATTATATTGGTTTTTCCATAAACCCTCCTTCTCTCAGATGACATCTGTCTGAAGTCAGAATATCTCCTCTCCTAGCTTTTGATACTTACTGAATGAAGATTTAGGGGAATGTTTGTTTTTGTGATTTACTCCACTAGCATTGCCCTGCAAAGTGACATTTATAGGTGTGACTGGTTCATCATTATACATGACTTTTATGTAATGATCCCTCATTGACATCTGAATTAAACTGCTGCCTTTCATAAAAAGAAATTTGTAAAAAAAATAATAATAAATTACAAAGGAAAATTAACACAACGAGATAGCCCTACATACCTATTCAAACGGCCAAAACCCAGAACACTGATAACACCAAATACTGGTGAGGATGTAAAGCAGCAAAACTCTCATCCGTTGCTGATGGGATGCACAGTGGTACAGTCACTTTGGAAGACAGTTTGCCAGTCCTTTAGAAAGCTGAACACTCTTACCATACAATCCAGCAGTCACACTCCTTGTTATCAACCCTGGGGAGATGAAAACTTACATCCATACAAAAACCTGCCCATGAGCATTTACAGAGGCTTTACCAATACTTTCTAAAACTTGGAAATCAACCAAGATGTGTTTCAACAAGTGACTCGATAAACAACTTGTGGTTTATCCACATGTTGGGATATTATTAATCAGCACTAACAGGACCCACGAGAAGACAGAGGAAACGTCCACACTGCTGAGAGAAAGACGCCAATCTGAAAAGGCTGTGTCCATTGTGATTCCAACCACGTAACACTCTGGAAAATGCAAGAGTACAGGCAGTGCAGCTGTGGTTGCTGGGAGGTTATGGATGGAGAGCGGGACGAATAGGGAGAACTCGAGGAATTTCCATGGCAGTGCAACTATTCTATATGATATTATGGTGGTGGACACATGCCGTTATATAGTATTTGTTAAAACCCACAGAACGTGCAGCGCAAAGCGTGAACCCAAGTGTAAACGATGAGCTTTAGTTAATGACAGTGTTGTCTGGGGTGCTGAACACGCGCTCAGGGCCCGTGCACATGGCCGACTCTTTGTGGCCGCTGGGGCTGCAGCTCACCAGGCTCCTCTGGCCATGGCATTCTCCAGGCCAGAACCCTGGAGTGAGTGCCATTCCCTCCTCCAGGGGATCTTCCTGGCCCAGGGATCGAACCCGCATCTGCTGCACTGGTAGGTAGATTCTTTCCACTGTACCACCTGGGAATTGCAACAGAGTATCAATAGTGGCTCATTAACTGTAACAAATGCACCACAGTAATGTAATGTTAATAAAAAATCACGGGGGGGCAGGTGGGGGGAGACTGGTCTACGGGAATTCTGTATACATTATATTATTATTCTGAAAACTTGAAACTTCTTTAAAAAATAAAGCTTATGAATTTCAAAAACACAGAGAGAACACCCTCACATATAATTCCATACACTAAGTATATCATCGTATTATTTTCTTTCAATGAAGTGAGTTTAAAATAATTATTTCATTTTTGTTCATTCCTTCACTCTAGGTAGTCCACGTTTGATTAGGATATTGTTTAAATGATCCCTTGCTAGAGAAATATGTAACTTCTGTCAGTTTCAAGTATTAGGATAGACGCTTTCTGTAGGAAATTGCACAAAGACTCTCCATAAGTTTCATGGATATTTGCTGACATTTATTCACAGGTGCTAAGAAAGCAAGATAGCAAAACATAGGAGAGTTAATAACAGGAGAAAATAATCTGTCCAACATCATAAAAGCATCCCTGACCCAAATTCTTGTCTCAGGTGACTGGCTCTCTTCTCAAACAATCAACTACAGCATCATAATGGATTTTCTCAGGTACAAAAACTTGCTCCCTGAATATAAAATGAGTCGCAGACACTTCTGTTTAAGCCAAGAATAAGGAGGTTGGGGAAGCTGTTTCCTTTATTTTGCACGAAGCATGTATACATTTTACACAACATTAGTGATAAACACTAATCCTGTCAGAGTTTTCCCTTCTCTTTTGACTTCAATCTAGCTAATTTTTTAAAAAATATTTATTTTATTTATTTCTCTGGGCCTGGTCTTAGTTGTGGCGTGGGGGATACAGTTCTCTGCCCAGGGATGGAATTCGGGCCCCTGCATTGACGGCAGGGAGTCCTAACCACTGGGCCACCAGAGAACGCCCAGAGCCTGCTAATTGCTAATTTTGCTGCCGTGTATCTGTCACAGCAGGTGTTTATCCAGCACCTGCTGATACTCACAAATATTTTCCATGAGGCTTTCATTGATTTATCAAATATCACACATGCTGAATTATAGCGTAGGGAAATATCTTATAGTTGGAATAATTAAAAGTAGTTAAGTCAAAGACATCACACAAGTTTTTCCTGGGTACTGATTACCCAAAGACATCCAGGCAATCCCAGAATTGGTTAAATTTTTATCCAAAAGTATATGATAGAAATTTACATTTCTTTCTTATTCATAATATTCCTGTATCCATACAGGATAGAGAGAGAGCTTCCAATTTTATTTCTATGGGTATATATAAAGTGTTTATTACAAACAACTAGTATTATAAATACATACAAATGACATTTCTGTGGGCATAAAGTTTGATTTCTCTGTCTAGCAAAAATTCCCTAATATGTTAAAACTAATAGTAACTATCAGGAATGAGTATTTCCTATATTCTAAAGGCACTGTATACATTAACCGTCACAAAAATTACTTACTCTGTTTTATAGATGAGGAAACTGAATAATTGGAGGCCAAATGAAGTGCTCAAGGTTATGTCAAGTGCCCGAAGAGCCCAGATTCAAACCAGGCAGTCGGACTCCAATATTGGTACTCGTAATCCAAGCATTATAATACCCTGAACAGTTTGCAAGTGTAACAATAGAAGAAATACTATATCCCTAACAAGGGCAGCATGACATTGTATCGACTCAACTTTAATTTCAGAAGTTTCTAGAAACACTGATTCAAAGAAACCTTTGCTTAGTATGAAGATATGATTTTAACCAGGTGCTTGCATCTCTATTTATGGTATACAGCTGCTAATGTAACAGAAAAGTGCCCACAGCTTCCAAAAATATGGCAAAGAATATCTTTAAGGATTTTTGAAATAAAATACAGATTTTCCTTTTTTTGGAGCCAATTCAATGAACTTTTCTGAAGAGGCGAGTTTGAGGAAAAGAGTATTGCTTATATAATTACATCAAATGCTGGTTATCTAGTATTACTATTACTATTATTATAAAACTGTTAACTAAGCATCTATCATATCTAGAGATACAGAACAAAGGTAGAGACAGGTACATAGCCACAGGCGCACGTATAGCGGTTTATGACTTGATAGATAATGACTGGCAGAGCAGAGGCTGGACAGACAGTAGGATGCTCACAGCAGCCCCGGGAGGCAGAGTTTACTCTCTCTCCCTGACAGATGAGGAAGCACAGAACAGAGAGGCCGCTCGCTGCTCCAGGACTTGTGTAAGAGACGGGAGCGAAAGCAGGGGTGGTGAGGTTCCAGAGTTTGCGGCCACAGTATAGCCCATATGAGTGGAGCCTGGAAAGCTTTTGCATTACCCGAGACATCAAAAAAATAAAAAAGCAAGACATTTATAAGCTGGGACGTTCCCATGCAGGATTTCTTTCCTCCAGACATCAAAATGGGCTCAAGACCTAGCCATTCACCTTCACGTGACCCCCTTTGGTCTCATTATCTGGACATTATGAACAGGCCACTCACACCTTCATGATCTGGTTTGATCCTTTTTCAAGAGAACTTTTAAGCATATATTAGATCTAGAGCCCAAATCCTGGTTTCCTATACCAACCTCAGCTAAAGGGAGCCAGAGGGGAGTTGCTGGTTCCAAGGAAAACCGTAAGACAGACCTTAATCAGAGAGGAAGACAGGGTTTGGAGAATGACAGGGTATGTCAAAAAGAACCAAGAGGTTGAGGAGTTCCCACGAGCCAAATACGAAGAATTTTGCGAACCAAAATGAACAACGATAGTGAGTATAATCCAGTGAATAGAATAGGAATTCGGGAGTCCCCGCTGGCGCACACACTGTTCCCACAGTTGGAATGCCAACTAATAAGTTCAGAAGCAAGAATGGACTTAGAAATCAACAGAACGGGCTTCCCCGGTGGTGGCGGACATAAGAATCTTCCTGCCAGAGCAGGTGACACGGGCTCTGTCCCCCGAGCCGAGAGGATCCCACAGGCCGCGGGGCAGCCGAGCCCGCGGGGCAGCCGAGCCCGCGAGCCGCAGTTCCTGAGCGCAGCCCCCCGGCCCCCCGCCCTCCC
>SJYG01000320.1:191350-228033 GCA_006410535.1 Litocranius walleri
GGGATGGGGAGGAGGGTGGGGATGGGGAGGAGGGTGGAGATGGAGGAGGGCAAGCATGGGGAGCTGAATGACGGGGATGGGGAGGAAGGTGGAGACGGGCCCGGGTCAGGCTGGAGGCCCGTTCTAGGTGGCCTGCCCACCCCTCTGGTGGCACTGAGTGCAGGGGTCATGCACAGTACCCTGCTTTTGCTCCTGGCTTTTGCCTCAGAAGAAGCTGGGTTCAGGTCCACTTACATCTTGTTGCCTATAACTTGTCCCAGCTACACAAGCAAGCAGTTTCTCGTCCCTGCAGTCTCTGTCTTTTGTTGCTGGAGGAGGTGTGTTTCCAGGGGTAAGCACTGCAGCCAAAGGTCCCGGGTCCCCTCCTGCCTCAGATTCACCTCTCAGACACAATTCAGTTCAAAATGACTTTCTTGTGATACAGTTCTTAGAACTACTCTGCCATTTAATCATCCAGTCATTTTGATTTTGAAATTCTTTGACTTAATTCACTTAATTTTTTTTTCACATTTCATAAATCTCGTGAGCCAGCATTTATGGGGATAAAAACAGTAACTAGGTATGCCACAAAGTTACTTAAATTTATTATTATTTAGTTATGCAAGCTTTTAAATGAGACATTTGTATTCTTTTCCTATAAAGGGCCAGACAATAAATAGGCTTTATGGGCCAAGAGAACATGTCACTTAACTTACATCCAAATTTAGTATTCCATTTCATCAAAATGTAAAAATTACGCCAAGTTCTTGGTCATATGAAAACAGGCAGTGGGCTGGCTATCATTTGCTCAGAGGTCAACAATCTAAATTTCACTTTAGAAATGAAGGTCTGAAAGCTAAGAAAGGTCATTCTGGAAGAGGACACAGGAGCCACTGCCGTGTGTCTTCTCTAGGGTCAGCAGTCTCCTTGTCTCGGGGACTCTCAGCCCAGCCAAGGCTTTGGACTGCCGAGGCCAGGGGCAACAGGATATATTTCTGAGATTTTCTGTTTTGAATTGGAGTATAGTTGCTTTATGATGTTCTACCACACAGTGAAATTAGCCATGTGTGTCCATAATATCCGGGCTTCCCTGGTGGCTCAGACGGTAAAGAATCCACCTGCAAGGTGGGAGACCCAGGTTCGACTGCTGGGTTGGGAAGATCCCCTGGAGAAAGAATGGCAACCTACTCCAGTATTCTTGCCTGGAGAATCTCATGGATGGAGAAACTTGGTGAGCTAGAGTCCACAGGGTCACAAAGAGTTGGATACGACTGAAGCCACATAGCGTGCATGCACACACACACACACACGTGTATACATGTATAACTGATTTACTGTGCTGTGTAGTAGAAACTAACACATCATTGTAAAGCAACTATACCACAATAAACTTTAATTTAACAAATACAGGAAAAGTTGAATTACCATTTAAAATATGTATATTTTTCTGATGAAGGTAATAAAGCATAAAAAAAAAACCCACAAGGGCAAAAAGGCACGGCTAAAATCTTCATCAGTATTCATTTTCCTTTTTTTGAGAAGTATTCCACAGCTTCATTAGTGGCAAGCCCCAAATAGGCTACTTTCAAGTTCAAGGGGATGCTGGCAGGTGTTTAACTTTGGAAGTTCGTTTCAGGGGCTCCTGAATTTTCACTTCCCTGCCCATATTCTGGGCAAACAGGGCTGATCCATCCCAGCACATCCCCCTTGAGCCTGGACAGAGCGCTCAGACAGACTATGGATGCTTCCAGAGGGAAGCCTGGCCCCACCCTTGGGCTACAGATCACACACCATGCGGAGCGTGGGGTCTAACACTAAGGGCAGACAATGCCATTGGGCACTTAGGATCGTGAGTCTGACTGCATATTGACTCTCCCATCCTCTGTGCCCGTGATGGACTGGAGACCCTGGGCGGGCCCACGGAGCACTGTCCATCTCAATAGCCCAGCGGAGGGCGACTCAGGCTCACGGGGCTCCCTGGAGTCCCATCATGTCCAGCTGTCAGCATTTGCCGATTCTGTGTTACACTGCCTGATGTCCGCTGGGCAGCAATAAATAGGGGCTATTCTTACAGAGTTACACAGAAACCTAAATTTTGCCAGACTCTTTAGGTTCTGTTAAGGTGTTTATTGCCCAAATCATCGTGGCATTGAGTCCAAAGAGTACTGGCAGACTCTGGCATTTAGTCAAAAAATTAGGGATACCAACACATGCAGGTTTGACATAAGGGAGCTGAGCTCTTTTTTCCTGCATGCCTGAACTCATAAGCTGATGAGTGAACTGTTCACCATCCTTAGCAGAAAGAAATAGGGAGAGGGTAAATGAGAAAAGTTTGGTCAAAGTATAACATCCTAGGCCTTTTGCCAAGGACAAGGCAACAAGGATGCCTGACTTAACTGTCATTTCAGAGAGCATGACTCTCATTTTTTTCTGCTGGTCAAGATGGATCTGTTCTGGAATGTCGCCGCAGGAGTGCATGACGTGAGCATGCAAGGCTGCAGGAACCACAGAGAAGGGCATTTTGCTTTGTCACAGACCCAGGAGCTGGTCCTCCCCAAACCCCATGTGTTAGCCCGACTCAGGCTTGTTGCTAAGGTTTCTAAAGCTTCGCCCAGTTTGGGTTCTGTGCACAGGCCCCTACTTCCTGTCTGTACTCTTGACATTGTGACGTATCCATCTGGGGGCTACTCTTCTGGCTCCGATAGTTATCCTTCAGGAAATGACTTCTGTTCTCCCGAGAAAGTACCAACGTCCCCAAACCTAAAGCCAAAAAGTCATCGCCATGACCTGATCCTCATGCCTAGTCTGTTAACCAATAGATATTCAGAGACAGAGAACGGAAACCCACCAGGAGTTGCGAAGCCCACTGGCTCACCGAGTCCAGAGCATCAGCCCCGTCCCCATGGAGCCCAGAAGGCTTCTGACTCTTTCACTTCCAATACAGATGACAAGCATCTCAGGATTTACGAGCTCCTGACAGAACCAGGAAGTTTCTAGATTCAGATGGATTCTTTTCTTTCATAACTTCATTGACATGCTTGGGTCCACGGTGCTAAACCCTGAACAGAAGTCACAGCCAATCTCTGGCTTCTTCGCCGATCTGCACAGAAATCCAGGTAAAAAGTCAGCACGCCTTGTCTAAACTCACCCAGCAAACAAAGCTCCCTGACACTGTCCAGTCACCCACAGTGAAAGCCAGAGGCTCTGCCGTGATGGGCCATACTGACAGAGAAACGGAGGTGTCATCATCAAGGTGGCTCCAAGGGCAGATGGGGAAGGCGAGGGGAACGCAAAATCTGCTCAAATTACCTTTCAGATTTCCCCCCAAAAGAAAATCTTACTCAGAATTTAAGTTACATAAAAGAAAATGTATGCCTAGCAGCTGTCTCCTTCCATCACATCAGGATACTATTGATCACTACTATCAGCTATGGTCAGTACTACACTACTACCAGCTACCGCAGTCAGCAGCAACATGTAACGTGTGCATTCACGATCCATCCTCAGTCACATCTAGATCTGGAAGGTAATTTACCTTGGGAAGAGTCCTCATACTTCTTGTACTTCTGTATAAACTTAAAAATTCCACAATCATCTGGAAATACTGCCGTGCTTTCTGGGAGGCATTCTTCCAATGTGGGTTATTGAGGTCTTACACTTGGCGAGCACTTATGGAGCTCTCACTGTGTGTCAGGCATTATTCTAGGGATTTGGTGCTCACAACGAATGAGACAAACACCCCTGCCCGCATGCGCTTACACTCCGGTCAGGGGAGGGGAAGGAAGTGGAGTGCAGCAGAGACGTCATGTACATGGCGCCCGCTCCAGCATCCTTGCTGGAGAACCCCACGGACAGAGGAGCCTGGCGGGCTACCGTCCACAGGGCCACAAAGAGTCGGACACAACTGAGTGCCTAAACCACCGCCAACTAACTCTTAGTTTCCATCAGTCTTTTATGGGTTTTGTGATGAGCAAAGGAATTCTTTTGGAACTGGCACCTAAACAAATGCCTGGACATACTAAGAATTAAACAAATGATGAATAGCACTATGTTCAACACACAAGGCATGTGCACTTACATTTATGAGTCCACCTGTCTTTTCCTCCTCTTGTGGGTCCACAGAGTTCCTGAGAACAGGGCTACAAGTAACAGGAGTCCCTAGAATAAGGAATCCTAAATTCATAAAACAACCTGGCCCCAAGTCTGGCCTCCAGATTTCTTAATCTGTAAAAGTATTCTAATAAATACTTAACAAATTGATAAAGCCAGTTAAGGTATTAAAACTGCTGTGCAAGGTAGAGGCTAGATACATGTCTCCAGAATTGAGTCAGTAAAGATTGCGACTATGTTGGATTTGCCTGTATTGTCTTGATAAATAGCTGAGGTTTGTTCTCCATAGAGAAGAGATTAGACACTGATGGTCCCCTCATCTTCTCAGGGATGACAGTGATTCTTTAAAGAACTCTCTTAGATAAGACTTTAAGCAACTCCTCTGCTACAGTGAATGGATATCAAGCTGCCCGGTACGTTTCAGTAAAAACAGAAGGCAGATGATAAATGGTTCCAGCCAAGGCTTTTCCTTTAATCAAAGTGCCCTAGGACATTAGGGGCACTAACCTGCCTAGAGAACCAAATCTGGTTTATTCCTGAGCCAAACTTGGGTCCGCTTATTCACAAGCAGTAAGGACAGTCTACTGCCGGTGGGTTGTGGTGGAAAAAAGGGCAGCATTTTCTGCAGGCGCCGAGCAAGGATTTCAGGGAGCTAGTGCTGAAAAGACCCCCAACCTCCCAGAAGGCTCTCAGGAAAAGGATTTTAACACAGAATGAGGGAGGGGTGTTGTGGGGTCTGTGCTCAGTTCGTGGGCACCCTTCTGATCAGTTGGTGATGAGGTAATTGGGCGTCGGTGACCTTCTGGTCCCAGCTGGTCCGGGGTGTGTGTGCTTGTGAGCAATGTGCAGGGAGCTGCTTGCACCCAATGGGGGTTGGGGTTTCTGCATCTGCAAAACAGCTCACCCTAAATGAGCCCACAGGTTCTTTCTCTGCAGCTCAGACGCTGCCTTGTGACTTGGCTTGTCTGTGAGCTACCATGGGGTCCTTGTTGTTGCAATTTCCGTTACTGTCTCATTGCTGCCAGCAAGTCTATCAGAAAGTGAAGGCATGCTGTGGAAGTTAGCAATAGCCTGTCACCCTCCCACTCGAGTCACAGCTGTGCAGCGCCCAACAGAGGACTAGGACTTGGAGTACACGCAACTTCATCACCATGCCAGTGAAAGGAAACAGGGTGGACAGGGCGCAAGTGAAAGTAACAGGATGGACAGGGCAAGAAAAGTTCTTGACAAAGCAGAACTTAGGACAAGGAAAATCACTGTGGTCATATTGTCACTTTAAATTGTCTTTCTCAGAAGTGAGATGTAACTTTGATTCTATTTTTTTTTTTTTGACTATCAGAGTTTTCAAAGGAATGGAGTCATACTGTGTAGCTAATACGTTAAGCTGATGACCATCTGTATGTCTTTGCTTTAATTCTTTGTTTTTATCATGCCTTGTAAGAGACTCTTTATACATTTTCTGATTCACCTTCTTTCCAGACCCCTGGGGGAATCTGTACTGTTTTGTCCCTTTTTGAAGTTAGGCATCATCCTAGGACTTGACAGTCAACAAAATATTAGTGGAAGTGACACATGTCACTTGTGGATGTTTTAGAAGGAAGTACAGGGTTTTCATATGCCCTTCAGCCCACCTTGGTGACCGTAGAGGCGTACATGAGATGGAAACTCTGTCATCCTTGGCTCCTATACGTTAACAATGAATAAAACTCCATCAATAGACACAAAACATGAGTGAGAAATGAGTGGGGTTTTTGTTTTTGTTTTGTTTTTTGGTGTTTGGCCACTGAGATTTGGGGGTTGATTGTAACCATAGCGTAAATGTAATAACTCCTGATTGATATAAAGGCTTAATCATGAATTTCAAATGACTAATTTTAAAGTATTTAATGCAATCTTGATAGTGCCTTGAGCATCAAGTGTTTTAAAGCAGAAAGCCTTAAGCACTGGCCTGAGCTCCCTGTGTCACACAGCAGACCCCCACCGGATGTCCATTTCACACGCGGTAACCTGTGTTTCCATGCTACTCATGCTGACGTATGTCAGAAACCAGTACAATATTGTAAACCAATTATTCTCTAATAGAAAAAAAAAAAGAGTATGGAAGTTCCTCAAAAAGTTAAAAATAGAACTAGCATATGATTCAGCAGTTCCACTTCCGAGTACTAACATGAAAAAAGTAAAACATGAATTCAAAAAAAAAAGGAGAAAGTCTTCAGTAAGACATGAGTGTGCTGCTGCTGCTGAGTCGCGTCAGCCGTGTCCGACTCTGTGTGACCCCACAGACGGCAGCCCCCCAGGCTCCCTGCCCCTGGGACTCTCCAGGCAAGAACACTGGAGGGGGTGCCATTGCCTTCTCCAGTGCATGAAAGTGAAGAGTGAAAGTGAAGTCTCTCAGTCGTGTCCGACTCTTAGTGATCCCAGGGACTGCAGCCCACCGAGGTCCTGCGTCCATGGGATTTTCCAGGTGAGAGCATGGAGGGGGTCGCCATCGCCTTCCCCGCGATATGAGTATAGCACAGATCAAAGCCTGTCTCCAGATTTCTCAGCTCTGAAGAATTCCGAAGCAGAACGTGTGATGGGAAGAACCTGTTCCCATAAATACAGGGAAGAATCTGCCGCCCTTCCATCCTCCGATGGCGTTCTCTCAGTTAAAGGCAGATGCCTTCCCCACACCCATTATTTAATTTGGTTTAGAATCCCATGGACGGAGGAGCCTGGTGGGCTGCAGTCCGTGGGGTCACTAAGAGTCAGACACGACTGAGCGACTTCCCTTTCACTTTTCACTTTCGTGCACTGGAGAAGGAAATGGCAACCCACTCCAGCGTTCTTGCTTGGAGAATCCCAGGGACGGGGAGCCTGGTGGGCTGCCGTCTATGGGGGTCGCAGAGTCAGACACGACTGAAGTGACTTAGCAGCAGCAGAATGTTTGTTGGTGAAGAACAAGAACTAAACCAACTGTTAGCCAACAGACAATCAATCCTCCTTGTTGTGGCAGCGTTGGGAAAAGACAAGAGTACTGGCTTGGGTTTGGGTCCACGTTCCTTGAGGCAGAGCCACCGCTAGCTGTGGAATGCGCCAAAGCAGAGGAGAGCCAGCCTTGAGCTGAGTATGTCTTTGCTTTAATTCTTTGTTTTTATCATGCCTTGTAAGAGACTCTTTATACATTTTCTGATTCACCTTCTTTCCAGACCCCTGGGGGAATCTGTACTGTTTTGTCCCTTTTTGAAGTTAGGCATCATCCTAGGACTTGACAGTCAACAAAATATTAGTGGAAGTGACACATGTCACTTGTGGATGTTTTAGAAGGAAGTACAGGGTTTTCATATGCCCTTCAGCCCACCTTGGTGACCGTAGAGGCGTACATGAGATGGAAACTCTGTCATCCTTGGCTCCTATACGTTAACAATGAATAAAACTCCATCAATAGACACAAAACATGAGTGAGAAATGAGTGGGGTTTTTGTTTTTGTTTTGTTTTTTGGTGTTTGGCCACTGAGATTTGGGGGTTGATTGTAACCATAGCGTAAATGTAATAACTCCTGATTGATATAAAGGCTTAATCATGAATTTCAAATGACTAATTTTAAAGTATTTAATGCAATCTTGATAGTGCCTTGAGCATCAAGTGTTTTAAAGCAGAAAGCCTTAAGCACTGGCCTGAGCTCCCTGTGTCACACAGCAGACCCCCACCGGATGTCCATTTCACACGCGGTAACCTGTGTTTCCATGCTACTCATGCTGACGTATGTCAGAAACCAGTACAATATTGTAAACCAATTATTCTCTAATAGAAAAAAAAAAAGAGTATGGAAGTTCCTCAAAAAGTTAAAAATAGAACTAGCATATGATTCAGCAGTTCCACTTCCGAGTACTAACATGAAAAAAGTAAAACATGAATTCAAAAAAAAAAGGAGAAAGTCTTCAGTAAGACATGAGTGTGCTGCTGCTGCTGAGTCGCGTCAGCCGTGTCCGACTCTGTGTGACCCCACAGACGGCAGCCCCCCAGGCTCCCTGCCCCTGGGACTCTCCAGGCAAGAACACTGGAGGGGGTGCCATTGCCTTCTCCAGTGCATGAAAGTGAAGAGTGAAAGTGAAGTCTCTCAGTCGTGTCCGACTCTTAGTGATCCCAGGGACTGCAGCCCACCGAGGTCCTGCGTCCATGGGATTTTCCAGGTGAGAGCATGGAGGGGGTCGCCATCGCCTTCCCCGCGATATGAGTATAGCACAGATCAAAGCCTGTCTCCAGATTTCTCAGCTCTGAAGAATTCCGAAGCAGAACGTGTGATGGGAAGAACCTGTTCCCATAAATACAGGGAAGAATCTGCCGCCCTTCCATCCTCCGATGGCGTTCTCTCAGTTAAAGGCAGATGCCTTCCCCACACCCATTATTTAATTTGGTTTAGAATCCCATGGACGGAGGAGCCTGGTGGGCTGCAGTCCGTGGGGTCACTAAGAGTCAGACACGACTGAGCGACTTCCCTTTCACTTTTCACTTTCGTGCACTGGAGAAGGAAATGGCAACCCACTCCAGCGTTCTTGCTTGGAGAATCCCAGGGACGGGGAGCCTGGTGGGCTGCCGTCTATGGGGGTCGCAGAGTCAGACACGACTGAAGTGACTTAGCAGCAGCAGAATGTTTGTTGGTGAAGAACAAGAACTAAACCAACTGTTAGCCAACAGACAATCAATCCTCCTTGTTGTGGCAGCGTTGGGAAAAGACAAGAGTACTGGCTTGGGTTTGGGTCCACGTTCCTTGAGGCAGAGCCACCGCTAGCTGTGGAATGCGCCAAAGCAGAGGAGAGCCAGCCTTGAGCTGCACGTTGTGCCGGCTACGAATCGGCGCTTGCCATCTATGTCTCTAAGGATTAATCATGAACCAACTCGGTTGCTGACCTTCAACACCCCTTGAAAGGAAGTCGTTGGGGGGCGGGGGTCAGGACCCAGGCACTCTCTGCTCTGGGAAAACTGGCAGAACAGGTCTTCAAATAGACACTTTCAGGGGAAGTCTTGAAAAATCAAACAAATACGTTTTGTAACTTTGTATTTACCTTTATGTAAGTATTTGGCATGTGAATTACACAATTCTAATAGACCCTTAGATGCCTTTTCACTGCATCTAATTCAAGTTCCCAATTTCCTGTTTTAGAATGCTTTCTTAAAGATGCTTTAAGGAAAAATTATTATGAATTATAATTTACAAATTACATGGATTTGTCTATTGATTAATACATGAGATAAATTTTTATTGTATTTAATTTTTAAAAGACCTCCCAATTATCCATATGACTGAATGAAATTTTAAATGAACCCCCAAAAATATCTGGTACCTTTGTTCAAAATGTTACCTACTAGAAGCCACCAGCCATCATGTTAAGGGTTAAAAAGAAAATAGCTTAAAATTGTATGCATTTTTGTCTTAAGAAAATAATAACAGTAATAATACCTGACTTATATAGTCAGAAATTATTACCAAGTTTTTGAGCTGTGGAGGATTTTGGAAATCATTTAGCACAAACCTTCACATTTGACCTGACGACGTAGACTTGGGATGTACGCAAAAGCATAAGCCCCTAAGTGTAGCACTCACACATAATTTATTCCAGTAATTTAATAATAAGGATGTATTACACCCAGTAGAAGTTGCTTAATGAAGTGTGTGACTTTCTGACATGCTTTGGTCTGCGCTTCATGAATATGGAAGAAGGAATCATAAGCTCCTCCCGCCGTCTCCAGTCAAAAGCGGGCAACGAAAATTCTGAAGGCTGGCCGGGTGGTGCTGTACACTGTTCTAATAACAGTGACAGCCCCAATGGGACCCTTTCATGTGACAATCCAAAGGGTCCTAGGAGATAAAGTGCGAGCATCATTTTTAAATGCATTCTTAGCCCGGGAGAAATGAAGGTTAGGCAAAGGATCTGAGCTTTTCAAACTTTTTTTCATTAATAGTAGCTCAGATGGCACCCCACTCCAGTACTCTCACCTGGAAAATGCCATGGACGGAGGAGCCTGATGGGCTGCAGTCCATGGGGTCTCTAAGAGTCAGACACAACTGAGCAACTTCACTTTCCCTTTTCACTTTCATGCATTGGAGAAGGCAATGGCAACCCACTCCAGTGCTCTTGCCTGGAGAATCCCAGGGACGGGGGAGCCTGGTGGGCTGCCGTCTAAGGGGTCGCACAGAGTTGGACACGACTGAAGCGACTTCCATCTGTGTAGGCATCTTAACTTTTCCAAAGCACTTTCGTAGCTTCCACCTAATTGCACATCCTGACACCATCACGGTTAAGCCGTCGAGGCAACAGCAATTCCCACTTGCCACTGGGGAAACTGTGTCCACATGAGGTTATTAGGAGACAGGCCAGGCCAAGCCTGTCTAGGGGAACCAGCCCTAGAAACCCCATTATGTAACTGCAACCCCAGCCCTCTTCCACGCACTAACAAATTCTCCTGCTAAAGGATACTCATCCTCTCAAAGAGGGGCTGCATCCTGCTGTGGGACCTACCACCGAGCTAAGAAGGAGGAAAGCTGGAGACGATCTGGAAACAAAAGTGATATGTGTTTGAGAAACACATGCCAGTAAGATACACCCTGAAACTGACTGGGGGAATTTTTAGCCTTGTAGGCAAGAGATCAATCAAGGACTTGCTATCATTAACGACATACACCTTTTTCTGTTTAAAAGTTAAGACAACAGGCAAGGTACACTGCATCAGAAGATGGGCTCCTGTTGGATTGCTAAGAATATCCTAAAGTGAGAAAACCAGGTGTGTATATTCTCAGGTGGTTTATGCCAACCTATTCCTGAGACATTTTCAAGGCTGGGTAGAGTGCAGTCAGTCAGGGTTGTGTGGTGCTTGTGTGCTCAGTTGCTCAATTATGTCCAACTCTTTTGTGACCCCATGGACTGTACCTACCAGGCTCCTCTGACCACGGGATTCTCCAGGAACGAGTTGCCATTCCTTTCTTCAGGGGATCTTCCTGATTCAGGGGTCAAACCCGCATCTGTTGTATCTCCTGCACTGGCAGGTGGATTCTTTACCACTAGCACCACCTGGGAGCCCAGGTATAGCAGACCCCAGAGTCAAGAGGATGCCTCCAGGAGGTCTATCTCACCATGGGCCCCCGCCCGTCATCTCTAAAGGAGACTGCATCCGAACAGAACAGAGCCTTCTTCAGAGCACACTACAGTTCGGTCTCTCTGCTCCACATACAAAGATATTCATTCACAGTTTACAGAAATCTCAACAACTAACCAAAACCCAACAAGAACTGGTGGGATCTGCGTGAATTTCTGTCCATGCATCCACCTGAGATAAGCCTACATGAGAGAAGTTGGTAGCACTAACCCTATTTTCTGAGCGTGCGGTCAATCTGGGGGCAAAGTGTGGCAGCTGAGTGAGTGTTCACAGCATTCACAGAAGGTGCAAATACTTGTAACTACAGCGATCAAGCATTCCAACAAAGTCCTTTCTACAAAAGAGAGTGACACCTTATTCTGAAAAACAAAAATACAAGAAGAAAGCAGAGAAGAGTTAGATGTTTTTCCAACTCTGTGCTGCTGTGCTTAGTCGCTCAGTCGTGTCTGACTCTTTGCGACCCCATGACTGTAGCCCACCAGGCTCCTCTGTCCTTGGGATTCTCCAGGCAAGGAGACTGGAGTGGGCTGCCAGGCCCTCCTCTGGGGATCTTCCCAGCCTGGGGATAGAACCAGGGTTTCCTGCATGGCAGGCAGCTTCTTTACCAGCTGAGCCACCAGGGAAGCCCCAACTCTAGACACCCTCATAGTAACTGCTGAGAAGAATGAACTCAGCTTAGGCAGCAACATGTACAACAAAGCGACTTCCATCTGTGTAGGCATCTTAACTTTTCCAAAGCACTTTCGTAGCTTCCACCTAATTGCACATCCTGACACCATCACGGTTAAGCCGTCGAGGCAACAGCAATTCCCACTTGCCACTGGGGAAACTGTGTCCACATGAGGTTATTAGGAGACAGGCCAGGCCAAGCCTGTCTAGGGGAACCAGCCCTAGAAACCCCATTATGTAACTGCAACCCCAGCCCTCTTCCACGCACTAACAAATTCTCCTGCTAAAGGATACTCATCCTCTCAAAGAGGGGCTGCATCCTGCTGTGGGACCTACCACCGAGCTAAGAAGGAGGAAAGCTGGAGACGATCTGGAAACAAAAGTGATATGTGTTTGAGAAACACATGCCAGTAAGATACACCCTGAAACTGACTGGGGGAATTTTTAGCCTTGTAGGCAAGAGATCAATCAAGGACTTGCTATCATTAACGACATACACCTTTTTCTGTTTAAAAGTTAAGACAACAGGCAAGGTACACTGCATCAGAAGATGGGCTCCTGTTGGATTGCTAAGAATATCCTAAAGTGAGAAAACCAGGTGTGTATATTCTCAGGTGGTTTATGCCAACCTATTCCTGAGACATTTTCAAGGCTGGGTAGAGTGCAGTCAGTCAGGGTTGTGTGGTGCTTGTGTGCTCAGTTGCTCAATTATGTCCAACTCTTTTGTGACCCCATGGACTGTACCTACCAGGCTCCTCTGACCACGGGATTCTCCAGGAACGAGTTGCCATTCCTTTCTTCAGGGGATCTTCCTGATTCAGGGGTCAAACCCGCATCTGTTGTATCTCCTGCACTGGCAGGTGGATTCTTTACCACTAGCACCACCTGGGAGCCCAGGTATAGCAGACCCCAGAGTCAAGAGGATGCCTCCAGGAGGTCTATCTCACCATGGGCCCCCGCCCGTCATCTCTAAAGGAGACTGCATCCGAACAGAACAGAGCCTTCTTCAGAGCACACTACAGTTCGGTCTCTCTGCTCCACATACAAAGATATTCATTCACAGTTTACAGAAATCTCAACAACTAACCAAAACCCAACAAGAACTGGTGGGATCTGCGTGAATTTCTGTCCATGCATCCACCTGAGATAAGCCTACATGAGAGAAGTTGGTAGCACTAACCCTATTTTCTGAGCGTGCGGTCAATCTGGGGGCAAAGTGTGGCAGCTGAGTGAGTGTTCACAGCATTCACAGAAGGTGCAAATACTTGTAACTACAGCGATCAAGCATTCCAACAAAGTCCTTTCTACAAAAGAGAGTGACACCTTATTCTGAAAAACAAAAATACAAGAAGAAAGCAGAGAAGAGTTAGATGTTTTTCCAACTCTGTGCTGCTGTGCTTAGTCGCTCAGTCGTGTCTGACTCTTTGCGACCCCATGACTGTAGCCCACCAGGCTCCTCTGTCCTTGGGATTCTCCAGGCAAGGAGACTGGAGTGGGCTGCCAGGCCCTCCTCTGGGGATCTTCCCAGCCTGGGGATAGAACCAGGGTTTCCTGCATGGCAGGCAGCTTCTTTACCAGCTGAGCCACCAGGGAAGCCCCAACTCTAGACACCCTCATAGTAACTGCTGAGAAGAATGAACTCAGCTTAGGCAGCAACATGTACAACATGTATAACATAAGATATGTCATATGAGGAACATACTGAGGATGGCGTAGGATGTGTTGAAAATGGCCCACCTACCTTTGGGATAAAAGCCATGAGGTGGTTTATCATACACATGATTATATAAAATAAACTTTAAAAATAGGTTTAAAATCAGTTTCTAGTTCTTCACTAAAGAACTGCCCATCCTCTTAACTGTGCACCTAAGAGAATACAAATCTGGTTAATTTAAGGTGTTTCTGTGCTCCATAACTCAGATCTTGAGCCTTGGCAACTTAATGGAGTTTCAAGGAAAGACTGAAGTACTGGTTGACGATTGATTTGCTCAGCCCAACAATGACTGTGACGATGTGGGCATCTATTTCTGTGTAACCCGAGCGTTCTCCGTATTCTATAGCCATAGCAGCGGCATCTTAAAGTTGCTTAGAAAAAGGTTTCTATTTTTCCACGCAAAGATACTATCAATTCCCAATTCACCACAAAGTCAATAGCAGTGTTTCTTCCTTGGGATTTGTTTGTGTGGGGTGGCAACACTTGCCACAGTAAATTTGCACATAGTAAGAGATTCATCCCAAGGTCAGGACTGTTTAAAAGCATGCAGGGTGTTTCTAGAATTGAAAAATCTGGCACTTCCTGTTTAGAATTAAGTTGAAATTTGATCATCCATTCTCCCTAAGTTGTGCACAAACCTCTGTCTAGCACAGGAGCTCAGTGTATGACTGGCATCGATTCTGTACTAAACACAGTGATTAGTACCAGGGCTAGTTGGATCCATGCAGACCTGGGCTGGCCGATAACTCCACAACATGTTAACAGAAACACTCAAGCTTGCTTTTTGGCTAGCCCAATAATACTTGAACAGGAATCCACTTCCCTTAAAGTTTTAACCAGAAAGACTTTGTTAAGAGGTGGGCAGAGGCAGAGATATGTTGCTATCTTATTGTAAAAAAAAATGCAGTCAATTTACTGTAGGGTGATTATAAGCTACCTTATAGTTTGGATGTGAAGAGTAGATGAATTAATATCGCAGATGGGCATTTAGCATGGAGTTAGACATCTAGTAAGCAATCACTAAGTTACTATTCACCAAGCAATTCTTTTCCTCATACTCCATAGCTCCCCCAAAATCTCCTGTGAAATCTCTCTCCATTTTTTTCTGGAACCTACCATTTGTCTAAGTATCCCACATCGCGAAATTCGGGTCAGCAAGGGAGAAGAAAATGAGTCAGCCACGTCCGCGTCGTCTTCTGTGGGTGGATAAGAGAAAGAGCGTGACTACCTGAGAACACGCGTGTATTTTGTCTTTCCTGTCCCCGTGAGGACTGGGCCACAGCAACGTGACGAACAGCCCTGTCAGTGCTGAGAGTTCGGATCCCAGGCTGTGACACTGAGTGCCGTGAGTCCACAGCATAAAGCGTAGCTCACTCATGTTTGGGTGTGGCAGTGGGGGTGTGCGGGGGAGCATGGTCAAGGAAAGCTGTTCTGAGTAAGACTGATGTTGGGGTTTAAAGGAGAAGATGAGGTGAAAAATATTTCAATCAGAAGAAATACCATATACGGTGATCTCTCCAGAAGACTTGGAGGAGCTCTTACATGAGTGAGACCTGGGGAGTGAGCACAGGGGTGGGTGAGCTGGGGAGGCAGGCAGGGGCCGTGCCAGGTGAAGTCTTGAAGACCAGGCCACTTGGCGCAATGCCCAGGGTCCAGCTGCTGACCAGCCGCTAAGTCATGTCCGACTCCTTGTGACCCCGTGGACCGCAGCACACCAGGCCCCTCTGTGCTCTGCCGTCCCCCAGAGTTTGCGCAGATCTATGTCCGCTGGCTCAATGACGCTATCTAGCCATCTCCTCCTCTGCCGCCCCCTTCTCCTCCTGCCTTCAGTCTTTGCCAGCGACGGGGTCTTTTCCAATGAGTCGACTCTCTGCATCAGGTGGCCAAGGTACTGGAGCATCCTTCCGCCCAGTGAACATTCAGGGTTGATTTCCTTTAGGGTGGACGAGTTTGATCTCCTGCAGTCCTGGGTACTGTAGATGTTCACAAATGTGGGATGAAGTACTTCTGGAAACAAGGAGTCTGTCACTCACAGAGGGACGAGCAGCTGAAGAGCCCCTTTGCAGAAAGCGTCTTCGCGTCCGTCTGATTCTCCTCTCCCTGGCGCCTGTTCCAGCTCCTCTGCCTCTGGGCTGTTTCTTGTGATAGACAGCATAACTCCAGGAGGTGACAAGTGTGGTAGAAACAACACCCTCTCTGGAGTCAGCCAGGCTTATGTTCAGTGCAGGAGTGAAGGGAGGAAAAAAGAGAAAGTACACGCATTGGGAGCGGGGAGGAGAGAATAAAAGTGGCAGTGTGGACAGCTAGTAAAGCGACGAGGACACGTGGTTCTTTGTAATTTTCTGTCTACTTTCGTGGGTCCTTAAGAAATTCCATAATGAAAGTGTTTTTAGAAGTCCAGGTTGCATCACTTATAAGTAGTTCTAGAACAAGCTACTGAACTCCTGAGTCTCAGTTCCTTGATTTACATGAGGGGAGTGCACACCTCCCAGAAGGGCTGCAAAGGGTGAACGAGAAGGTGGAGGGCACACAGAGCCCAGCATGCCCAGGGGAGCGGCGCCCGCAGCAAGGCCAGCCTCCCGGCCCGCCGGCCGCCCCGGGTCGCGGAGCCCCTCTGGCCGTAATGCGCGCGCGCCCCTGGAGACGCTGGGCCGCGCCGGTGCCTTTCGGTTCAGGGGACCTGCGGGAGCCCGACGTGGCCTTTCCATAGGCTTCCGGGCGCTGCTGGAGCTGCCAGACGGCAGAGCACGCCTTGTGAAGCCAGTCCCGGCTTCTGCGTGCTTTCTTTAGTTTTAGCTTATTTTTAGTTTGCAAAGTTGTGCTGATTTCGGCTGCGTAGCAAAGTGGCCCGGTCACTCACGTATACACATTCTTACAGCATTCTTTTCCACTGTGGTCTGTCCCAGTGGGGCCGCGGTGTCTTCCGTTCTGAGTGTAAGCAGTCTGCGTCTGCTCATCCCCAAGTCCCAGTCCGCCTGCCTTTCCCCACCGCCCTCGCCTCCGGAGTCTACGCCTCAACACTGACGCCGCAGCGCTGCCGAGACTAAGCTTCCGATCGTCCTCTTCTGATTGCCGCGTTTCTGTCTGTTCTTCTGCTCTGACTCTGGCCAGATTATTCCCCAGGATTCTAAGCCCTCCGGGACTGAAGTCCTAGATCCATGCTAACAGACCCTGAGTCTGAAATCTTGCTCATAAACTGAGGGGTGGAAGCTATCTTTCCAACAGCAAAGCCCCAGACTCTGGTTTCCTTCATGGATCCCTGAGGAATTTGTGCTGCTTCTTTAAATTAAAAAAAAAAAAAAATTGAAATATAATTAGTTTCCCCCGGTATCTCAGACAGTAAAGACTGCCTGCAATATGGGAGACCCAGGTTCAATCCTGGGTCAGGAAGATCCTCTGGAGAAGGAAATGGCAACCCACTCCAGGATTCTTGCCTGGAGAATCCCATGGACAGAGAAGCCTGGGGGGCTACAGTCCGTGGGGTCACAGTTTGACACGACTGAGCGACTAACACTTTCATAGTTAATTTACAATGTGTTTATTTCAGGTGTACAGCAAAGTAATTCAGTTACATCTATTTTTCAGATTCATTATAGGTTATTAACAAGATACTGATCAGAGTTCCTATACATATAAAGTAGCGCCCTATTGTGTGTGTACGTTATGCCCAACTTCTTAATTTATCTCTTCCCCCATCCCCTTTGGTAGCATAGGTTTGTTTTGTCTGTACGAGGCTATTTCTGTTTTGTAAATAAGTTCATTTGAACAGATGTTTTTAGATTCCACATATAAGTTATATCGTATGGGATCTGTCTTTCTCTGTTTGACTTTCTTCACTTAGTATGATAACCGCTAAGTCCATCCTTGCTGCCTCTAAGCATGTGCGTGGAGCTCCACCATTGCTTTGATTCCTCTCATTGCCCCGTGACCCTCCTGCTCCTTTCTTTCTTAGACTAAGCTGAGCACCCACACTTCCAGGAGTGTACCGACTGTACCGGCACAGACCTGCCTAGAGGAACATCTTTCAGCTGCCTGCACGTGGATTTGTCCCTTAAGTGTGTCTCACTCCAGTGGGAGGTTTCAATCCAGACCTTTCCTATCGTCCCCTCTCCAGCAACACTGTCTGGCAACCTGTACTTTCATCAACATTTGTTGCAGAAGAACCATGTCAGTACTGAAAGAGGAGGAAGATACTTAACCCCGTCAAAGATATAACATTCAGGGATGTGTTTATTCATGAGCAGATTCCTTACGTGAAAGCAGTCTTCAATGTATGAATATGAAACTGATGCAAATTAATGTATGCAGAACTCTAGAATAAGGCTTAGAATTACTTTCCTAATCTGCCAGTTATGATCACCCTTGTAACTCTCAGATGAGCTAGATATATGAACTCTGAAAACTTGCCAGGAAAAGAGCCCCATCATCTCTGTTGCTTGTATTGGAGTGTAAGATTATATTCTGGCAAGGTTAATGGAAAGAGTCATCTGCTACACACATATATGTGTGTATGAGTATGTGTATACACGTATATATTCCATCTCCCTAGGAACAATCACAGATGCTATTAAAAATCACAACAAAAATCAAACATCGAGAATACTGCACTCATGTTTAAACAAGACTCTCCCATTTGACAGGAGCAGCCTTGACAAGCTGCCACCCGCGAACGTTTTCTGAACTGAGAGGCGTATTCTACACCTTCCCTGCAACATTAAAAGACACTTTCCAAACTTATCCACTCACAGTGAACTTGAAGGGAAGTTTCTCATCCTAATAAAAACAGTACCTCAAGGTTCATGGAAACAACATTCATGAATAATTAAAAGAACTTTGCATGTAACTCACACCTGCACCTAGGACTTATTCTGTGCTTATTTTCCTCTCTGATGAAGCTTCACTTTACTGTTAGAGAGAATGTATTTATTAGTTTTTATGCCTGCTTTATTTTCATTTTAGACCCGTAGGGCAAAGCTAGTGAAGGTGATAGAATTCCAGTTGAGCTATTTCAAATCCTAAAAGATGATGCTGTGAAAGTGGTGCACTCAATATGCCAGCAAATCTGGAAAACTCAGCAGTGGACACAGGACTGGAAAAGGTCAGTTTTCATTCCAATCTCAAAGAAGGGCAATGCCAAAGAATGTTCTACCACACAATTGTGCTCATCTCACATACTAGCCAAATAAGGCTCAAAATTCTCCAACTCAGGCTTCAACAGTACGTGAACCATGAACCTCCAGATCTTCAAGCTGCATTTAGAAAAGGCAGAGGAACCAGAGATCAAATTGCCAACATCACTGGATCATAGAAAAAACAACAGAGTTCCAGAAAAACATCTACTTCTGCTTTATTGACTACGCCAAAGCCTTTGACTGTGTGGATCACAACAAACTGTGGAAAATTCTTCAAGAGATGGGAATACCAGACCACCTTATATTCCTCCTGAGAAATCTGTATGCAGGTCAAGAAGCAACAAACAGAACCAGACATGGGACAACGGACTGGTTCCGAACTTGGAAACGAGTATGTAGAGGCTGTGTGCTGTCACCTGCTTATTTGACTTCAATGCAGAGGACACCATGTGGAACGCCGGGCTGGGTGAAGCCCAGGCTGGAGTCAAGACTGCCGAGAAAATTATCAATAACCTCAGACATGCAGATGGCACCACCCTTATGGCAGAAAGTGAAGAGGAACTAAAAAGCCTCCTGATGAAAGTGAAAGAGGAGAGTGAAAAAGTCAGCTTAAAGCTCAACATTCAGAAAATGAAGATCATGGCATCCGGTCCCATCACTTCATGGCAAATAGACGGGGAAACAGTGAAAAGAGTGTCAGACTTTATTTTCTTGGGCTCCAAAATCACTGTAGATGGTGACTGCACCTATGAAATTAAAAGACGCTTGCTCCTTGGAAGAAAAGCTATGACTAACCTAGGCAGCACATTAAAAAGCAGAAACATTACTTTGCCAACAAAGGTCTGTCTAGTCAAAGCTATGGTTTTTCCAGTAGTCATGTGTGGATGTGAGAGCTGGACTATAAAGAAAGCTCAGCACCGAAGAATTGATGCTTTTGAACTGTGGTGTTGGAGAAGACTCTTAAGAGTCCCTTGGACTGCAAGGAGATCCAACCAGTCCATTCTAAAGGAGGTCAGTCCTAGGTGTACATTGGAAAGACTTATGCTAAAGCTGAAACTCCAAAACTTTGGCCACCTGATGCAAAGATCTGACTCACTGGAAAAGACCTTGATGCTGGGAGGGATTGGGGGCAGGAGGAGAAGGGGATGACAGAGGATGAGATGGCTGGATGGCATCACCAACTCAATGAACATGAGTTTGAGTAAACTCCTGGAGTTGGCAATGGACAGGGAAGCCTGGCGTGCTGCAGTTCATGGGGTTGCAAAGACATGACTGAACTGAACTGAACTGAGGGCTCACAAAATATCACATAAGCTAGTCTATAAATTTGTTGGCTACTTTATGAGACGTCAACTTTATAGAGTTAAGGAGCAGTCCCGGCTGGTCATTGGGATTTAACTATTCAGCATTCGTTTCTTCATGTTCTTTTAAGGGGAAAATCCAGGCACACTCTGAGCGTGGGCCACCTCTGACTGTATCCATGGAGACATCTGTGGAGCCTGGCTGCTTTCAGCTCTGCTCCTGGCTCCATTTAATTCCAGCTTGACCTGGACATAGTCAGGACAGCTGAGGGATAAATGAGACTCTTCCTAGACCACGAGGAGATGGGCAGGTATGCTTTCCTTATCTCGGAGAAGAGAGGATATATGGTGAACCTGCTTCGGCCTTCCTGCTACTATAGAGGAGGGCAGATCTGACAGTTCAACCAAGATGGGAAAAGGAGGAGAAGGAGCCGGAGAATCGCCTGACTTTCTGGCCTGAAGAGAGACACATTGCGGATCGGTTATTTTTGTTTTTTTTGTTTTTAACCTGAATCAATAAGTTCCATTTTTGCTTATGCTAGCTTGAGTTGGGTTTTCAGTTACATGTTGTCAGGAGGAATGTTAATTAAGACAGTGTCTTAGAGACTGAAAACACACAATAAGTGCAATGCTTTCCATAATGTAAAAAACACCCAGGCAAAATCCTCAATTACCAGTGTGTAGAGAACACAGAAAAATAATATAATTACATTTGAATATTATTCTTTTTTACAATCTTATCTCTATAAGCCAAACTTCTTTTCAGTTACTTATTTAAAAAGCAAGCTAATTTATGTGGTGTCATTTAGACATATTCCTGTTAGTAATTAAAACAAATTGTGTGGAAGTCACATCAACACAGAGTACAAAAACACATTTTTGGAGGAAAATTACAATTTGAAAATATCATTTCCTTTTTTTTGTTGCCCACCATCAGTTTTGTAGGGGTGAGGTAATTATTTTTTTTAATTGAAGTATAATTAATTTACAATGTTATGTTGGTTTCAAGTATACAGCAAAGTGACTCACATATATATATGTGCATATATATATATATCAGATTCTTTTTCATTATAGGTCATTACAAGATAATGAGTATAGTTCCCTATGCTACACAGTAGGTCTTTATTATTTTTCTATTTGTATATAGTAATGTGTATATGTTAATTCCCATCTTCTTTGGTAACCATAACTTTGTTTTCTTTGTGAATCTATTTATGTTTTGTAAATAAGATATTATCATATTAAGTAAAGTACGTCTGAAAGAGAAAGACAAATACCACGTGATATCACTAATATGTGGAATCTAAAAACATTATACAAATGAACGTATATACAAAAATACCATTTTATTTAAAGATTTTACCCACAATCAAAAGAAGGAAGGGTTGGGCTAAGGTCAACTTTTCAAACATGGATCTCTCATAATTTTTCTTTTATTTTTAACTTTATATTAACATACTACACCTAATAGCCAGGTGATATTTATCAAGATAATTTACATACTTCTGGCCTCCCTGGCAGCTTAGGAAGTAAAGAATCCACTTTAATGCAGGAGACCTGGGTTCAGTCCCTGGCTCAGAAAGATGTCCTGGAGAAGGCAATGGCACCCACTCCAGTGCTCCTGCCTGGAGAATCCATGGGCAGAGGAGCCTGGCGGGCTGCAGTCCATGGGGTCATAAAGAGTCAGACACGACTGAGCGACTCACACTTTACATATACTAAATATAATACATATATCATCAGAAAAGGCAATGGCAACCCTGCTCCAGCACTCTTGCCTGGAAAATCCCATGGACAGAGGAGCCTGGTGGGTTGCAGTCCATGGGGTCACTACTAGTCGGACATGACTGGACGACTTCATTTTCACTTTTCACTTTCATGCATTGGAGAAGGAAATGGCCATTATATTGTCTGAGATATGTCTTTTACAAATAGGAGATAGATATTACATGCATTCTACATCAAATTTGACCCCCTTATCTACCCAAGTGCAATGTCCCAAATTCTGTAACTGTAGATAATGATATTCAGGGATTATAGAATTCAATAGAAGAGCTATATTTTAGCAAAATCTGTGGAAGTGAATGTTGCTTAGTCATGTCTGACTCACTGAGACCCCAAGGACTATACAGTCCATGGAATTCTCCAGGCAAGAATACTGGAGTGGGTAGCCTTTCCCTTCTCCAGGGGATTTTTCCAGCCCAGGCATCGAACCCAGGTCTCTGGCATTGCAGGCAGATTCTTTACCAGGTGAGCCACAAGGGAGGCCCATGAATACTGGAGTGGGTAGCCTATCCCTTCTCTGAGGATCTTCCCAACTCAGGAAACAAACCAGGGTCTCCTGCATTGCAGGTAGATTCTTTACCAGCTGAGGTACCAGGGAAGCAAAATGTGTACAGAAACCAAATGTTAGGTTTGGAATAATTAACCTTACAGGTTAAGATCACTAGTTAGTATAGATGATGTACCACATTTTTTTTTATATTCCTAACACATAAGACAGAAAGAAGTAGTTTAGATGATGCCGCTGTAGCTGATGTTGGTATATAACTCAGTGAGGGTATTGTCATGGATTTGGAGCTAAACCACAAAGCCTAGTTCAAAGTAATGTGATGATTTCAGGTGGACTTCACCTGGAGGGTCAAATCCTTAGATGATAGAGATGGTCAGAAAGATATGAGATTCTGGCTACACCCACATCCTGCCGTGGGGCCTTGCATGAGCTAATTCTCTAATCTCTGCACCCTCATGGCAACAATAGAGCTACTGCTTGATTACGTGAGATATTGTACATGCCCCTAACGTGCCTAGCTGCGGAGACCCCCTCATCTGGGCTGAGGCACCCCTGCCTCCCTGCACTGGTCCTGGTGTTTGACAGCTCTCAGTTGAGTCACTCTCTGGGAATAGTCACGGTCACTATACTCTTGTGTCATTTCTGGACAGTTTCTTTTATATTTATTTATTTATTTTAATTGGAGGTTAATTACTTTACAATTTTGTATTGGTTTTGCCATACATCAACATGGGTCTGCCACAGGTATACACATGTTCCCCATCCTGAATCCCCCTCCCTCCTCCCTCCCCTTACCATCCCTCTGGGTCGTCCCAGTGCACCAGCCCCAAGCATCCAGTATCATGCATCAAACCTGGACTGGTGATTCTGAAGGCCCAGGTACAGATCTGCCATTGAAAGCAAGAGAGACCTCTCTGATGATGACACAGAACCCAACCTTTCCTTCCGTCTCATCCTGCTTTGCTCAGCCTCTTATAGGTGCTGGTCATAAGACCATTTCCCAAGAAACTTCCTGCACATGACTCTCCATCCTAGAGGCTATTTCTGGGAAAAGTTGACTCAAGACACAATTACACAGAAAAGACTAACAGTATTAGCTTTGATGGTGATGATGAAGCTGCAGGACTGTGGAAATGTGAACTTCACTGCCTCATTTGGATAAATTCCCCCTTAAACATGTATAGAAACTTTCCTTGAATGATGTTTTCTGATCATGTCGGAGCAGTTTCATATTAAAAGTAGAGCCACTGACAATTATGACTAATAATCAGCTTAGTTAGTAGATTGTGTCTAAACTGACACTTCCATTTTCAACTCAGTAATTATGTGTGTGATGCATGCTTGCTGAGTTGTGTCCAACTGAGCAAATGTCCAACTCTTTGCAACCCCATGGACTGTAGCCCACCAGGCTATTCTGTCCATGGGATTCTCCAGGCACTGGAGTAGGCTGCCATCTCCTCCTCCAGGGGATCTTCTCGACCCAGAGAATGAACCTCTTTATCCTGAATCTCCTAAATTGGCAGGGGAGTTTTTTTACCACTGAGGCACTGGGAAGCCAATTATTTGTATAACTATTTCTGTTTTGGAACATTTGTCACATTGGGTAAGTGTTGATCAGTAACTATTTTTAAAATTCCCTTTAAACATCAGTTTCCTCCAAAGGCCCTTCACACTCAAATATCCCACGGTTCTGTAATATTAATGAAAAGTAATACCTGAATAATACATTCTCTGGGAAATAAGGTCATTTAAAGACCAAAATTGCCTGTGAAAACAACACTCCATAAATTATGAAGATCTGTGGTGGTGTGAAACAGACAGTGCCAGTGGGAACACCCACTGTGGCTGTGACTGAGGACGAGGTAGCAGAGCTCCAGGGTCTCAAAGAAGCAGAGGGACGGGGCTTCGCATGTGCTCCAGAGGCGAAGGCTCTTCCACGGCAAGGGGCACAGGTTCGATCCCTGGTCGGGGAACTAAGATCCAGCATGCTATGCATTGCAGCCAAAAATCAAAGTGATAATTATATAAAAAGTAACGGTACTCCAATAAAAGTTTTTCTTTTTTTTAAAAGGCATAGGAGCAAGCATAGGTGTGTGACCTCCCCTTGGATGATGGAGTAATGTACAAAGGAGAGGGCCTGGGGAGCACCACGTCAGATCCTCCTTCTTCACTGATACACTGAGAGCTGGTGAAAGTAAACCACTTGGCTGCCCTCAGAACCAGCCCTTCCAACCCTCCCCAGACAACCAGCACCATCCTCAAAACCAGCCCTTCCAACCCTCCCCAGACAACCAGCACCGTCCTCAAAACCAGCCCTTCCAACCCTCCCCAGACAACCAGCCCTGTCCTCAAAACCAGCCGGGACTGCTCCTTAACTCTATAAAGTTGACATCTCATAAAGTAGCCAACAAATTTATAGACTAGCTTATGTGATATTTTGTGAGCCCTCAGTTCAGTTCAGTTCAGTCATGTCTTTGCAACCCCATGAACTGCAGCACGCCAGGCTTCCCTGTCCATTGCCAACTCCAGGAGTTTACTCAAACTCATGTTCATTGAGTTGGTGATGCCATCCAGCCATCTCATCCTCTGTCATCCCCTTCTCCTCCTGCCCCCAATCCCTCCCAGCATCAAGGTCTTTTCCAGTGAGTCAGGTCTTTGCATCAGGTGGCCAAAGTTTTGGAGTTTCAGCTTTAGCATAAGTCTTTCCAATGTACACCCAGGACTGACCTCCTTTAGAATGGACTGGTTGGATCTCCTTGCAGTCCAAGGGACTCTCAAGAATCTTCTCCAACACCACAGTTCAAAAGCATCAATTCTTCAGTGCTCAGCTTTCTTCACAGTCCAACTCTCACATCCATACATGACCACAGGAAAGACCATAGCCTTGACTAGATGGACCTTTGTTGGCAAAGTAATATCTCTGTTTTTTAATATGCTATCTAGGTTGGTCATAACTTTACTTCCAGAGAGTAAGTGCCTTTTAATTTCATGGCTGTAGTCACCATCTGCAGTGATTTGGGAGCCCAAAAAATAAAGTCTGATGCTCTTTCCACTGTTTCCCCATCTATTTCCCATGAAGTGATGGGACTGGATGCCATGATCTTCCTTTTCTGATTGTTGAGCTTTAAGCCAACTTTTTCACTCTCCTCTTTCACCTTCATCAAGAGGCTCTTTATTTTCTCTTCACTTTCTGCCATAAGGGTGGTGTCATCTGCATATCTGAGGTTATTGATATTTCTCCCGGCAATCTTAATTCCAGCTTCTGCTTCTTCCAGCCCAGCGTTTCTCATGATGTACTCTGCATAGAAGTTAAATAAGCAGGGTGACAATATACAGCCTTGACATACTCCTTTTCCTATTTGGAACCAGTCTGTTTTTTCCATGTCCAGTTCTAACTGTTGCTTCCTGACCTGCATATAGGTTTCTCAAGAGGCAGGTCAAGTGGTCTGGTATTCCCATCTCTTTCAGAATTTTCCACATTTTATTGTGATTCACAAAGGCAAAGGCTTTCGCATAGTCAATAAATTTTAGGTATGATTAAATAATATCTGATATCATAATACTCTAATGTATGTGCTGTGAATAAATTCATTTCATGTGATACGACTCCTAGCAATAAGTTATAGACAAATGTAATGAATTTAATACAATTCCATTCATTTACAGAATCATTAGTATAGTCTTCAGATCAGAGTAAAGAGAAATAATTTGCCTGGTTCACAAAATACTATTTCAGTTTAAATGTGAGCCCCTACTAGGCACAATCAAAATGATAGAAGATTTCGGATTTGCTTTTCCTAAGCATTTTATAAATTTTGGTAAGTAATGCCATAAAATTTAGATTAAAACAGTTCTCAGAGATCGTTGGTAGAGACTTTCAAAAGGCACTGAGAAAAATTAGTGAAGTGAAGTCGCTCAGTCATGCCCGACTCTTTGCGACCCCACGGACAGTAGCCTGTACCACGCTCCTCCGCCCATGGGATTTTCTAGGCAAGAGTACTGGAGTGGGTTGCTATTAGCGGAGGCCAAATACTCGCTTTTTAAATGATCATTTTTAGGACATGCTGATAAAAATGGTCTTTCCTAGTGTGGAGGTGGAAGCTTTAAAGTCAGGAACAGGGTAAGCATAATGAGCAGAAATTGAATCAACTGTTCTTCCACAACGAGGAGTTTCCCAATAGAAGTGTAGAATATGACACACGTTACGTTAATCCATAAAACAGCTTCACATATATTATTTATCTCCACCAAAGACATCCTCGAAGGCACAGACATAATTCAGCCTGGTGGCAGGTGGGGAGGCAGATGCTCCTCAGTGGGCTGGCACTCCACATCATCATTACCTGTGCAGTGAATGACATGTGACACAGAGCACCCCTGTCTGGCCTTCTTGAATTACTCATAAGCTCACTTTTTAGAGTGCCTCACAGGCTTCCGTCTTTATTTCATAATTAAAGAAACATATGCTTGCACATGCTGGAAATATGAAATGAGAACTACAATTTATATTTCCAAATAACACTGAGTGGGTGAAAGAAAGCAATCCTGTCTCTTTCTAATGATTCATTCCTTAATTTTGGCCAGTTTTCCTTCACTGGTTTGCTTTGGGGGAAAGAAAAGGCAGGAGGCTAGAGTCTACCTTGCAGCTACTTCTTGATGCTGAAGTGTTAACTGCTCAAATGTGTCCTCCTTGTATTTAGAAGCTCCTTAAAGTGTACTGTTTATAAAAGCATGTGCAGAAATTTTTGGAAATCAAGTTTTCACATGTTGCTATATTCCTGAGGCTAGGTAACATCAGAATATTTATACTGTGCTAAAACTGAATCAGTAAGAAACCCACCCCAAAAATTACCAGTCAAATAAATAATTCTGATTTGTAGTGGTAGGAAATTGGTTAAATCTGGTTAAAATCAATCAGGTTCAAGTTAATTATTCAGTTAATCCTGTCAAAGTATTCAATTTGGTTAACTATTTTTTCATTGGGATAGATTTTCATGGGGTTAGTTTAATGGGTATAGCTCAAAAGTGCTAATATTTTTCTTATTAATTTTTATGACTGTCACACATCAGGCTCTCCCTTGGCGCTTACATTATCTTATTAAATCCCCACAACAATGTTAGGAGTTAGGGGTGATAGTCCCATTTCACAGATGAGTAAACTGACACTTGGTGGAAAGAGAAGCTTACCCAGAGACAGAGAGCAGAAGGCTTCTCTGCGGTTGGAGCCTTTGGCCAACTTCATAGGTTTTGCCATTTGCTTTCTAACCTGTTGTGTCCTTTTACACACGGTGTGCAAGCACTGGGACAGGAGCACAGAGCCGAGTACCCGGCAGGTCCCCACACCCCACTGGGGCCTCCCTCATAGCCTTTTCTGGTCTCCCCAAAGCAGGTTGCAGAGAGACGGCCAGAGGCAGAGCAGAGTGCGCGTGCGTGCGTGCGCGCGCGCGCGCGCGCACACACACACACACACACACACACACACACACACACACACACACTCTTAATCTCCAGGGATTGTGATATGTTCACCCTGACTCAAAACACAGCTCATCACAAAAGTGACTGGGGCACTGAGGCTTCCAGTGTGACTCTTCCCGTGCGTGTGCTCTCACTCAGGCATGTCTGACTCTTTACAACCCTGTGGCCTACAGCCCGCCAGGCTCCTCTGCCCATGGGCTTTTCCCAGACAAGAACACTGGAGTGGGTTGCCATGCCCTCCTCCAGGGGATCTTCCCGACCCAGGGAAGATCTCTTTGCATCCCCTGCACTGGCAGGCAGGTTCCTTACCACTGGCAGCACCTGGGAAGCCCCAGTCTTCCCACAGGCTTAGTCAGAGGCTCGCCTGGCCTGCCCTACACCCGAGCTTCCTCCCTTGAGTGCTCCTGCGCCCCAAGTGACTCCCAGGTCCTATGCTCTGAAGCAGTGCAAGCTTCCTGCCTTCATCTCCTCTCAGCACCTCAAGGGTGTTCTCAGGAACTCCTCAAGTTCTCAGGAACTGGCAGAATCTTGGGGAATGACGACCAGATGTGTTATGAAACGAAATTCAAGGATGCCCCAGTCTGCACGCGCGGTGGCAAATGCAAAGGGAAGCAAAACGAATGGCAGCTGGGAAAGCAGCACGTTCTGTTTCCATACTTGACGCGCATGCTGGTCATTCCTGGAACCACAAATGTGGCTTGCTGACAGTTTTCTATTCAGACACCACTAACCGTGCCTGGGAATGACTAGCGCCTACATGTCGGTCATGCAGATCATAGGCTCTGCTTGTCTTCTGATGATGGGTTTAGGTGTCTATGCGTGTCAGGGTCCCCACAATCCATTGCTTAAAGAAACTATTGTACACCAATGAACAATTTCTCCACTCCTCTTTACTACCAAGTCCAGTAACAAGTATGGCAAAACAGGAACCAAATATATGCTGCTCATTTGTATCCGCAAGTAGAAGCAAATACCCATGGGTAGAAGCACGCTTTGCTCGAAGTTCACTCATTAAAAGAAAGACTAGATGTGTAAAACTCAGATTAATTACCCCCAAATGACTGGCTGAGTTTGAACAAAGTACAGGCTTATTAACATTCAACTGAGCTGCTTAGAGAAGACAGGATGGGAAAGAAAGATTAGATGAGAAGTCTATTTTCAGTATCTGAGGTTTTCAAAGATGAGTTTGTCCTCTGTGTGCTTGCTAAGCTCTCAGTCATGGTCAACTCTTTGCAACCCCAAGGACTATAGCCCACCAGGCTCCTGTGTCTATGGGATTTCCAGGCAAGAATACTGGAGTGGGTTGCCATGCCCTCCTTCAGGGGACCTTCCCAACCCAGGGATTGAACCCACATCTCTACGTTTCCTGCACTGGCAGGAGGATTCTTTACCACTGAGCCACCTGGGAAGCCCTGAGTTTGTCCTCTGCACTAAACCAAATTCTGTGATACGCTATGTGTTAACATGCAGATCCTTGTGTTCCGAATCCCAGCTTATGAGCTGTGTAATTTGGGCAATGATGGACATCTCTGTGCCTTGGTTTCTTTATCCGTGAAATAGTCAGTGACACCTCCCAGGTTTGTTTCATGACTATGTACAGTACTTCGTGCCTTAAGCAAAGCTATCTGTGAATTACAGCAGCTCTGACTGGAGAACCATCCCACCTCAGGGGGCAGAGGGCTGGCAGCCCCAGTGCTTCTTGATAGTTTCAGCTGTATTCAGTAATGCTTTTATTCCCAGAGGCTTTATTTATCTTTTTATCATGAAGGGTTTGTGTTGTTACTGCTGCTCTTTTGAGAGCTGGGAAGTATCCCTTTGGATCAAGTAAAAAGCCACAGTGGAAGTATTTTGAAAAGCATTCGGTGATAAACAAGTAACAAAGGGGGAAATGCGCTCGCTCCTTTTAGCAAATAATTACTTTTACTGAGATAACAATAAGAAAGATTATACCACCTGCTTTCCTACCCAATAGATAGCTCTTCAGCTACTACTGGGTTGTTATCTTCACACAAACCATTTCTAGAAAAGAACGATGCTATCTACCTTAATAAAAGATAAAAATGCTGGTTATCTTCATTCCCTGTTTTCCAGTGCATGGCTTGTGATTTCAAAAAATCAATTCAATTTCCATGCTGCTCTGTCCTTGCAAAAGCTGATAGCGCTGCCCACAGTGCGTGAGTGGGTGCCTGGGAGTTGCCTAGAGCCCACCTTGCCTTCTTTGAATCTTCTCTTCATTCAGGTGATGACAGGTGAAGATGCTAGATAGGAGACGAGGCAATGAGTTAGGACTGGGACTGCACAAAGGATGGACAATAACTGACTGCGACTGCGTCTACCTACAGCTGACGCATCCTGTCGGCATCACACCTAAACCGGAATGTGCATTTATCAGAAGTTCAGGGACAGTTTGGAGAAGGCGATGGCACCCCACTCCAGCACTCTTGCCTGGAAAATCCTATGGACGGACGAGCCTGGTGGGCTGCAGTCCACGGGGTCGCTAAGAGTCAGACACAACTGAGCGACTTCCCTTTCACTTTTCACTTTCATGCACTGGAGAAGGCAATGGCAACCCCCTCCAGTGTTCTTGCCTGGAGAATCCCAGGGACAGCGGAGCCTGGTGGGCTGCCATCTATGGGGTCACACAGAGTCGGACACGACAAGCGGCTTAGCAGCAGCAGCAGCAAGACAATTTCCTCTTATTTGCATATGAAGAGTTAATATATGCACAGAGTTAGTAATGTAAACCTTCAGCCCAAATCTTGGTCTGTTTTGGACTAGATCAGAGTACAATACCCTGGGTGGCGTATAAGCCACAGATTTGCTTCTTGGCGTTCTGGAGACAGAGAAATCCAAGACTAAGGTGCCAGTGTTTGGTGAGGACCCGCTCCTAGTTTATAGATGGCCGCTGTCTTCTCACTGAGCCCTCACGTGGCAGAGGGGCAAGGGACCTCTCTGGGTCTCTTTCATAAGGGCACCAATCCCATTCATGAGGGATCCACCCTAATCCTCTCCCCAAACCCCACCTCCCAGTACCATCACACTCAGCGTTAGGCTTTAACAGCAATTTAGAGGGGACACAAACATTTGTTCTACAGAAATCTACAGCAGTTATTAATTAAAAAGAAAACGTGTAACAGAACACAGGAAGCTCTCTGGGGTTTCAGACTCCTGAGACGGATGACCACATGCCTTTAAGCTGACGATTCCCCAGGAGACACTCCGTACGATCAGGCCTGCTTCCGGAGAAGCTCTGCTGCACCGAGCTAAGTCTCATTAGGGCCCTGCTGGTGTGACCCCAATGGAGGGTGAAGTACAGAAACAGCAATATTTTAATTTTTAAATGCTGGGACAACATAGCCAAGGTGATGCTACACATCTGCGACTGTCCTTGTCGTTGCTTATATTTTAGGCCTTATGTATTTGTTAGGCATTTATTTATTATAAGAGAGCATGTATATCCTTTCTTTCCATTACCCCTCCTACTGTAACTGAAAGTGGGGTCTGACTGCTTCTTGCTCTAAAGCCATTAAAAAGGCCAGGTTAGCGGAAAGGGAAGCTGCTTTATTTTGGATGCTGGCAATGGGGCAGGGTGGGGTGCAGACTTTTATCTAAAGGGTGAGTCCTCCCTGCCCAGTGACAATCAGTGGGCAAGAGCTTTTACAGGTGGCGGGAGGGGGCTACGTGCAGAACAGCCCCATCTGCTGACAGTCACCTTGAAACCGGCCATCAGTGGCTGATCGTTCAAGTCCAGTTAATCTTCAGTTCGGCGGTTGGCACACTCCCATCTCTCTGGGGCCGGTTAGCAGAACTGCGGCAGCTCACGCCACGGCCAGGCCTCCCTGGTGGATCCGATGGTAAAAAGGAGAAAATTCTCTGCCTGCAGTGCCGCAGACTTGGGCTCGTTCCCTGGGTCAGGAAGGTCCCCTGGAGGAGGGCATGGCAACCCCGTCCAGCATTCTTGCCTGGAGAATCCTATGGACAGAGGAGCCTGGCAGGGTCTCAGCCCACAGGGTCACGAAGAGTTGGACACGCCTGGAGCGACTTAGCATGGACACACACGTGCACGCACGTGTGTGGCTACAGTGTGGTCATCATGTAGGTGGCCTCTGAAAGCTGGGGGGGTTCAGTCTCTACAGGAAAGCTCACAGGACGCGCATCATCACCTATGCCCTTGAGGAGGAACTGAAGGTCCTTACCTTTGCTTCTTATTAACCTATTACTATGTGGTCTCCTTTGGTAGTTTCCTTTTGTTTCCGCATGTTCCCGCTTCTCTAATTAAACTTATTCTTTGGCTAAATTTTTCCACAGACAAAAGGCAGGCTGAAGACATGGAGGGTAAGGGCCATAGGACCCTGCCCTATTTCACTACCTTTCCCCAAACCACATCCTGTTTTGGAGTCTAAGAAATTTACTGTAGATACCTTTCTGCTGCTGCTAGTAGAGAAACAGAAAATTACACGACATAGACGCTAATTTCTTAAAAGTCTGTACAGCATAGAAACTGCCCTGTGATTTCATCGGTATCACTACCCAAAGATAGCACCTTATACTCTTAAATTTATGGCAACATTGTTTTCTACACCCTACAGCTTTAGCTGTGCCAAGCAATAAATCGGGGCTTTGGGAACATTGAGGTAATTAACACTTGAACATTCCTGCAGAGGTGTGATTGCAGCCCTCACCTTGCCGGCCTGTGGGACCCTACGAGGAGATCACGGGCAACCACGCTTCTCCTCTCCCCCAGTGATGTCAGTTTCCTATCAGTGGGACTGGCAAGTGTCACAGAAGAAGTTTCCTGGGAAAGAAACCTTTGGAAAGGTGGTTTATGGAGATAGCATGGACACAGAAATAGACTTTAAAGTTCTTGCTTTCATTTCTTACTAATGAATTTGTGTTGTCGGAAGGGGGATCCGTTCCAGAGGCTGAGTGGGCTCCTATCTAACACTCAGAAAAATTATCCAAGGAGACACACGTGCTGACAAAGCAAGATATTTTATTGGGAAGGGGTGCCCAGGTGGAGAGTAGGGGGCTAAGGGGACCCAGGAGGACCGCTCTGCATGAGACTTCAAGTGTCAGGTTTGATGGCGATGGGGTTCGTTTCTGGGTTATCTCTGGACAATCATTCCAACTCAGGGTCTTTCCTGGTGGTGCGTTCATTGCTCAGCCAAGATGGATTCCAGCAAGGAGGATTCTGGGAGGACATGTGGACTGGTGTCTCCTGCCTCTTCTGTCCTTTCCTGCATCTTCTGGTTGTTCGTGGTGAGTTGTTAGTTCTGTGTTCCTTACCAGGACCTCCTGTTATAAAATAACTCATGCACATGTTTACTACGCTGTCTGACCAGCATGATCAGTTTCAGTTAGGGGTGCCCCTAACATTTGTGTCTTTGAGGCTTTTTTTTTTATGAAGTAAAATAGTAAACAAGTACGTGTATTTCATAGGGGTGTGGAGAGCCTCACAGGTCAAGCCTGTAAACCATAAAGTATACTACAAATACAAGAGATGGTTATTTTTTCTATTCCTTTTCTTTTTTTCAGAAATAGAGGCTTCCTCCCAAAGCTCCGGGGCACCCTTGCTGCTGAGAAGACAAAGGTAAGTGAGTGAGTGGTCCTTAAACACCTGGATGCTGCCCTGATCGGGATGCTTAAACAAGGTCCCAAGAGCCCCTGCCTGGGAGCACAGGCTTCTCCTGGAGGGACAGGGCTGACGGCTGTACTCAGGAAAGAGCACAGGCCAGGAAGAGGCAGGAGCTACAGCGCTGTTCCTATTGTTCAATCTGGGGTTTATCTTGGGTAAAAGTCAAGCTTCTCCAAACCATTCCCAAACCCAAATCAGAGAGGGGAAGCAGACACACGCTCAGAGGAGAGACGGTGGAGGGACGGAGGAGCCACACCGAGAGCAAGGCTCTTCAGGAAGACGCTGCAAGCTGAAGCAGGCACTATCAACAGCATGCTGAAGATAGAATCGTCTGGAACTCTGCAAGGACAACTCTACTATCCGTAGGATGGTAAAAACGCAGTTTTGGAAGACTCGGTGTCTAACTCTAGACTTTTCGGAGACTGACGATTCTCTGGTAATGATACCAGGCCTCTAAGTGCGTGCTTACATCAAACAACAGGAAGCTTCAATAACTCTTCATCCTTAGTGGGGTTTAGTGACTCATTATGAAGTCCTGAGTCAAGGAGAGGTCAAGAGAACCATGTGCACAATTTGAAGGCCAATGGACGGATGGAGATGACAGACGAGTATAAGCAAGAAAGGCCGATTACAGAATGGGGTCTTATCAGAAGTTAGCACTGCCTGCTTGGGCTACAAGTTACGTAGACTTTGTGGAAAGCAGTTCTTGACCAAACGATATACAGACTGCAATGGAATTATATCTTTATCACTATCCAAAGATAAGACCCTCTACTCAAATTTATGACAACATCGTTATCTATACTCTACAGCTTCTCTTAGGCCAGCAGACATTGGCAGGGCAGATATCCTGGGTCATTTGCTCAAGAGTGGCCACCTCTTGGTTACTCAGAGCTCACTTCTGGCTATGGTATGGACTCTGGCCCAGGTGGGAGGTGAAACCTACAGACTTAGCATCGAAAGCAGGAATTTCTAACTCATTGTGCTGATTTACACTACTAAAACTTAGCTAAGAACATACAGCATTATTATAAATGTTACCAATTTTCTTCTGGAGAACTCATATTACACCTAATTTTTACATAATTTGTTTATCCATTTGCTGGTTTAAATACTTTTCACTTGAAAGAATCACATATTTTTGCTGTTTGTCTTTCTTGGGTATAATCGAACCTGTTTTGTCTACCTATTTCATACGTTAAGCACGTATGAAACTGCTGAGTGTTGTTTGGGCGGTTTCAAAGAGCTCCAGTAGGATAATCCTTTATGTCTCAGCACAGAAAGAATTCAGCAACAGGCAAACTAATAGACAAAAAGTGATTTATTAGAATAGGATGCTTGTGAGGCTTACAAGCAGGAAAGTAAGGAGGTGCCATGCTCCGAGAACTTACTGGGCTTCAGTTTCTTAATCAAAGAAAAAGTGGGGAGGGGAGAAAACCTTCTTTGCCTTTCTTGAGATGACGTCTCCCATCATCAGTTCCTCCTCCATGTTGGGCAGGGGAGTTTTCTTGTCCCTAAAGATCGAGCTAGAGTCACAACCTATGGTCTTTCGTGCATGCAGAGAGCACATCCTGGGGATCATGGGGCTTCCTGGACAGGATGCAGGCCACCACTGTCCTGTTGTCCTGGGGCATGTCCCAGGCGTCTGCTGCTTGGATTGTGGTTCAGCAAACCAGCTTTCTTGCGTGATCATTAACTTACATGGGTCTCCTGTAACTGTTTTACTTACAGTCTTCTGGTGGGATTAACTGTTTACTCACATGCTTTGTCTCTTTACTCCGTCCCTATCACACACACACACACACACACACACACACTCACACACACCTATATACTCATTGTGCCATGCAGGACTAAGGTAAGATATTCAGGGATCTAGCTGTAGCAGAAAGTTTTTAAAACCTCATCCTTTCTGGGCACTTGCTTTTACCTAATAATCTAGTTTCCTTTTAAATCACATTGGATGGTTCCTTTCCCTTAATTCTTCAAGGTGTATTTCATTTCAGATCCACTAGCTTTTCTATAACTTTTTAAACTTAATATATCCAACAGATGAATTTATTATCTGACAAAATAATATTTCTCCACTTCTTGCTTTAGTACATCTAGTTTAACTGACAGGATACTTTGTAAACACGAACTATGCAGGAAGAATGAAGGACTCCAAAAACCTTGTCAAAACACATACATTCTCAAAATCAGATTTATAGAAAAGCAGTAAAACCTGCAGGGTCTTAGCAACTACAGAGTCCACAACTTGGATTTCTTCCAAGATTCTGTTTGAAAGACTCCATTTAAAAACTCTAGCTGCTATGATTAGAAATGTGGAAGGAGAGATTCCTCATTTTCATCTTTAAATTCCGTATCATTCTCAAAGCACCTGCCTCATCCAGTGTAACACAGAAAAAAATCTGTGAATTCTGATATCCAGATGCCTTTCCAAGGAAGCTGAGGGCTCAGAGAATTTATTTTCAATATTTCAGAGAACGAAGTAAAAATGGCTAATTTTTTTTTTCCAGACTGAGAATGGGCAGACTGACGACACTCCATGACCACAGTGCGTTATGCTCACTTTCCCTCATGGCCTTTAGAAATTCTGATTGCTGCTTTACGCGTCTGCAGATTTAACATCAGGGGAGAAAAATTAGCTTTTACTTTATGACAGGTTTTTGCTCCATAAGGCCATTTCTCAGCATGCCGTGTCCATGACTTCTTCACTGATAGAAAACTTGGAAAATGATGAATCCCTGCAGATCTGGTCACTTAGCCTCACTTTGAAATTCCTTCAACGATACACATTTGAAATGATTTCCAGGGGTTGGTTTGCTCCCCAACAACACCGCATATATTCTTAAGATTATATATTAATATCTCTCTTTTCCATCCCTGCATAAAGAGGCTAGAAATTGATATTCTCCAACTGTAACTACCCATCAATAAAAACACATTCACTTCTTGAAAATTCCAAAAAAAAAAGTTGAACAATATGTGAACCCATATGCTAGCATGAACCCCATGCTGCTGGACTCTGACTCACTACTTTTACCTCTGTCTGTAGTAATAATCTATTCAGTTCAAACCACAACACAGAGGCTCTTATGTTTTATTTCCTTATTGTCCCTCATCACTACCTTGCTGAAACGTGTTTTTATTTCTGACCTTCTTTCCAACCACTCCATCACAAACTTTACATAAAATTTTGTCCCTTGGTATCGTAAATACCTTTTACTAATC